>LR812535.1:1523449-1938277 GCA_903798195.1 Danio kyathit
TGCATACTGTAAGTGTAAAATATGAATATACTGACACCAGAGGGCGCCATTCCTCTATATTTCCTGGTTCATGTCTGTTTATATCAGTATTTCTAGATTCTTCTCTGCTAGTGTGTTTCTTCTGTAGTTGTGGTGAATGTTGATGTAAGAAACTATTTTATAGAAGATTTTACAGAACACTGCAAGCTTTTTAGGAGAAGTTTAAGGATAAACCAAAGCACCAGGTGACATCTTAAGTGACATTTTTATTCCAACAGTTGCATTTCTCTATTCAACCCATTTATTATCATTATTATTATCATTTTTATTTTATTTGTTGGAATGTGGGAAAAAAAATCTGACCAGACAAATATATTTTATTTAAGATAAGCTCTGAAAGCAAGCTTTAATTTATGTTTAGCTTTGCTTTATGGGATTTTAAGTATTTTTTGTCTGTTTATCTTTGTATAAATATTTGCAAGAAATTACGGTACGCTGAAAAAAAAGATTGGTTTCATTAACCCAACATTGGGTAAAATATGAACAAACCCAGTGTTGGGGTAATTATTAAAATTATATTATAATTTTAAAACCAATTTGACACAAAATTGGAAATATCAAAAAGAAATTCATTCATTCATTCATTCATTCATTTTACAACAACCCAGCATTGTTAGTGTAGTAAATTAGTTATTAAAAATAATTAATTCATTCATTCATTAAATAATTTTTTTATTTTTAGTTAACATAATGCAAGAAAAATCTAAATTAATGCAGTCAATTCCTTTTTATTAACAAAACGTATTTGCAAGAATTTACCAAGATCAAAAATCAATCTTTCATTCATTCATTCATTCATTCATTCAATTCATCTTATTAATTTCAGTTTAGAAAAATTTGCATTTGCAAGAAATTACAAAAACCTTTAGTTTTCAAAAATCATTAATTCATTCAATTCATTTTATTCCTTTTTATTTTCAAATATACATGTTTACAAGAAATGACTAAATAAGTAATCAAAAATCATTCATTCATTCATTCATTCATTCATTCATTCATTCATTCATTCATTCATTCAATTCATTCATTCAAATCATTTTATTGCTTTTTATTTTCAAATATACATATTTACAAGAAATGACTGAATAAGTAATCAAAAATCATTCATTTATTCATTCAATTAATTCATTTTTTCATTCATTCATTCATTTATTTCATTCATTCAATTCATTTATTTCATTCATTCAATTCATTTTATGCCTTTTTGTTTTCAAATATACATATTTACAAGAAATTACTAAATAAGTAATCAAAAATCATTCGTTCGTTCGTTCGTTCGTTCGTTCGTTCGTTCGTTCATTCATTCAATCAAATAATTTTATTGCTTTTTATTTTTAAATATACACATTTGCACGTAATCACTAAGAAATTAGATAGCAAAATCAATCACTCACTCATTCTTTCATTCATTTTTATATACACGCATTTGCAAGAAATGACTAAATTAGTAATCAAAAATCATTCATTCATTCAATGAATTTATTCCTCGTTATTTTAAATACACATATTTGCAAGAAATTAGTTATCAAAAATCATTCATTCATTCATTCATTCATTCATTCATTCATTCATTCATTCATTCAATTCATCTTATTAATTTCAGTTTAGAAAAATTTGCATTTGCAAGAAATTACAAAAACCTTTAGTTTTCAAAAATCATTAATTCATTCAAATCATTTTATTCCTTTTTATTTTCAAATATACATGTTTACAAGAAATGACTAAATAAGTAATCAAAAATCATTCATTCATTCATTCATTCATTCATTCATTCATTCATTCATTCATTCATTCATTCATTCACTCATTCATTCAATTCATTCATTCAAATCATTTTATTGCTTTTTATTTTCAAATATACATATTTACAAGAAATGACTGAATAAGTAATCAAAAGTCATTCATTCATTCATTCATTCATTCATTCATTCATTCATTCATTCATTCACTCATTCATTCAATTCATTCATTCAAATCATTTTATTGCTTTTTATTTTCAAATATACATGTTTACAAGAAATGACTAAATAAGTAATCAAAAATCATTCATTCATTCATTCATTCACTCATTCATTCAATTCATTCATTCAAATCATTTTATTGCTTTTTATTTTCAAATATACATGTTTACAAGAAATGACTAAATAAGTAATCAAAAATCATTCATTCATTCATTCATTCACTCATTCATTCAATTCATTCATTCAAATCATTTTATTGCTTTTTATTTTCAAATATACATATTTACAAGAAATGACTGAATAAGTAATCAAAAATCATTCATTCATTCAATTCATTAATT
The DNA here is from genome assembly GCA_903798195.1 of Danio kyathit. NCBI lineage: Eukaryota > Metazoa > Chordata > Actinopteri > Cypriniformes > Danionidae > Danio > Danio kyathit. The sequence goes on from LR812535.1 coordinate 1,525,791, forward strand.
TTTTCATTCATTCATTCATTTATTACATTCATTCAATTCATTTATTTCATTCATTCAATTCATTTTATGCCTTTTTGTTTTCAAATATACATATTTACAAGAAATTACTAAATAAGTAATCAAAAATCATTCGTTCGTTCGTTCGTTCGTTCGTTCGTTCGTTCGTTCGTTCGTTCGTTCGTTCGTTCGTTCGTTCGTTCATTCATTCAATCAAATAATTTTATTGCTTTTTATTTTTAAATATACACATTTGCACGTAATCACTAAGAAATTAGATAGCAAAATCAATCACTCACTCATTCTTTCATTCATTTTTATATACACGCATTTGCAAGAAATGACTAAATTAGTAATCAAAAATCATTCATTCATTCAATGAATTTATTCCTCGTTATTTTAAATACACATATTTGCAAGAAATTAGTTATCAAAAATCATTCATTCATTCATTCATTCATTCATTCATTCATTCATTCATTCATTCATTCATTCATTCATTCATTCCTTTACTCATTAATTTCTTCCTTTCTTCATCCGTTGCTTCAGTCAGTTCTTTGGCTACGGCTAGGCATAGTCTAATAATAAGAGATCAGTATATGGAAATGGGCATACAGTGAGCCTCAGACACCAGTTTCCTCATTCTGATGTAAATTCCACTCGTGTAAACCCCCGGTATAAACCAGCCATGCCCTCCTCATGTACTTTAGGTCACGTTCTACATCATCCAGACCTGATGAGCAGCCGCATCATTAGCCAAAACACAGATTGATATGTTGATCATTAATAAGATTAATATGCACACCCCAGGCTGCATTTTGAGATTACAACAAGGATTGTTTCCTCCCTTATTTTTAAGTGTATCAGGGCCCTCTCATACACCTGACGCAATAAGGCGCAAGACGTGTTTTGCACGATTTGTTGCTGTTTTGAGACCAGCGCAACAGTAATTTTCATGTTTTGAGCCACGTTATTTAAATGTCAAGTCCATTTGCGCCACTTTGTGGACTCATGAGTGTGCTGGTCTATAAAGGAGGTGTGTGGCTATTTTGAACAACTCAAATAGACCGCACCAATGACCAGGTAAAAGCTGCTCTAAAGTCCAGCGCAGAATGTGTTAGTTATGCACCTATGCAGGGGTGCGTTTCCCAAACAACGACTTAACTCGCGGCTGAACTATCATAGTGCGATGCATCGTTTGGCAAAAGAACGATGTAGTGACGAGTGGTTCCCAAAACCCGTAGTTTCTCTGTCGCAGATCCATCGCTTGAACCACGTTAGTTATAACGTAAAACGCCCATAATGATGCTGTAAACGGGGTGGAGTAACTTCTTTAGAGAACAACCCCATCATTTATTTGTGCAAATTATATTGTTTTACACAAACATGCCTTTAAAATAAATCCAATATTAGTTTTGGTAAAAACATGCACTTATTTTCACATATAGAGCCAATGTTTGCTTTACTAATTTGAGAAGTTGAACATTACATATTCTATTCTAAAACATAAAATCTCTAACACTATTCATAAAAGCTAACACTATTCTAATATCATATATAAATCATATAAATAAATAAATAAATAATGAGGCGATTTATTATAAATATATTTACTTTAATAATAATATTAATAATATTAATGATGATGATGATTATGATGATGATGATTATTATTATTATCATTATTATTATTATTTATTTTTTAAATTAAATTAAAAATTACACCTAAGAGAGATGACCTTAATGCTTTTTATTTTTAATAATTCCAACTTTGAATGTTAGAATGTTCTAAATGAATAGGGCATAGGGGGGATAAGTGGGAATAGAACACAGCCAGGAACTATGCTTTTAACTGCAGCTCCAGAGGTGTCGTTTCAAGTGCTCAAGTTTGCGACGCAGTTTGCGAATGTTCGTTGGAGCGATGGATTTGGGAAACAGCAAATCAACAAACTATGTTTGTAACGACGAAACTTGCGACCTTAGTTGGCTAACGATGGTTTTGGGAAACGCACCCCTGGTCAGCACGCTTGCATATTGCTTAATACACACAGGATGTACAGCAATACACAAATATCTTTACAGATGAACACAAATAAAGGATTAAAATGATATAGTAATTATTATTCTCCACATAAATATAAAAACCACTGCCTCCATGCCTTCTTCACCTCAGGGGGGCTTTTTCAGTTTATTCATGGCAGTCTACATCAGTATATTGTTATTGTTATTATCAGTATTATATATTATATTCATTCATTAATTTTCTTTTTGGCTTAGTCCCTTTATTAATCTGGTATCCGCCACAGCGGAATGAACCACCAACTTATCCAGCATATGTTTTACGCAGCGGATTCCCTTCCAGCTGCAACCCATCACTGGAAAAGCTAGCTTACCCAATTCACCTACTGCATGTCTTTGGACTGTGGGGGAAACCGAAGCACCCGGAGAAAACACACGCGAACGCAGGGAGAACATGCAGGCTCCACACAGAAATGCCAACTGACCCAGCTGAGGCTCGAACCAGCGACCTTCTTGCTGTGAGGCGACAGCACTACCTACTGCGCCACCACATCGCCTTATTTATTATCTGCATATTTGTTACATGCCTGGGGGTGTTGCTCTGTGGTTCCCTCCTCCCCTTTCTGTTTTTATTTGCTGTCTGCTGCTCTTCTGAAATCTAGGGTTTCCTATTGGCTCACTGAGTTTTCCCGAGTGGACCAATCAGAAGAGGATGGTGGTTGTTTAAGCGCTCCAGTGACGAATTGGACCAGATTAAGAGGTGGATCCTTGTCTCTTGTTGCTGCTGTGTGTTTCTGTGTGACACTTGTGCATGTCCTGTTCTCTGGTTCGCTTTAAAAGTTTGAGTTATACATCTGTTCTGAACGTTACTACTAAACTTGCTTAAATCTGCTGAAAGGGAAGTGAAAGTGAAGTATGTCACGTGACTTACACTTTTACACACACGTAGTTGAATCTCTGTTAATACACTAGGTCAGAAGCGGTTGCTACTTTGTGTATGTTTCTTCATGTGAGTGCAGTTGAGTAAGACGCTGAAGATGGTGGGGGAGGGATTAGTTAGCGGGTGCTTAATTTGTTATTTTCTTTGATTTGGCACCGCTTATTTTCCTTCCCTCTATCAGGTTTGTTTGTTTAATTCATTTTGCATTTATTGTACACATTTGTAAATATATTTTGGATGATTTAATTATTATTTTTTTCTTTATATTTATTGTAATGAAGCGAACCACTTTTTCTTCCACCTCGCTGTCTGTGTCTGTTCATAGCAGCTATCATCTCAGGGTAATTAAAGTATTGGGTTGTAATCAGTGGCGCAATTCCCGGGGGGGGGGGGGGGGGGGGGGGGCAGGGGGGACATGTCCCCCTCACTTTTTTTTAGATAGGCCTATACCACTTTACTTCATGCTATAATGTCCCCTCGAGAGTCGAAAAAAGTTATTTTTTAACTCACGATGTGTACGCAAAATTAAGTTCGCCGTCACAAGTATCACCAACATTCCACAACTACAGTATCACCATCACTCAGATTTGGTCCCCCCCCCACCTCTTAGACCAGAATTGCACCCTTGGTTGTCATAATTGTGTTAAGCCCTTTTTCATCCTCCGAGCCACACGGGGCGTAACAATATTTATATTTGTTTTAATAAACACAAGTGTAGATTTGTCCAGCTGTGGGGCTTTAGAGACGTCTGCATCACCATATGGGGCATAAGAACAGGACGTGTGTTTGATATAACTCAGTTTTCTGACCACACTTCATTATTATTGGTCATTTATTCTTTTGCTGGAAATTAGAACTGAATTTAGAAATAGTTTTGAATCAAATCTTTGTGTTTAACAAAGGAAATTAAATATGTGGGCTAATGGATGTGTTCAGTGGAGTGAGTTTTCAGCGTTTCCTTACTCCACCAAAGTAAAGGAGTAAAGAGTAAAGTAAACAGAAAGTAAAGAGGCTGAATGGAGGAGGCTCATTCTTTATCCTCGCGCTGCAGATGCTCTGTTTAACTGTTTTCTCGCTAGTGAAGCCTTCTGTTTTTACACTTACAAAGTCGCCATGTAAATAGCAAATGCATCATGGAGCCACGCAACTGACTCTTAGAGGGAATGGGAGATGAGACTCTGATTGGTTTAATGCACGTTATGCTCAAAACACACCCAGAAGTCATTAAGAGAATCAGCACAGCCCTGTTAGAGCATGTCCTTATCACATACTTTTATTGTACAGCATACAGTATTTGCCATGTCTAAAATTAATGAAGATTAATGAGTTAATAAAGCTGCTGAAACAGTTCTACACCTCCATCATTGAATCAGTCATCTGCACATCAATAACTGTCTGGTTTAGCTCAGCTACCAAATCCGACCGCCGAAGACTACGTCGAATAGTTCGGACTGCTGAGCGAATCATTGGCACAACCCTCCCTACTCTCCAAGAACTGTACTTTTCCAGAGCGAGCAGAAGGGCTGCCAAAATCACTCTGGACCCTTCACACCCAGCACACTGCCTCTTTGAACTGTTACCTTCTGGTCGACGCTACAGAGCACTGCGCACCAGAACAGCCCGACACAGAAACAGTTTCTTCCCTCAGGCAATCCATCTCATGAACACTTGATGATAGTAATTGTGGAACCAACATCACTACCTGCTACACATTTATACACACATACACTTAGTTAACAACACACTTTACATGCCAATTTGCACATAACAGCTGCACATATAATGTTGTTTACAGTAATATAGCTGTACATACACTTGTCAATTTGTATATTTGCATTCACTACTTTTTAAAATATATTTATGATCTGTTTTTTTTGTCCTGTCTCTGTAATTCTGTTGCACTGCAGAAGCTCTGTCAGCACGTGATGTGATTGAGCACATCTGGCATCTCATCTGTAATCAGTAATAATCCAATCAGAGTGATCCAAGCTTGCTATAAATGGATGGTTTTCTCCCTACTGCTCTATCTTCGTTTTGGAAGAATCCTCCCTTCCACCCCATCTCCTCCTTTTCCTCCCTTTTCTAAGGGGGAGCTCTCGAGACCTACCTGATCTCTGATCCCCTTATATGCTTATTGACTGGGTGGGAGCCTTGGGCTCAAGTATCTCCGAGCTCAGGGTTCTCTCCCAGGACAGCATGCCAAACCTGCTATAAACGCTAAGCATATCTAAGTGGGAACTCTTGAATTCCTCGTATGTGTGAACATACCTGTCAATAAAGCTCTTTCTGATTCTGAAAACAAACAAATGAACAAACTGAACAAAAGGCATTACTATATACACACACACTCACTATACAGATCCTAATAATATCATTTATCCATATTCCTTTTTGAGCCACAATATTATTAATGCAGATTCTTCTATTGATGTACCTTAAGGTAAATATTAAATTGCCATATTGAAGGTGTGTGCATGCTGTCAACGACGATCGGGGAGGGCAGTGACGGTTCTAGTTTAATAGACACCCTGGTCGAAGCTCCCCATAAACCCCCTCCCCACCCCACTTAAATAATAACAATTTATTTATATAACAATTTATTTATATCTATTCTAAATAAATACAATTATTATCAATATTATTATACAATTATAATTCTAAATAAATAACAGAAATCCATCCTAAATGTTACTGGAAAACCATGTAGCATCTGGAGTGATATGCTAAGATCACTTAAGAAATCTTTGCATGAATATTAATTATGACAATTCTAAAGAATACAAAAATATATATATATCTATTTTATTGAATTATCTGTGGTCTTAGACCCGACTCATGGCCGAGAATAATGTTATGAAGTCTTACCTCCCTGACTCTTTATCCCTGCTTTCTGCTTTATAGTCATGCTTAGTGAAAGTAACATCATCATCATATTATATAAACTTTAGTTTTGTCGACTTTCAAAACTTGCTGCATGCCGACACCTCTGCACAAAAGGCTGTTACTCCAGTTTCACGGCGCATGAGCGGCGCGTATTTTATCAGCGTGCATGTAAACAACCGGGATTCACACAGGGGTGCGTGAGGCGCACAGGAATGGTTTTTTGCACGCATGCGTCAGTTTGCTTTCACCAGCGTTGTTTCGGTTGCACATAGAAAACGCGTGCAAAAGATGCCAACTGTGAACAGCCCCTAACGGCTTTATTCTGGCATTACCACTCTAAGTTAATACACTTGTATAAAGTAAATCGAATCCCAATGCTTTTACCAGGGGATGTTTGTTGTTTTTTGCACCGTCTTCGCGTGCCGCCCCCAGCAAAATGCTGCCCTGGGTAATCACCATATTGCCCATGCCTAAATCCGCCACTGGGGGAGGGGCAGTGAATCAGCTACATCAGTGGCACCAACAATAATTTAGTGGCTGCATTTTATTTATCCAAATATTGGGAATTTACACAAGTACATTTAAAATAATATCAACAGCAAAATCATATTGGGGTGGCCACAGGGGTAGCCAGAGTTTACCCAGGGGTGGCCGTGGCCCCTTGGGGGCGCCCCTGTCTATGTATGCGTCACAGCCAGGCCAGGTTCTCCCCTCACTCAATCACCACAATCATCACGATCACAGTCACCCGAGATCTAATCAGTCACATATCTGCACTGTTCCAGCTCATCACTCCAGTACCATAAAGACCCTCATCATCCCTCACTCAGTGTCTGGCCTCATCGCTACTTAGAAGTACTGCACTCTCCTCATGCTCAGTGTCTATTACTATATCCAAGATTACTTACCTCTCTCATTCCCTATGATCTCCAGTGTCTGTGTCTCTCCTCCCTAGTGTGGTCTCTCCTCTGGTTGTCGCTGATTCCACCAGTTCGTCTATCTGTGTGCTTGGCTCCACTACTCCTCTGGTCCCTCCGATTCGTCTGGTCTTTCATATCCATCCTGCAAAGCATCGTCATTGAGTTCAGTTTACACCCTGCCATCCTGTTCAATAAACTGTTATCATGCTTGCATCTGTGGCAGACTTTTATTTTGAAAACGGGAGATGCAGCAAAGTCAAAGCCTGAGTTGTTGCTAAAAGGAAATTAATGAGAATTATTCATATTATTTACTAAATTACCCATTAATTGTATTTAATTAACATCTACCCGTTTAATGTGAGAACATATCTGCTAAATAAAAGTTTTTGTATTTTGTGATTCACAAGTGTTTTCGGTTTATTTACAGAATTGCATTATGGGATGTTGATCTCTGCTCTGTCCACTTTTTTTATTATTATTGTTTTGGGGTTTTTACCTTTATTGGATAGAAAAGTAGAGAGAACTGACAGGAAAGCATGGGAAGCAGAGAGAGGGGAAGGATCGGCATAGGACTGCAAGGCGGAATCGAACTCGGGTCGCCGTGAGCACTGGAGTGCATGTGTCGAACCACCACTGGCACTGACAACTCTGTTGACTTTTGATGTTGAAAATTCAACTCTACAGTTGAACAAATTGACTTTTATTAACATTTTAGTGGTTTGAAATAAAAATATAATGTATCAGAAGTGATATACATGCAGTATCCTTAACATATAAGCACATACACTACCTGACAAAAGTCTTAGTATCCAAGTTTTAGGAACAGCAAATAATAATTAGATGTTGAATGATTTCATTAGGACAGTAAGGTCTGACTCTGCTTAGACTAAAGTCTCATCACTGAACCTTCAATAATGTCCAGTATAGAATATAAAGTCCTGCTGCAGTGGAAACAGAATGAATATTGTGTCTGACTCCATCATGAGCTTGGAGGACTGCATCATACATCTCTGAATGACTCAAATCACGCATTAATAAAGTCATCTGGAATGGCAAAGAAAGCGTTCCTGCAGGACTCCCAGAGTTCATCAAGAGTCTGTGTGTTCATATTCAATGCCTCCTCTATCATCTTACCCCAGACATGCTCAATAATGTTCATATCTGGTGACTGGGCTGGCCAATCCTGGAGCACCTTCACCTTCTTTGCTTTCAGGAGCTTTGATGTGGAGGCTGAAGTATGAGCAGGAGCGCTATCCTGCTGGATAATTGTCCCTCTCAAAACCCCTGTTTTTAAAGGTGCTGTACGTGAGTTTTTGGCTCTTCTGGATCCTAATAACACCATAATATGTGTGCAGATATTTCAGTAACATGCCAAGTGAACATTCTTGTTTATCTGAAAAACAATGCTGAAGTCAGATATTCTGCTTTGAAATGAGACAGATTCAGTTCCACATGAGGTTATTAATTAGCAAATGATATAAATATTACGAACGTAAACATTAGGTGAGCAGGTTACATTGTAACCGTGTGTCCTAACAACACGCTTCATGACGAGATACGCAGTGATGAGCAATTTGGCTGTTTGCACCAGACGAAACACGACAGAGATTTAAATACAGCCACTCAGAAGCACAGAATATGCATTCACTCACAAAATAGTAAGGTTTATAATCTATTTAATACATGTTAAACATCTTTAACATCATTAAATGTAAATGCTGAATCACGTGTTAAGTTCTAAAGTTCAATTTCCAGATCTGAGCTGAACTATCTGCTGCTGCTTTCAGTATATGGCATTAAATGTCCTGTAAAATGGCATTCAAACTCACATTGTTAGCATTTAACACTGAATAAAGCACCTGAGGTGTACCTGAGGTGATCACTGTCATAGGTTTCTGTTGTTCAGCTGTGAGAAATAGTAGCCGTGTCTAATATATCAATGCGAGGTGTTGGTTAGAACCAAAACTCCTTTTAATATGGAAAATATTCCCTCTATCGCGTGTCGTTGCTTTTATTTAGATCACAGTTTAAATCACTCGCTCCTGTCCTCAATCTGGCAACCCGCGCTTCCTTTTGTTTTGATCCAGGAGTGCAATGCCTAGTTCAACCACTGGGTGTCAAATGTACATACTGCACCTTTAAGTCTGGGCAGTTGGATGAGGTGTGTAATTACAGGGCCATCTCAATTGTTCCAGTAATATACAAAGATTTAGAAAAGTTAGTGGCTGAATAATTAATGAAGTTTGTGGAAGAACATAATTTGCTGAACCCTAAGCAGTTTGGATTTCGACCAAAATATTCAACAGAAATGGCAACATGCAATTTTATAGATATGATATAAAGCAGTTTGGATCAAGGAAGGGATGTGGGAGCAGTATTTTTAGACTTTCCATACTGCGAATCATGAAGTACTCATAAATAAACTGAAACAAATTAACTTTTCACAACAAGCTCTAAACTGGTTTAAATCACACCTGCATTGTAGACAGCAATGGGTTTAAATTAACGGTGTGAAGTCCACACTTCAAAAATGCAAATTAGGTGTACCACAAGGCTCAATATTGGGATCGTTGCTTTTCTGTCTGTATATAAATGATCTACCTGAAAGTGGCAGTGAGGTTGGTTGTCAAATGTGCACAGATGATAGAATTATTTATGCAACAGCAGGAACTTCACAGAAGACTGCAGAAATGTTAACCAAGCAACCGGTCTGTATTTCCCGCTGGCTGCAGGAGAACTGTTTAACACTAAATTACAACAAAACAGTTTCAATGTGTTTTTCCTTAAAAAACAGAGCACTAGATGTATTTCAAATCCAAATTGATCAAAAGGAAATCAAGGAAGAGAGTGAATTTAAATACCTGGGTGTCATTATCATCGATGGATTTGCTCTTCAGTGTTTGGACTCTCAGTAGTGATTATTAAACCACACTGAACTGAACTGAACTGAACTTAAACACTGAAAACTGAACTGACACTTTCGATTCACTATAATCTTCTATGTGAAGCTGTTTTGACACAATCTACATTGTAAAAGCGCTAGAGAAATAAAGATGAATTCAATTGAATTATAGACTCAAAGCTTAAGTTTGATGCCCATATCAAGAAAATGTCTGAGACTCATTCATTCATTCATTTTCTTTTCGGCCTAGTCCCTTTTTTAATCTGGGGTCGCTACAGCGGAATGAACCGCCAACTTATCCAGCACGCGTTTTACGCAGTGGATGCCCTTCCAGCTGCAACCCATCCTTGGGAAACATCCATACACACTCATTTACACACACACACACTACGAACAATTTAGCCTACCCAATTCACCTGTATCGCATGTCTTTGGACTGTGGGGGAAACCGGAGCACCCGGAGGAAACCCACGCGAACGCAGGGAGAACATGCAAACTCCGCACAGAAACGCCAACTGACCCAGCCGAGGCTCGAACCAGCGACCTTCTTGCTGTGAGGCGACAGCACTACCTAGTGCGCCACTGCGTCACCCAATGTCTAAGACTATCAAGACAAATTTCATATAATAAGACCATATATATCTCTTAAAGCAGCGCAAATGTTTGTGCATGCTATGATATTATCACGTATGTCTTATTGTGCAATAACCTGGGGTCAAGCTACTCAGTCAGTTGTTAAGCCTGTAATGTCACTTTACAAATAAACTTTAAAAGTAATGGATCAGAAACCAATAAAATGGCATCACTGTCAAATTCTTAACAAATGTAACCTAAGTTTTGATGGGTTTCTTTTTTAAACACCATGTTTAAGTGTATCCATGGTCTTGCCCCTTAGGTAGTCTGTGAGTTGGTATATAAATTAAAGGGCCACGAAACCCCCTGTCTCAGCAGGGTGTTTTCACACCTCTGTTTTGAAAAAAGTCAGGAAAGTTGGGCGTGTCCAGCTCTGGGAGTGTCGGGGGAGGGAAAGAGGATAAGATTTTGCATAGAAGGGAGTTAACATTTGGGCACGCGCTAAGTTTGACAGGAAAAACAAACACAGAGAGCCTGATTTGATACGGCGAATAAGAGAAAAAAAAGTCCTCCGCATTTCTCTGTAACTTATGTACTCGGTAGGTAGCGTCAGAAAGCCGTGTGTGTATAGACTATCCTGTTACAAAATGCAGCGAAAATCCTGCACGACGGGAATAGTTTGTGTTTACATGTTTACACTCGGTGAGCAGCATTTAAACAAAGGGCACTGCACTGCCAACACTTACCAAATCTGTAGACAGACAATCAAACTGGAGCTGTGTCTTTTTATTAAAAGAAGACGAGCGGCAAATCCGGATTTCACCATTTCCAGATGAGAAAAAGCTCTCGGGTAAAAATGTTCCTTACAAACGCGTTTCTGTTGCGTGCACTGTAATCCACACGTGAGTCCAGCAGCTCTCTCATAGAGGGAAAATGAAAACAAAACCTTCGTTGCAACACACTAATAACACCTACGACTCTTGTCTTGAAATTCTTGTACTTTTACTTGTTTTAGCAACACAACGTGGCATCTCTCTGCCGTCTGAACAGTGTAAACAGGTAAACAGTCTCCGGAGCTATCGTGCATATTAATGAAGTTTCACGTCATACACAATAGAGCGCGCTGATTGGTTTGAAGCACGTCTTTCTCATGAATTAATACTGCGCACTCAGATACGTAAGAACGTCCTAGAAAAGACAGACAGCCACTCTCCGGCTGGATTTACACCTAAGTATCTCATGGCCGTGACGCAGCTTCAAAAATTTGTTTCAAACCGGAAGAACGAATTTGCTCAAAATAACGCAAAAACAACCAATTTTCACTTTTTAGTGCAATATATGTGTCCTAATAGTGTTTATAGCAGCGTGGGACACAGATATGACTGTCAACAGCTCAAAAAATGTGTTTTGGTGTTTCGTGACCCTTTAAGCAGTGATGGGGTGAAGACTAGAGGGGCAGTAAGTGGGAATTGTAGAATCTGCAGATGCAGAACCGCTGTGGGTCAGTCATCCTTTTCAGTAAAAGGTTCACATCTATGAAATGCCATGCCTGTTGATTTAAAGTTACAATCAGAACTCCCAGTTTTTCCTGTAAAGCTGAAAGAATGGTTGAAATCTTTACAGCAATGCGAACATTAAGTACTATTCTTTCAGGTTGGTCAGGTTTACATTTCTCTTTATGCAGACTGACTTACATTGTGGTATGACGCATGAGTGTGCCCCACGCAGGTTTTTTGCATCTCGTTTATATACACTATGAACAGCAGCTACGCTAATTATTCTCTTTATTCTGTATTTCCACCTGGGGGTACTCATCCCGAGGCCCTCAGACTATGCAGCGCCACTGATGCGATCCAAGACCAGTGACGAGATGATCCCAAGGTTTCATAATCCTGGACCAGGCCGTATCCTGAACAGCTGCTGTGGTGGTCATGGAAGAGTGGAGAGCATGAGATGAGTCTTCGCTGAGGTCCAGCATTCTCCAGCCTCCGGCGCCTAGACTGCAGCTCTGCACAAGACGTTTGGCCATAGGAGAAATGGTCGTGCCCAACTGAGCCTGGTTTCTCTCCAGGTTTTTATCCTTCATTTTCGCCAATTGGTGAAGTTTTTTCCTCGCCGCTGTCGCCACTGGCTTGCATGGTTCGGGATCTGTAGAGCTGCACACCAATGGATTTACTCTTCAGTGTTTGGACTCTCAGTAGTCATTATTAAACCACACTGAACTGAGCTAAACTGAACTGAACTTAAACACTGAAAACTGAACTGACACTGTTTCAATTCACTATAATCTTCTATGTGAAGCTGCTTTGACACAATCTACATTGTAAAAGCGCTATACAAATAAAGATGAATTGAATTGTATTTTATGTCTGTGGCTCTGTATATACTGTACATGTTTGTTGTATTGTGTTTTTTTCTTGTTTGTTTATTTTTTTATGTAAAGCCCAACCAGGGACGAGGGCTGCAAATTATATGTATGCTATATGCCCTATGTCTGCAACATCAGTTATCTTTGTATAACAATGTCAAGTGTATTGTCCCTGTTAAATAAACAAGCAAATCAAAAACAACAGATCAAGAAACTATAATGCATCCTGCTAATAAGCCTTTTAGATGTTATACTGGGAAAAAATAAATTACAATTGTAGATTAACGAATTGTGTTTAAGAAAAGGACGTAAAGTGTACATAAAGTGTAAAGTGTCTTTGTAGATCTTACACACTAATGAAGTCTGTAATTAGTCTCTAAAGGTCGATCATGATGACATTCAGATGAATTTCAGGATCATATTCAGAAATAGATTATCTTATCAGATAAGCACATCTGAGTTTCCTTGAAATTCCAGTTCAAATATCCATGCAAATATGTGAAAGCACAGACGCGCGTGGACTTCAATAATAACCCTGGAGATGCAAATATATGTTCTTATAGAGGCTCAGTATTGTTTGTGTTTCTCTGATAATGCACTGCATATGTTTTCTGTTAATGTTTGAGCCTGCTAAACACTAGGAACTTGTTTATTTCCTTCTAAAATCTCTCTTTGAAAATGAGTAACTAACAAACATATTAACATACTAACATACTAATCATACTAGAAATATACTAACAAACATATTAACATACTAATCATACTAGAAATATACTAACAAACATATTAACATACTATCATACTAATCATACTAGAAATATACTAACAAACATATTAACATACTAATCATACTAGAAATATACTAACAAACATATTAACATAGTAATCATACTAGAAACATAATAACAAACATATTAACATACTAATCATACTAGAAATATACTAACAAACATATTAACATACTAATCATACTAGAAATATACTAACAAACATATTAACATACTAATCATACTAGAAATATAATAACAAACATATTAACATACTAATCATACTAGAAACATAATAACAAACATAACATACTAATCATACTAGAAATATACTAACAAACATATTAACATACTAATCATACTAGAAACATACTAACAAACATATTAACATACTAATTATACTAGAAATATACTAACGAACATTTTAACATACTAATCATACTAGAAACATACTAACAAACATATTAACATACTAATCATACTAGAAATATACTAACGAACATTTTAACATACTAACATACTAATCATACTAGAAATATACTAACAAACATATTAACATACTAATCATACTAGAAATATACTAACAAACATATTAACATACTAATCATACTAGAAATATACTAACGAACATTTTAACATACTAACATACTAATCATACTAGAAATATACTAACAAACATATTAACATACTAATCATACTAGAAATATACTAACAAACATATTAACATACTAATCATACTAGAAATATAATAACAAACATATTAACATACTGTCATACTAGAAATATACTAACAAACATATTAACATACTAATCATACTAGAAATATAATAACAAACATATTAACATACTAATCATACTAGAAATATACTAACAAACATATTAACATACTAATCATACTAGAAATATAATAACAAACATATTAACATACTAATCATACTAGAAATATACTAACAAACATATTAACATACTAGTCATACTAGAAATATACTAACAAACATATTAACATACTAATCATACTAGAAATATACTAACAAACATATTAACATACTAATCATACTAGAAATATACTAACGAACATTTTAACATACTAACATACTAATCATACTAGAAATATACTAACAAACATATTAACATACTAATCATACTAGAAATATACTAACAAACATATTAACATACTAATCATACTAGAAATATACTAACAAACATATTAACATACTAATCATACTAGAAATATACTAACGAACATTTTAACATACTAACATACTAATCATACTAGAAATATACTAACAAACATATTAACATACTAGTCATACTAGAAATATACTAACAAACATATTAACATACTAATCATACTAGAAATATACTAACGAACATTTTAACATACTAACATACTAATCATACTAGAAATATACTAACAAACATATTAACATACTAATCATACTAGAAATATACTAACAAACATATTAACATACTAATCATACTAGAAATATAATAACAAACATATTAACATACTAATCATACTAGAAATATACTAACAAACATATTAACATACTAATCATACTAGAAATATACTAACAAACATATTAACATACTAATCATACTAGAAATATACTAACAAACATATTAACATACTAATCATACTAGAAATATACTAACGAACATTTTAACATACTAACATACTAATCATACTAGAAATATACTAACAAACATATTAACATACTAATCATACTAGAAATATACTAACAAACATATTAACATACTAATCATACTAGAAACATACTAACAAACATATTAACATACTAATTATACTAGAAATATACTAACGAACATTTTAACATACTAATCATACTAGAAACATACTAACAAACATATTAACATACTAATCATACTAGAAATATACTAACGAACATTTTAACATACTAACATACTAATCATACTAGAAATATACTAACAAACATATTAACATACTAATCATACTAGAAATATACTAACAAACATATTAACATACTAATCATACTAGAAATATAATAACAAACATATTAACATACTAATCATACTAGAAATATACTAACAAACATATTAACATACTAATCATACTAGAAATATAATAACAAACATATTAACATACTAATCATACTAGAAATATACTAACAAACATATTAACATACTAGTCATACTAGAAATATACTAACAAACATATTAACATACTAATCATACTAGAAATATACTAACAAACATATTAACATACTAATCATACTAGAAATATACTAACGAACATTTTAACATACTAACATACTAATCATACTAGAAATATACTAACAAACATATTAACATACTAATCATACTAGAAATATACTAACAAACATATTAACATACTAATCATACTAGAAATATAATAACAAACATATTAACATACTAATCATACTAGAAATATACTAACAAACATATTAACATACTAATCATACTAGAAATATACTAACAAACATATTAACATACTAATCATACTAGAAATATACTAACAAACATATTAACATACTAATCATACTAGAAATATACTAACGAACATTTTAACATACTAACATACTAATCATACTAGAAATATACTAACAAACATATTAACATACTAATCATACTAGAAATATACTAACAAACATATTAACATACTAATCATACTAGAAATATAATAACAAACATATTAACATACTAATCATACTAGAAATATAATAACAAACATATTAACATACTAATCATACTAGAAATATACTAACAAACATATTAACATACTAATCATACTAGAAATATACTAACAAACATATTAACATACTAATCATACTAGAAATATAATAACAAACATATTAACATACTAATCATACTAGAAATATAATAACAAACATATTAACATACTAATCATACTAGAAATATACTAACAAACATATTAACATACTAATCATACTAGAAATATACTAACAAACATATTAACATACTAATCATACTAGAAATATACTAACAAACATATTAACATACTAATCATACTAGAAATATACTAACGAACATTTTAACATACTATCATACTAATCATACTAGAAACATACTAACAAACATATTAACATACTAATCATACTAGAAATATACTAACAAACATATTAACATACTAATCACTAGAAATATAATAACAAACATATTAACATACTAATCATACTAGAAATATACTAACAAACATATTAACATACTAATCATACTAGAAATATACTAACAAACATATTTACATACTAATCATACTAGAAACATACTAACAAACATTAACATACTAATCATACTAGAAATATACTAACAAACATATTAACATACTAATCATACTAGAAATATACTAACAAACATATTAACATACTAATCATACTAGAAACATAATAACAAACATATTAACATACTAATCATACTAGAAATATACTAACAAACATATTAACATACTAATCATACTAGAAATATACTAACGAACATTTTAACATACTATCATACTAATCATACTAGAAACATACTAACAAACATATTAACATACTAATCATACTAGAAATATACTAACGAACATTTTAACATACTATCATACTAATCATACTAGAAACATACTAACGAACATACTAATCATACTAGAAACATACTAACAAACATTTTAACACACTATCATACTAATCATACTAGAAACATACTAACAAACATATTAACATACTAATCATACTAGAAACATACTAACGAACATACTAACATACTAATCATACTAGAAACATGCTAACAAACATATTAACATACTATCATACTAATCATACTAGAAACATACTAACAA
This sequence comes from Danio kyathit, assembly GCA_903798195.1. Taxonomy (NCBI): domain Eukaryota; kingdom Metazoa; phylum Chordata; class Actinopteri; order Cypriniformes; family Danionidae; genus Danio; species Danio kyathit. The sequence continues at coordinate 1,542,998 of LR812535.1, forward strand.
ACATACTAACAAACATATTAACATACTAATCATACTAGAAATATACTAACAAACATATTAACATACTAATCATACTAGAAATATACTAACAAACATATTAACATACTAATCATACTAGAAACATACTAACAAACATATTAACATACTAATCATACTAGAAATATACTAACAAACATATTAACATACTAATCATACTAGAAATATACTAACAAACATATTAACATACTAATCATACTAGAAACGTAATAACAAACATATTAACATACTAATCATACTAGAAATATACTAACAAACATATTAACATACTAATCATACTAGAAATATACTAACGAACATTTTAACATACTATCATACTAATCATACTAGAAACATACTAACGAACATACTAATCATACTAGAAACATACTAACAAACATTTTAACACACTATCATACTAATCATACTAGAAACATACTAACAAACATATTAACATACTAATCATACTAGAAACATACTAACGAACATACTAACATACTAACATACTAATCATACTAGAAACATGCTAACAAACATATTAACATACTATCATACTAATCATACTAGAAACATACTAACAAACATACTAACAAACATATTAACATACTAATCATACTAGAAACATACTGAAAAACATACTAACAAACATATTAACATACTAATCATACTAGAAACATACTAACGAACATACTAACATACTAATCATACTAGAAACATACTAACAAACATTTTAACATACTATCATACTAATCATACTAGAAACATACTAACAAACATTTTAACATACTATCATACTAATCATACTAGAAACATACTAACAAACATTTTAACATACTATCATACTAATCATACTAGAAACATATTAACAAACATTTTAACACACTATCATACTAATCATACTAGAAACATACTAACAAACATATTAACATACTAATCATACTAGAAACATACTAACGAACATACTAACATACTAACATACTAATCATACTAGAAACATGCTAACAAACATATTAACATACTATCATACTAATCATACTAGAAACATACTAACAAACATACTAACAAACATATTAACATACTAATCATACTAGAAACATACTGAAAAACATACTAACAAACATATTAACATACTAATCATACTAGAAACATACTAACGAACATACTAACATACTAATCATACTAGAAACATACTAACAAACATTTTAACATACTATCATACTAATCATACTAGAAACATACTAACAAACATTTTAACATACTATCATACTAATCATACTAGAAACATACTAACAAACATTTTAACATACTATCATACTAATCATACTAGAAACATACTAACAAACATATTAACATACTATCATACTAATCATTCTAGAAACATACTAACAAACATATTAACACACTATCATACTAATCATAATAGAAACATACTAACGAACATATTATCATACTAATCATACTAGAAACATACTAACGAACATACTAACATACTAACATACTAATCATACTAGAAACATACTAACGAACATACTAACACACTAATCATACTAAAAACATACTAACAAACATACTAACAAACATATTAACATAATAATCATACTAGAAACATACTGAAAAACATACTAACAAACATATTAACAGACTAATCATACTAGAAACATACTAACAAACATATTAACATATTAACATACTAATCATACTAGAAACATACTAACGAACATACTAACATACTAATCATACTAGAAACATACTAACGAACATACTAATCATACTAGAAACTTACTAACGAACATACTAACCATACTAGAAACATACTAACAAACATAATAACATACTATCATACTAATCATACTAGAAACATACTAACGAACATACTAATCATACTAGAAACATACTAACGAACATACTAACATGCTAATCATACTAACAAACATATTAACATACTAATCATACTAGAAACATACTAACAAACATATTAACATACTAATCATACTAGAAACATACTAACAAACATATTAACATACTGTCATACTAATCATACTAGAAACATACTAACAAACATATTAACATACTATCATACTAATCATACTAGAAACATACTAACAAACATATTAACATACTATCATACTAATCATACTAGAAACATACTAACGAACATACTAACATACTAATCATACTAAAAAAGATACTAACAAACATACTAACAAACATATTGACATACTAATCATACTAGAAACATACTAACAAACATATTAACATACTAATCATACTAGAAACATACTAACAAACATATTAACATACTAATCATACTAGAAACATACTAACAAACATATTAACATACTGTCATACTAATCATACTAGAAACATACTAACAAACAAATTAACATACTATCATACTAATCATACTAGAAACATACTAACAAACATATTAACATACTGTCATACTAATCATACTAGAAACATACTAACGAACATACTAACATACTAATCATACTAAAAAACATACTAACAAACATACTAACAAACATATTAACAGACTAATCATACTAGAAACATACTAACAAACATATTAACATATTAACATACTAATCATACTAGAAACATACTAACGAACCTACTAACATACTAATCATACTAGAAACATACTAACGAACATACTAATCATACTAGAAACTTACTAAAGAACATACTAATCATACTAGAAACATACTAACAAACATATTAACATACTATCATACTAATCATACTACAAACATACTAACGAACATACTAATCATACTCGAAACATACTAACGAACATACTAACATGCTAATCATACTAACAAACATATTAACATACTAATCATACTAGAAACATACTAACAAACATATTAACATACTGTCATACTAATCATACTAGAAACATACTAACAAACATTAACATACTATCATACTAATCATACTAGAAACATACTAAGAAACATACTAACATGCTAACCATACTAACAAACATATTAACATATTATCATACTAGAAACATACTACCAAACATATTAACATACTAAACATACTAGAAACATACTAACAAACATATTAACATACTAATTATACTAGAAACATACTAACAAACATATTAACATACTGTCATACTAATCATACTAATCATACTAGAAACATACTAACAAACATACAAACATACTAATCATACTAGAAATATACTAACAAACATATTAACATACTATCATACTAGAAACATACTAACAAACATACTAACATACTAATCATACTAGAAATATACTAACAAACATATTAACATACTAATCATACTAGAAACATACTAACAAACATATTAACATACGGTCATACTAATCATACTAGAAACATACTAACGAACATACTAACATACTAATCATACTAGAAACATACTAACGAACATACTAACATACTAATCATACTAGAAACATACTAACAAACATATTAACTTACTATCATACTAATCATACTAGAAACATACTAACATACGAATCATACTAGAAACATACAAACGAACATACTAATCATACTAGAAACATACTAACAAACATACTAACATACTAATCATACTAGAAACATACTAACAAACATACAAAAATATTCTAATCCATACTAGAAACATACTAACCTTACTAGCAACAATGCTAATTCCTACTATAATCATCTTAGCAACATGCTAATTCATGCTAAATCATACTATCATGCTAACATGCTAGTTTATACTAGAAACATGCTAGCAACATGCTAACTCATGCTTGAACCATGCTAATTTATGTTAGGAACCACCTAGCTATCACTCAGATCACTCTGGAAACCACCTAGCAACACCTTAGCAACCACCTAGAACACCCTAGCAACCGCCTAGCAACACCTTAGCAACCACTCAAAACACCCCAGCAACCACCTAGCAAGAAACATGCCAATACATACTAGTAACATGCAAACCTATATGTAGTTCTCTATCTATGCCAACTGTTTCAAACTTCTTAAAAACTGCTTCAGTTATTCAAACTTTAAAGCTACTTCAAACCTTCAGACGAGGCTTTCTCAAGCCACCATAAAGTTTGTCCCCGAACTTTACTTTTCTAGTTTGTTTGATACTACAACCCCAAATCAGAAAAAGTTGGGACAGTATGGAAAAAAAGTGATTTCCAAATGCACACTGACTTGTATATTATTGCAGACAATATGAACTCAAGATATTTCATGTTTTGTCTGGTCAACTTCATTTCATTTGTAAATATATACCCTTTCAGATCATTTAGACCTGCAACATATTTAGAAAAAAGTTGGAACAGGAGCATTTTAGGGTTAGTAATCATGTAAATTGGTGAAATAATGATGTGATGTGAAACAGGTGATATCAACAGGTGATTGTAATTATGATTTGGTATGAAAGCAGCATCCAAGAAAGGCAACCCAGGATCATTCTCAAAATGCACCGCTATATACATTTCTAGAGAGCACCAAATACGCCCCATGAGCTACGCTTTATGCAGTTTTTGTTTTCATAAATCCACCAGAGGCCGCTGTGTACGCTTTTTCAGATCTCAAATTTTTTTCGCGAGCTATTTGCGCATGATGTTCTTGCGTAAATCCACCAGAGGCCGCTGTGTACGCTTTTTCAGATCTCAAATTGTTTTTGCAAGATATTCGCACATGCTGTTCTTGCGTAAATCCACCAGAGGCCGCTGTGTACGCTTTTTCAGATCTCAAATTTTTTTTGCGAGCCATTCGCACATGCTGTTCTTGCGTAAATTCACTAGAGGCCGCTGTCGTCTGACTGACTGACTGATCGACTGACCCACCCTCCTCCTTCCATAAACCCAACTGATAGTGTTTTCAAAAGCACCGATTGACCAGATCACCCCCTTCCCTAAACCCAACTGACAGATTTAAAAAGCAATCCAGAAAAAGAAAAGCCCTTGCCTTACTTTTTTTTTTTACCACGTTTTCAGATTTTACCACATTTTCACCCTGTTATTTACTTGTTTATTTTTGCCTTCTGTTTTTGTCTTACTTTCTGGAACTGTTTTTCACTGTACTCGAACCCCATTGTTGTGGTTAACTTCTCACTGTGTCTCAAGTCTGCCGAAGTATTCCGCGAGCTACTGAACAAACTGGTAACAACGGAAAAGCCGTGCATAATCGGTCAGCTGGTAAGCATGAAAAGGAACAACGTCATATGGCTCCATAGCATTCCTTTTAAAGACGAAATGCAGCAATACATACTTCTGACTTCTGGCTAATTCGCGATCTCCAGAAATGTATATGGGGCTATGTTTTCAGAATGAGTCTGTGTTGAAGAAAGGTCTAGTCCTTTAGGAGCAAAGATGGACTGAGGTTGCCAGTTTGCTAATAATTACGAGAAAATGACTGAAACATTTAAAAACAATGTTTCTGAATCTGGGGGATTTTCTGTGCGTGTAGGACAAGGGTGGAAGCCTAAGCTGAACCACCGTGATCTCAGATCCCTTAGTCGGCACTGCATCAAGAATCCTCATTCATCTATAAGAATGAATCTATAACTTGTCAAGTGCCACAATATGTAGTTACAGCCACAAATGCCAGTTAAAATTGTACTGTGCTAAAATGAAGCCCTATGTTAACGGTGTCCAGAAGCAGTGTCAACTTCTCTGGGCTCGGAGGCATCTGGGATGGACCATCACACAGTGGAAACGTTGAATCAGTATTTTTTGGGAGAAATGGACGCTCCGAACCAAAGAAGAAAAGGATCATCCAGACTCATACCAGCGACAAGTGCAAAAGTCAGGGTCTGTCATGGTATAGGCTTGTGTCAGTGCCCTTGGCAAAGGTAACTTGCGCTTCTGTAATGCGCCATCAATGCTGAAAAACAGAGAGATTTTGGAGCACAATATTCTGCCTTTTCTAGGGACGCCCATGAATATTTCAACAAGACAATGCAAAACCACATTCTGCACACATAACAATGTCTTGGCTGTGGAGGAAGAGGATACAGGTACTTGACTGGCCTACCTGCAGTACCGACCTGTTTCCAATAGAGAATGTGTGGCGCATTTTGAAGTTCAAAATGAGACAAGTAAGACCCCGTACTATTACCCACCTTAAGACTTGTTTGCAGAAAGAATGGGAAAATTACACCTGAAAAACTTCATCAATTGGTGTCTTCAGTCCCTAAATGTCTGTTAAGTGTTGTGAACAGGAACGGCAACATTACAAAGTGGGAAATGCTTTACTGTCCCAACTTTTTTTAAATGTGTTGCAAGAACCAAAATTGGAATACGTGTTTATTAAAAAAATAAATAAATAAATAAATAAAAGGCGACGCAATGGCGCAGTGAGTAGCACGATCGCCTCACAGCAAGAAGGTCGCTGGTTCGAGCCTCGGCTGGGTCAGTTGGTGTTTCTGTGAGGAGTTTGCGTGTTCTCCCCGTGTTGGCGTGGGTTTCCTCTGGGTGCTCCGGTTTCCCCCACAGTCCAAAGACATGTGCTGTAGATGAATTGGGTAAGCTAAATTGACCGTAGTGTATTTGTGTGAATGAGTGTGTATGGGTGTTTCCCAGTGATGGGTTGCAGCTGGAAGGGCATCCGCTGCTTAAAACATATGTTGGATAAGTTGGCGGTTCATTCCGCTGTGGCGACCCCTGATTAATAAAGGGACTAAGCCGAAAAGAAAATGAATGAATTAATTAATAACTAAAAATCATGAGGAACACATTAAATAATGTTTGTTGTATTGTCTGCAATGAAATACAAGTCAAAGTAAATTTGGAAATCACTACTTTCTTTTTTATTTTCTATACTGACCCAACTTTGTCTGATTTGAAGTTGTAGATCTTTTTGAGATCTGAAATAAACCAAAAATCGAGCTACATGTCTTAAAATGTGTATATTTTATGCGATTCACCACAAGACCACACTGTAAATAATAACTATTAATCTATACACTCTAAAGAAAATGCGGAGTTGTTTTAACCCAACGTTGGGTCAAATATGGACAAAAGCATACATGGGGTTAAAAAGTGTCATTTAAATTTAGTTTAAAAAATTAACCCAACATTGTGTTAGTCAATATTTGACCCAACTTTGTGTTAAAACAGCATTATTTAGAGTGTACTGAATTATGGACTGAAAAAAAGATTTCTGCAAAACTGTTGCAAACAATTGTTGCAGACAATTCCTTTGTCGTCATGCTTGGTTTGTGCTTTGACATGCACTATCAACCCTGGGTCCTTATATAGACAGGTGTATGCCTTTTCAAATCATGTCCAATCAACTGAATTGACCACAGGTGAACTCCAATGAAGCTGCTGAAACATCTCAAGAATGATCAGTGGAGACAGAATGAACCTGAGCTCACTTTAGAGCTTCACGCCAAAGGCTGTCAATACTGATGTACATGGGATTTATCAGCTTTTTTATTTGTAAGAAATTTGCATCAATTTCAAAAACTCTTTCTTCACATTGTCATTATAGGGGATTGTGTGTAGAATGTTGAGGAAATACATCAATTTAATCCATTTTGGAATAAGGCTGTAACATAAAAACATGTGGAAAAAGTGAAGCGCTATCAATACTTTCCGGATGCACTGTATATGGGTTAATTTTAAACAAAGAAAAACTGTACAAAAGCACGCATATCCCACTTAACTGGGTGCTCAGCCAAAAAACGCAAAAGGTGCAAACTATATATTCAACAAAGGCGACAACACCAAAGCTCCACAAATGCAAATGTATTAAATTAAAAAGGTTGACACAAAGCATGACAGCCAATTTGCATTTTTGGAGCTTTGGTGTTGCCGCCTTTGTTGAATATTGAATTTAAACAAACAAATTAAATTTACTAATGTTCAACTTAATTTGTTTGTTTAAATTCAGCCCAAATAAATTGCTTATTATATAAATTGTTTAATTATTTATTGTTAGCTTAAAAGAAGAAGCTTTTTTTCAGTGTGGATGTAACTACAGAAGAGTACATCTTTAGGTTGGAAATTATGAAAACTCTTTGGTCACTTTTGAGCAAGATGCTAATGGTCTAATCTGATTCAATGATCTATGCTAAGCTAAGCTAAAAGTGCTCCTGCCAGATCTGAAAATCAGCTGAATGGATGAAAAAAGGTGCAACTCAAATGTTGAACTATATAATCAGCTATAAAATGAGCCTATATCCCAAAAAAGTGGGTTATTTCTTTAAACCAGTTTAGCACTGAGTCTTTTATCCCTATTGAATAGTAATCTGGATAAAGTCAGGGATAAGTTAATAATTATGCCTATATCAGAATTATAAGCATCGTCCCTATCTGCAGTTGCTAGAAGAATGTCAAGTTTATTTGCTTTAGTATCTGTATATATTTATTTATGCAAACGTGACTTGATAAACAAACACTGACATGCACAGTTAGACCTTAATTATGCCCCTGATTTGCATGTTTGCCAGTGAACTTTCTGTCATGAACATCATAATCCTGAAGCTTCAGAGGTGAACAGATGAAAGTCTCTCTTCTCTCGTCTGTGGATTTTCATCTGAAGAATGTAATGAGAAACTGATGTAGGATTTGTGTTCAGCGCCTGTAGAAAACAACATTAAACACATGTGTCTCTGTCAGGTTTGTGGGAATTATGTCAGGACAGAAGCTGAATGTGCTGCGGGTGATGATGATGATTGTCTGCCTCCTCACTGGACAGATAAGTATGATTCGTAGTTATTAAAATGAAATGCGTTATAGTTTGCTGCATGTTTAATACATCTGCTTTTTAAATGCTATAAAAATACTGGGTGAAAGAAAAACATCAATGCACACATCACATCTAAAAAATTCTTAAAGGCGGGTGCTCGATCAAGCCAAACACAATAAAAAGAGTAAAAAATAAAAGAAATCATTTGGCACACTGCCACCTTAGCTCTCAATAGACCAACGTTTCAGCCTACACCTGATGAAGACCATGTAGGTTGAAATGTCCTATTAAAACAATCTTTTGAGGCTAAATTGTCAGTCTGTTGATTATTATTATTATTTTTTTACTTTAATAAAGTTAATGGGTCTCATTCACTAATAATTGTGCACATTGTATATATATGCACACTTGAACTTCCCACGAAACATTTGAGACTACTTCACTAAAACACGTGCATATGCGCATGACTTTATTCTTGAACTTGTTCCTCTGTTAGTGAATTTGAAGTCTTCTAAATGAGCTCCTGTGTGTACAAGGTTAGTCATTTGCATACTACACTCCCAAATCAGCTCCATATAAGGGCTTTCTGCAAAGTAGCACTCGTCCAGAGGAAATTATAAGTCTAATTATGAATTAAGAAGAGAGAAATATAGCAACAAAACAACAAAAAAAGAAGGTCTTGGTGTTGGATGTGGAGCACGCTTTCAGTTCTAAAAAACGCGAGGTAAAACTATGGAATAAAAAATATTTAGTGCACAAATCAAATCCATGCATGTGTAATGCTAATAACGTAAAAGAAAGCAGAATTAAGAATTAAGCATAATTTTAAGAGGATACAAGTCCAAAATCACTACTTTCTTTTTTTTATTTGCGTTTTCCATACTGTCCCAACTTTTTCTGATTTGCATTATGGGATGTTGATCTCGGCTCGGTCAACTACTGATGTTGAAAATTCAATCAAGTTTAACAAAGAGATTTTATTGACATTTTAGTCGTTTGAAATAATAATATAATGTATAATAAACAATATCTAGAGAAATAAGTGTGTAAAATAACAGAAAATGTGCTACAGTTTATTACAAGGTTTCTGTAGCGTAATATACAACACCAACCCAGACAGTATAGCACTGCAGACTTTACAAGATTAAAAGGTGTTAGAAGAAAGATCAAGATCGAGTCTGATCTCACGAGGAAACGTAAGTATTTTACGTTTTGTCAGTTTAGTGGCTTATTCATATGAATTCGTACAAGTTCAGTCGTACGAAAATGTACGATTTTAAAAAGGAGGCGTGGCACCTAACCCCACCCCTAACCCCAACCGTCATTGGGTGATGAGTAGAGCCAGATGGAATCTGCGGACATTTTTTTGCAATTTCTGCAGAGAATAATTTTTTTTTACAGTGCATCAATGGTCTTTGGTTTTTCAGTCCGCTTTGTGTTTTCCATACTGTCCCAACCTTTTCTGATTTGGGGTTTTAGAATGGAAACAAAATATTTTGTCTTTATTGAGTAGTATGCATGAGTTATGGTAACTGAAATAATGAAATGTCCCTTTTTGAGATCTAAAAACGAACCAAAAAGCATGCTAAATGTCTTCAAATGTGTATATTTTATGCAATTCACCACGAGACTGCACTGTAAATAATAACTATGAATCTATACACTCTAAAGAAAGCGTTGTTTTAACCCAACATTGCCTCAAATATGCATTCAGTTCTAAACATGCAAGGTAAAATGATGGAATAAAAACACTGCCATAAATATTTAGTGCACAAATCAAATCCACGCATGTGTACTGTAATTGTAAAAACCTAAAAGCAGAAAGTAATTATAATTCTGAGAGGATACAAGTCCAAAATCTGTGTTTAGAACACACAGATAGACATTTTTTTTTGTCTGAAAATGTTGAACTCATAATTCTGGACAATCTAAAAATAGCTGAAGGCAGATGAGACAGGACCTTATGGAATAAAAACACCGTCATAAATATTTAGTGCATAAATTGAATCCATGCATGTGCAATTCTAAAAACGTAAAACCAGGGCTTAATTTGTGCCGGAACACGCCGGAAAATCTGAAATCTGATCCGGCATCTCATTTTACCGATCCCCCTCCTCAACCGCCCTCCTCCCCATCCGCTGTTAACTTTCACTTTCTTCCGCGACTCCCCAACCCTCTTCACTTTCGTCCGCGACCCCCCCCCCCCCCCCCCCACCCGCTCTCCACTTTCGTCCAAGACACCCCTCTGCCATCCATCGCCACAGCCGCCCCAGCTGCCCTCTCCACTTTTGAGTGCGACAAAACACATGTGTTGAGCTGTTGACAGTCATATATGTGTCCCGTGCTGCTATAAACACTATGAGGACACGTATATCTCACTAACAAGTGAAAATTGTTTGTTTTTGCGTTATTTTGAGCAAATTCGTTCTTCTGGTTTGAAACGAATTTTTGAAGCTGCGTCACGACGATTAGATACTGGTGTGTATTCCAGCGTGGAGAGTGGATGTCTGTACCTGCGAGTGCATCGTGACGTCTCTGAGTGTGCAGCATTAATTCATGAAAAAGACTTGGCTCAAACCAATCAGCGCGCTCTATTGTGTATGCGGTGCAACTTCAATAATATGCAGGACAGCTTCAAGACTGTTTACGTGTTACAGTGTTCAGACGACAGAGAGACGCCACATTGTGTTGCCAAAACAAGTGGAAGAACAAGAATTTAGAGACATGAGTCATCAGTGTTGCGTTTATTAATGAGCTGCTACGAAGGTTTTGTTTTCATTTCCCCGCTATGAGAGCGCTGCTGGACTCACATGTGGACTACAGTACACGAGACATGTGACAGAAATGCGTTTGTAAGGAACATTTGGTAACACTTTATAATAACTACACACTATGAATCATTTATTAAGCATTAGCGAATAGTGAATTCACTATTTGTTAATCCATTAACTCTACATTAACAGATGTTAGTAAGCAGTTTATAACTGCAGCTATACAAATGCTCTAGTCTGACTTATAGGCACATGTGTAATGTGCTTAATAATTGTGTTTTCATACTTTGTTAATGATTCATTTTTCATTACTAAATTAAGTATTGCATTATTTACAAACCAGTTATTTAAACATAGTTGGTGGTAGTTTAAGATCATTCAGAATGAGTTAGTAAATGATTAATAATCTATTCAAATTAACATTTGTATATCTTATTATTCAGGCATATACTAATAATTAATTTGTATGTTAATAAACGCTTTATTAACTCAACTTCATCCAGTTTTGTGACCTAATCTAGTGAGGACTATTTATGCTTTATGAATCCCTTATAAATGACAATTAAAGGCTCAGTTATATTCTAAACAGGAAAAAAAGAAAACAAATAACTTAATTCATTTCTATTCATTTGAAGATACACAAATAAAACTGTCTCAAATGAAAAATAAATCTTTGCAACCTTATCTAAAACAAAACTACTGTACAGTTTAAACAATTATTGTTTAATTAAAACAATAATTATTATATTGTAGTAGTTTTTTTAAATCCAATTTTATGTTGTATTTTGACACTCCAATTACACTTTGTCACTGTTTAAGGCAACTGTACCTAGTGTGAGTACACCAACAAACAGTGCGCTCGTGTGATATGTCATGTATTCAATAAGCTCATGTTGATGTAAGCCTATTTGTGTGTGTGTGTGCATCATTGCATGCAAGATTTGTATATTTATAACCACTTCTGAGGATATTGGGGGTCGTGAGTCACTGGCATTGTTATTTTGGGGGTTGCAGGCTGAACAGTATGGGAACCCCTGGTCTAGACAACCACTGTTCACTGTAAAGAAAAGTGTTTAGGGTTTATTTGGGGTTGTGAATTGCATTATAGGATGTTGATCTCTGCTCTGACCACTACTGATGTTGAAAATTCAACTCTACACTTCAACAAAGTGACTTTTAGTGACATTTTAGTCGTTTGAAATAATAATATAATGGATAAGAGATAATATCTAGAGAAATAAGTCTGTAAAATAACAGAAAATTACAGCACTGCAGACTATTACACATGTGCAGGAAACACAACTTTACAAGATTAAAAGGTGGGATCAAGATCCAATAATGCAACTTAAAAGCAGAAATAAACAGGAAAAACCAAAACCATAAGTCAGAAAATACGGAAAACTGTAAATTTACAGATATTTTTTTACAGTGCATCAATGGTCTTGACATTTTTTTCAGTCCGCTCTCTAAACACACAGACAAAGGATAGATCAGGTGAACCTCTAATCTGATGAATGATAATTAACTCAGGAAATGTCTGCACACACATTTCACGCACACATTTGTTTGTACACATGCCGACTGAATGAGACCCATTGTTTTTTGGTTATGCAAATTCTATGGGAATTTCCAGTGTATTATTTTGCAGACATCTATAATATCTATCTTTTATCTATAAATATTGTAAAAAAAAATATTTACAATTAAAAACTGAAACAAAAAAAAACCCAATCTGACTGTGTAGCTAACTTTTTTGTTGTCATTTTGAGTACATTATGTAAGACAAGATGACTTTAAACAAGCATAATGCAGTTGAAGTCAGAATTATTTGCTCTCCTGTGAATTTATTTTGTCTTTTTTAAATATTTCCCAAATGATGTTGAACAGATTCAGGAATTTTTCACAATATTTCCTCTAATATTTTTTTTTCTGGAGAAAGTCTTATTTGTTTTATTTCGGCTAGAATAAAAGCAGTTTTAATTTTTTAAAACCCATTTTAAGGTCAATATTATTAACCCCCTTTAGCAATATTAGTTTTGGATAGTCTCCAGAACAAACCACTGTTATACAATAACTTGCCTAATTACCCTAACTTTACCCTAATTAACCTAGTTAAGCCTTTAAATGTCACTTTAAGCTGAATATTAGTGTCTTGAAGAATATCTAGTCTAATATTATGTTCTTTCATCATGGCAAAGAGAAAAGAAATCAGATATTAGAAATAAGCAGTGGTGTAAAGTAACTAATTACAAATTAAAAATTTAAAAAATGTGTACTTTTGCTCTCCCTTGAGTGCATTTTTACTGCTGTATCTGTACTTTTACTCCACTACTTTCCTTCAACCTGCAGTCACTACTTTATTTTTCTTGTCCATGGGGATTAGAAAAATCAGTCCTGAGATTCCTGTCCAATCAAATCACACATACCGTAGAAGGTAAACATGATTTACATTGAACTCTTTGGAAATGAAAATCAAGTTGACGTCAGAACTCAACATCAGGCCAATGTCAATATCCAACCTAAAATCAACCAAATATCAACGTCTAATGATGTCACAGCTTGACGTTGTTTGAACGTTACCCCTATGACGTCTTTCAGATGTTGGATTTGGTTGCCATCCCTGATGAATAAATGACAGTATTTGACGTCAATATGACGCTGGTTTAAGATGTTGGCTCGACGCTGGATTTTGGTCACTTTCTAACAATCTAAAATCAACCAAATATCAACGTCATTTGACGTCATTATTGGACATCATAATAACGTTGTCCTTAGCTACTGGCTTGACAATGATTTTGGTCACCTGATATTACAACCTAAATCTAAACTAATATTAATGTCTCATGATGTCGTGTGCCTGCTGGGCAATAACTAAATGCACTACAGAATGTTACGTTTACACACAAGAACAAATTACATGTAAACACATCAGCTTTATACAGTGTAATACTCACTACTCTTGAGTTCTTTTGAAAGTTCTACTTTTCACTCATACTTTGAGTAATAGTTACAGCAGATACTTTTACTCTCCTCACACTACATTTTTTGGCAAGTAATGGTACTTTTACTTGAGTATGATTTTTCAGTACTCTTTCCACCACTGGAAATGAGTTATTAAAACTATTATGTTTAGAATTGTGCTGAAGAAAATCTTTCCTCTGTTAAACATCTCTTGGTAAATATCCAGAAAAGAATCTAAATTTCACATAAGGGGTAATCATTTTGACTTCATCTGTATATAACTAGTAGAAAATATATTCAAAGTTCTGAGAACGTTCCCTGCTTCACAATGTTGTGTTTGTTTCTGCAGCCTCCACAAAAATAATGATAATCAGGGACAACCTGACAGATACATCTGACTGGAGCTTGTGTGAATCTACTTATCCAGGTAGAAGTGAAATGGCTTGTGAATATACACATATGTAAAAATGCTGGGCTGTATATGTTTGTTTAGATATGGACAAACGCAACGGTTGAATGCATTCATTCATTTTCCTCCGGCTTAGTCCATTTATTCATTAGGGGTCGCCACAGCGGAATGAACCACTAACTTATCCAGCATATGTTTTACACAGCGGGTGCTCTTGCAGCTGAAACCCAGTACTGGAAAACACCAATATATACTCATTTACACACACACTCATACACTACAGCCAATTTAGTTCATCAATTCCCCTAAACCGGAACACTTGAAGGAAACCAACGCCAACACGGGGAGAACACGCAAACTCCACACAGAAATGCCAACTGACCCAGCCAAGACTCAAACCAGCAACCTTCTTGCTGTGAGGCCACAGTGCTAACCACTGAGCCACAGTGTAAAAAAGTGTAATATAAATTTAATTGAAAAACGTAACCCACCATTGAGTTTGTCCATAGTTGCCCCATCTTTAGGTTACAGCATCCCAGCATTTTTAACAGTGTTTACTGTGTATTTACCTTATTGACGTCTCACAGATTCACTAAGACAATGTCTTGTCTTTGTTTCAGGTCTAAATGTGACATGTCCTCAGGCGTATGAAATACTGATAGGGAATTTTTGCATGATGCACGTCAAACCAAACTCCTCTTCCATGGGTAACGCTGTTATTTATGAGCATGTTGATGCTACAGTAATCTGTATTCATCTCTTGAATTAGATGACCTTTGTTTCTGTTTTTCATTTTAGTCATGTGCTTTTGCAATTTTGTTGGTCAAAAGAATTTATATTTAGCCTTATATTTATTTAAAGGTGCAGTAGATGATCTGCCTAAATACTAACCGGATAGCATAATATCTATAACACAAGGGGGGAGGGCTCATATTTAAAAAATTTCTTAGCAGTGGACAATTAGGAGAATAATGTTGCCTTAGTTCATTTTAACCCATAGCTCAGTGGTCCTCAACCACCGGTCCGTGGATCTATTGGTATCAAGTCAAACAAGAAATCATAAATTATTTCCTCTTTACAAATTAAAAGATCGTTCAGACTCAGATAATAAGTACAGTCTTTTATTTTGAAAATTGACCATGCTCTCTCGGTTACATCTTAAGCCGCAGTCACACTAGAGTTTGAGCTTGCGAAATTCTGTCGTACGGCGCTACGAAAAGGGGTGGGATTAAACAAGATGATTAGACATTAATAAAGCGAGCGATTGCTCCATGTTTTAAATTTCTGTCCAGAGAGGTCATGTTTTGATCCTGGATTGGTCTCACGCAGTCAAGTTATGCGATTTCGCAGGTCAGAGTTCACCAAGCTTGAACTTTGCACCGCAGCAACCTGCGAAATGTGACGCATGACCTTGCGTTTCCGGTCTGACGCATTCGCGTGCGTATGAATGGAAGTCTATGGGGAGTAAAGTCCAGTGTGACCGCGGCTTCAGTCACTTGAACGCCCAAAATATAACCCACAAGCAGCAAAATGAGTAAGAAACAGACGTCTTTGGAAAGTTTCTTTGCTAAGGGGAAAAGACCCAGTGAATGACCCAACAACTGCCAAGGTATGGATTCGCAACCCATTTGTCAACAAATCTGGTGAATCCAGCATGGCTGTGGAAGAAGATCAACTGATGGAGAACGGCCTTTTAGGGGCCGTTCGCATATTGCGTATTTCTAGAGTTTGCACATGTTTGTTGTTTCCAATAGACCAATTTACCATGTTTGTAAACATTCAGGATGCGCGCGCAGGGAGGTGGCAGAAAAAAACTGGTAGCGCTATCATTTACAGCGAGGGAATGACATCTGATGTGGTACAGAGTTTATTGTTGTCTTAGAAATAAGATATATTGATTACATATTATATCTATTATTGACATAATGCTTTCAGCGTATAATAACAGCGCGTCACTCAGTGATAAGCACAGTGATTCAGCAAAATTAATATTAAAGTGAGCGATGTTCGTCTGACAGGTGCATTTGCGATAGCAGCCTCCCAATGCATATTGGATAAGACGAAATGACCAAGCATCCAGACCGAAATATACAATCTCATTGAAACTCCAAGGAATTTTACGAGAGAAGTTAAAGGTCTACAAGTCTTTGGATGCCTAAATTGTGTTCTGTGTGGTCATGTGCAAGAAATAATGTTCCCTGATTACCAGATTCAAAACTATGTAGTGCTAAAAACTGAGGTTCTGCCGAGCCAAAGACAAGGAAAAAAAGACAGAGCTAAAGTTATACAAGGCCTGGGTGATCATCAACAAATAAAACCACTGCATTCTGACAGTGAACTACACCTGTACGGCGGCAGGCCCAGGGTATGTGAACTTACACATAGAGGTAAAGTTGGTTTTATATTCGCACATTCAGACTTTCTCCTTAATAATATAATTTCATAAAAGTATTATTTGCAAACTCTAAATAGCGAAATCATATTAGCAGCCAATGACTATCAAAGTACAACATTGTTCACAGTCAAATAAACAGTGTTCATGTTGTTTTCAAGTCACACTTGCAGGTTATTTCAGACCGAATACTCAAAGTGTCGTGGTAAACAATATAGGGAGTGTGTCACAAGCTGTCACTGAATGAATGTGTGAATATGAAACCAACTTTAATAACTTACACTTTCACATTTCATTCTCAGCATTCAGTGTCCGCAGTTTAATTCACCATGTTTAACTGTTTATGCTGAAATCATTGCTGCAATCAAAAGTGAGTAATGTGTCTGATTCAGCATAGCCTGAACTGACCTGATATAACATGAGAACTGCAGAGTCCAGCATTTATAATCAGGTCGTCACTTCATTCAGCTCCCTTTTAGCCAAAGACGTCTGCAGTCGGCATTAAAGCAGTGTGGTGTACGGTAAAAGTTAAGTTTTCTATTTTTGGACTTTCAAATTTTGGCATCCAACAACACAAAACCACATGTTTGCTATTGCAGCTGGTCTTTTTTGCAACCGAGGACCCGTGTGACGTCATGTGTGACGTAGGTTGGTAATTCGTCTATGGAGGTGCGCCGCGTGACTCGCTCGCGCAAACGACCCTGCAAGCGCATTGCAAAAGTCATACATTTTCTTAGTCGACCACAGAATACACAAACACTGCAGCGCTTTGTAATTTTCTCCATACATAAAACTTGCATCAGAGTGACAGCAATTATTTGTCAGCTCGTCATCCTCTGAGAAAATGGTTGATGGTTGCCTAGCAACCTATGAAACACTGAACCCAAACCCCCCCCTCCGATCTTCAGTAAATTTGTCAAGCGTTGACCAGTGCGTGTTGATAAAAAGGTTGAGGACCACTGCCCTAGCTGACTAAAAATGCATAAATTTGTAATCCGTCCTCCACAAAAAAGACAGAGTCTCACTGATTCGCCTCGCAGCAATCTCACCCTAATTGATAGAGCATAACAAATAACATGCACGTATTAAATTGTAATAGCCTATATTATTTTTTTCCCTTTATACACCAGTGTGAATACTGATATTCTTGTTATTGAATTTCAAATAGGGCCAGTTTAAAGGCTAAAGGCTAACGCTTTTCAGTTATAGATGGCCTACAGATGTTTTGCTTTTATATTTTACATTAGGCTATTATTTGTGCACAAACACATCTAGAAATAGTAATAAACATACCGTTTATTTGAAAACAACAATTTGTGTTATCATTACTGCAAACTTATATGAGCGATAATATCATTACATGTGGAGGGGGGGACTTACAATATTTTCCCGGGGAAAAGGGGGTCTCAGGCAAAAAAGGTTGGAAACCACTGCATTAGATCATGCCATTCGCCAGATAGAAAACTTTATAGTACTTTATAATACTGCAATTCTGATTGAAAAGCTGCATTATATCTAGCACATTTCAATTGTGTAGCAGCAGAACTTCAATGTAATAGTGTGCAATATTTCATGCATGCAAGGATCGCTGGTCTCACTCCCTCACACTCTTTGTCCTATAGCCACTACTGTGTGCTTAGTGGTTGGTCAGCGGTGTGCAGGAATTACACTTATTACTAAGCCATACTTACATGCTCTTTCAGAGCGAATATTCAGAGTAACGGTGAACAATATAGGGAGCGTCACAGGCTGTCATTGATCAGAAATGATCCAATGTGAATATAAAAGCAACTCAGCTCAGTAAAGCAGGCTAGGCGGAATAGCGCTAGTTACTAAGGGTGTGACGAGACGCCTACTCCACGAGACGAGACACGAGATTGGGTTCACGAGAACGAGACGAGACGAGATTTTTATACTGTTTTTTTGAATCTTCAATGATGAAATATATGAATGGAAAATAGTCTTTTATTCAACTGAAAAAAAAGAAAAACCACAAAATGCAAAACTTAAAAATGCTTTTTTAAAACAACTTATAATGAATGTTATTTTACTTCAATTTTAATGAATTATATGCCGTAAAGGACATGCAAACACTGTAAAATATTTTGCTTATATATGAATGGAAAATAGATTTTTAATCAACTGAAGAAAAATAAAATCACAAAATGCAAAACAATTTAGGTGCTTTTTTTTTTTAATTGGAATGAATGGTATTTTATTTATTTTAATCTTGTATTTAATCTTATCTTCTACATCTATTTTACATCTACATCTTTCATGAATTATATGCCGTAAAGGACATGCAAACTGCAAAATATTTAGCTATAAACTCTACATACTGACCTCACAGGAGAAATCAAACTCTTTTCCACAAACTGAGCTTAAAATAATTGATGTCATTTTTGGTACTTGATTTTTCATTTTTTCATAAAAATTTCATTTTTTTAATTTGACTCACTCTGAGGTACTGGATGCGACACTGAAGTAAGGACTGATAGGAGGGAGTTGTTGTTTTAATGTAATTTAATACCGCTCACCTCGTCGAATGAAAAGACAGCATCTCCCGGACAGCATAAACGTGTGTTCGGTAATGATGATGTGATGATGAGTCTCGAGGAGTTGTGTGTATGTTTAGAGATGTGTGTATACTTTACTGACTCGGTAGGTGCAAGAAACGGGCTGCGTCTGAAACCACATACTTCCATACTATACAGTACGCTAAAATCAGTATGCGAGCCGAGTAGTATGTCCGAATTCATAGAATTCGAAAATCAGTATGCGAGAAGTACCCGGATGACTTACTACTTCCGGCGATATTCTGAAGTGCGCATCCCATGCACGCTGCGCTATCCCATGATGCCCCGCGAGAGAATTCATGAATGGACGTAAAGCGACGCAACTGACGCAGGTAGGTCACGTGACCATGACAAAATGGCGGATGTAGTACGTCCAAATTCCATTCATACTTCTTACATTCATACTGTATAGAACGTACTTTTCTAACGGTCGAGTAGTACGTTTAAATTCAAATGCAGTACCTACTGAGTAGTAGGCGGTTTCGGACGCAGCCATAGTGTCAAACAGCCGTGTGTGTATGTCCTGTTACAAAATGCGGCTAAAAGTCCTTCACGATATTAAGTTTGATTACGTCGTTGACTTGTCTGTACTGCACTTCAGTAATAGGACTGAAATGTCTTAATTCCATTTGTGTTTACGACGATTATGAGTTTCAGCATATCTAAAGTGCTATTCCATCGCACGGTTAATGTGCGTGTGGCTGCAGTCCTCTGTTGGACACGGCAGCCGACTGCTGAACTCCGGTGAAAAAAAAAAAAAGCGGTTACGTCACACTCACCCACCCAAACGAGTGATGCGAAACTCCAAGGTCAGCCTGGGTTGGGTTGCCAGGTGTGTGCAAAGCACCTGATTTGCAGTTTAAATCCAATCCTTCCTCCAATCTTCAGTGTTAATTTCACCCTCACGCTCCATCATAACTCACGAGACAATTTTTCACCTCGACGAGAAATCTCGTCACGATTTAATCTCGCGAGATCTCGTCATACGAGATCTTGTCACATCCTTACTATTTACTAATGTTCTTTTGTTAAACTTAATATAAATCTACATTATTGATGCTGTAAAAGGCCCTTATGAAACTGAAAATAGTGTCATCAATCATTTGCCAGAGGATTTTTAGAGGCTGAACAACACTTCTGTGCAGATAACCCATTCAAAACAACATAATCTACATCAGCTTTGTGTGACTAAAATAGTTAAAAACAGAACATGACCTGTCTGACAGAAATACTTCAGCCATGGTGTCATTCTTCCTCCAGCGTGCTTTAAAAAGTTTTGATTCAGCATTTGTTTTTAGCACTGTCACTCGTGTCCACATGACCGCGGGTCGACGGATCTGCATGAATGGGCTGCGCAGATGTACAAATATTTGTTGACAGACAGTTTGGGCTACTTATCAGAATTATGGGAATTATCGGGCCGACAAATATTAATTAAAACCTTTTTTAGTCCTCTGCCTCACCCAGAATATAAAAATACATATAAACACATTTAGATCATTTACTTTAATCATTACTGTAGGAATGTGAAGAGACATTCAACCAGCACAACAGAACACGTTTCTGAAGACGATCACCTACTGCACCTTTAAGTTTCAGTTCTTAAATATTTAGTGCAT
The DNA here is from genome assembly GCA_903798195.1 of Danio kyathit. Lineage (NCBI taxonomy): Eukaryota > Metazoa > Chordata > Actinopteri > Cypriniformes > Danionidae > Danio > Danio kyathit. The sequence continues at coordinate 1,564,411 of LR812535.1, forward strand.
TTACAATAACGCAAGCACTTTTTTCATTAACAATAATGTATGTTTATTTAGCTGGATTAAAAAAATAACTGCACATGTTTTAATTAAAATCCATTGTTGAGTTCAAAAGTGTTATAAATGTGAAATGTGAAACACATGCTCTTGTTTACAGGTTATTGCAATTCATCAACAACAAACATGCACACTTTCAACATATCAAACGATAAGGGAGAATATGAAGTACTCATGAATGATACGGGGGCAGGCATACACATGTGGTTTCTCCAAAATACATCTAAATGTCTGCACTCTGATTTCCTCAATTCAACAGGTGCGTCTCTTCCAACATCAATACCAATGTTATATTCATATACAGGTGAAGTCTCAATTATTATCCCTCCTGAATTATTACCCCCCCCCCCCCCCTTGTATCCCCCCCCCCAATTTCCCATAGAACATAATAGTTTTAATAACTCATTTCTAATTACTGATTTCTTTTCTCTTTGCCATTGATGACAGTAAATAAGATATTCTTCAAGACACTAGTATTCAGCTTAAATGACATTTAAAGGCTTAACTAGGTTAATTAGGGTAAAGTTAGGGTAATTAGGCAAGTTATTGTATAACAGTGGTTTGTTCTGGAGACTATCCAAAACTAATATTGCATAAAGGGGCTAATAATATTGACCTTAAAATGGCTTTAAAACAATTAAGAACTGCTTTTATTCTAGCCGAAATAAAACAAATAAGACTTTCTCCAGAAGAAAAAATGTTAGAGGAAATACTGTGAAAAATTCCTCAATCTGTTCAACAGCATTTGGAAAAAGAAAATGTACAGGAGGGTGAATCATTTTGACTTCAACTGTATATGTTCAAGTTGAATTTTGCATTTTCTGAAATGAACACAGCAGGCACACAATCATCATGCATGTGCTTGTAAGTCAAGAATACAGCCTTTGTAGCTGTAGTTATAAACTGCTCACTAATGTCTACTAATGTAGAGTTGATGCTTAACAAATAATGAATAGCTAATGCTTAATAGATGATTCATTGTGTGCAGTTATTATAAAGTGTCACCAAAATTACTTTAAAATTAGAAATTTGTAATAAGTGTACTTATTTATGCTAGTCTATCCACTACACATCGAGAAGTTTCTGTGTCTGAAAAGAGATCTCATACTTCTCCATCCTGATGAGATTCATTATAATCAAAACAAGAGTGATCAGAGTCCATCAGCACAAGCTGTATACCTCTTCATTTTTACATTCAATCTGATCTACACACTGATCGTCTTGTATCTTGTAAAAAGTCTAGAAGGGATACAGATGCGGATACTTGGGCATGTTCACATCAATATAGCACATTTTTTGTGACACTGTGCAACAATTCCTATTTTTATTTTCTCTAAAGAGTAGGTTTAAGGTTGGGATGGGGTAGACATTAATAAAACACAATGTAATGGATAATTTAATAAATAACTTAAATAATTCACATTAATGTCCAGACAGAGCTGTATCCCTTCTAGCAACAACCTCAGGATACACATGCTAGGGCTTTCCTTGCCGTAATACACCTAAACACACACTTATTGACATAACAACTCAGAGTTTATTGTATTTTAAAATGTGCAGCGCTTATTTAAATTTAAGCCTTTTAGAAAATCTACTTGTGGCAGATTCTATGGCGGTCCACTCCAAATAAACACTGGAAACACTGTGGGTTTATTTTTATGTCTATTGTGCTTTAAGCAGAGTAATGGTTTCCTAAGAAAGTACAGATCAAGATAAAACCTCTGAATATATTAGATCAGTTATGTTTAGTGAATGTAGTAATAATTTCAGCTCTTCTATTGTGTAGGATTAACATCAAACTTCACCTCATGTATAATCACCCAAACCACTAGCAACCCAACTACCGCCACAAGTGTTACAACCACCAAAACCACTGGCAACGGAATCAACCCCACTAACTGTATAACCAGCCAAACCACTGGCAACCCAACCAGCACCTCTGCAAGTCTTACAACGACCCAAACCACTGGCAACCCAACCAGCACCTCCGCAAGTCTTACAACCACCCAAACAACTGGCAACCAAACCAGCACCTGCACTAATTACAAAGCATGCACATTCACAGGTAAGGTTTTGCCCCTGTCTACACTCTCAGAAATAAAGGTACGCGAGCTGTCACTGGGGTGGTACCTTTACAAAAGGTACAAATTTGTACCTAAAAGGTCCATATTAATACCTCAAGGGTACATATTAGTACCTAAAAAGTACAAAAGTGTTACTCTTAAAATTTTAGGGTACTAATATATACTTTTGAGGTACCAATATGAACCCTTCAAGTACAAATGTGTACCTTTTCAAAAGATACCACCCCAGTGACAGCTTGCGTACCTTTATTTCTGAGAGTGTATAAACCAGTTCATTGCAATAACAGAAAGCAGAGCAATACTTAAGAATTATGAATACAAATGATGCTCAAAAGTTGACATTGTACGTTCATAAATCCTGCAATAACATCCTCATTTGTATACTTGCATTGTCAGTGGAAAAAACACTAAATCGATGCATATGAAATAGTTTGAATTTAAAATAAGCAGAAATAATCTAAAAAGTAATTACTGCAAAAAAGTCATTTGTTGTGTTATAGCCTCATTATTTCCCCTCAAATAAATACATCATAATAATGACAATGTGAAAGAAGTCTTGAAATCATTGCTAATTTATTATCTACTATACCCTTTATATATATATATATATATATATATATAGATATATATATATATATATTATATATATATATATATATATATATATATATTGATTTTTTTTTCTTTTTTAAATATTTCCCAAATGATGTTTAACAGAGCAAGGACATTTCACAGTATGTCTTGATAATGTTTTTTTTCTTCTGGAGAAAGTCTTATTTGTTTAATTTCGACTAGAATAAAAACAGTTCTTAATTTTTAAAACACCATTTTAAGGTCAATATTATTAGCCCGTTTAAGCTATATTTGTTTTTGGACTGTTTACAGAACAAACCATCGTTATATAATAACTTGCCTAATTACCCTAACCTGCCTAGTTACCCTAATTAACCTAGTTAAGCCTTTAAATGTCACTTTAAGCTGTATAGAAGTGTCTTGAAAAATATCTAGTCTAATATTATTTACTGTCATCATGGCAAAGATAAAATAAATCAGTTATTAGAGATGAGTTATTAAAGCTATTATGATTAGAAATGTGTTGAAAAAATCTGCTCTCCGTTAAACAAAAAAGGGGGGGTAAATTACAGGGCAGTTAATAATTCAGGGGGGGCTAATAATATATATATATACATACACACACACATTTTTATTTTTTATTAAATTTAAATTTTATTTAAATTATTTCTTTTTAAATTATATATATACTAAAACTTTAATAAATAATATATATATATTTATTATTTATAATTTATTATATTTCCTAATGTACAGCATACATTTGAAATCTGTTAAAATCATATTGTGTCTTCACAAGACTTGGATTCAATTGCTTGATTCATGAGAATATATATATATATTTTTTAGCTCATTTAATGGAGGGAGAAAAAAAATGAATAATATCTTTTTACGACGTGAGAAACTTCCAAACGTGATTCAGCATGTGAGTGACCGTGTGAATAAATCAAAACATGAATAGCAAACATTTGCATAACGTTTTGAGAATCACCATATAATTATGAAAATAACATCAGACTCTTCAAGTTAATCACGTTAAAGTGGTGCTTCTTTTTTCTTAAAAAGTGGACTTTTTGCCGTTATTTGTCTTATTTTCTATTTAATTATGAGGTTTAAATACTTAATTTAGTGACATTTCAAGCACTATTTTTAGCTGGATAGCTTGTCAGATAGTCATCATAACCACACTTTTTGATGTTTATTGTAAGATTTTAGAATAGAGAAATATGAATATATATATATATATATATATATATATATATATATATATATATATATATATATATATATATATATATAATATATATATATATATATATATATTCATTCATTCATTCATTTTCTTGTCGGCTTTGTCCCTTGCGGGGTCACCACAGCGGAATGAACCGCCAACTTATCCAGCACGATTTTACGCAGCGGATGCCCTTCCAGCCGCAACCCATCTCTGGGAACATCCACACACTCATTCACACTCATACACTACGGACAATTTTAGCTTACCCAATTCACCTGTACTGCATGTCTTTGGACTGTGGGGGAAACCGGAGCACCCGGAGGAAACCCACGCGAACGCAGGGAGAACATGCAAACTCCACACAGAAACGCCAACTGACCCAGCCTAGCCGAGGTTCGAACCTGCGACCCAGCGACGTTCTTGCTGTGAGGCAACAGCACTACCTACTGCGCCACTGCGTTGCCATATATATATATATATATATATATATATATATATATATATATATATATATATATATATATATATATATATATATAATATATATATATATATATATATATATTAAAATTCAAATTTATTACATCATATATCATTAGAAAAAAATTGTTCATGTTTTGTTAGACAAATAACAAACTGGCCAGCACATTCAACTTTCCTGAGTAAGATTTTGGCCATTTGAATAATAAACATTTATTCATTCATTTTCCTTTAGCTTAGTCCCTTTATTCATCAGGGGTTGCTCTACATTATTATTATTATTATTATCATTATCATTATTATTATGTTTTAATTGTTTATTATTCAAATGGCCAAATTCTGACTCAGGAAAGTTGAATGTGCTGACCAGTTTATGTGTCTCTGTGTTGTTAAATAAAGAAAACATTTTATAAGTAGCTTTTATTCTAAGTCTTGGACCTTAATCTTGAAAGAAAAAATTACCAATTAAAAGGTGTGAAGCACCAAAAGTGGCCCATATTCAAGTTAACTTTAATACCAGAGATGTATAGTAATGAAGTAGAACTACTTCACTACTGTACTTAAGTACTAAAAGGCTGTATCTGTACTCTACTGGAGTATTGTTTTTTTCTCCTACTTCTACTTTTACTTCAGTACATATTTTCGATGAGCTTAATACTTTTACTCCAGTAGATTTTTAATGTGTCGCATAGTTACTCGTTACAATTATAAAAATGTTACGAATTAATCATTCATTGATCAGACGAAGAAGACAGTGCTGCCTACCTGCATTGAGAGCACTTTAGTTTGTTTTAGACATGGAAAACCCAGAAATTCCACCTTCAACTCCTTCACTTTCAACTGTTCGTGGCGATGAGGAAAAAGACCACCCGTGACCCTATTTAGAGTCCATGTTTGCATTTGTCGGAGTGAAAGACAGTTCATATAGAATGAAATGCATACTCTACCGTCGGATGTGAAGAAACATATCAAGTTAAAGATAATATAATACACAAAACAGCAGTTTGAGCTATCCATAAGAGCTAGATAAGTTAACTACCGTTAGCTACCCGCGGTTCATATCATGACGCAATGTTCACATAACGTTAACTGTCTATCATAAAGGCTGTCACGCTGAATGCTGTTTTTGACCCATCATATATATCATATATATATATATATATATATATATTTTTTTTTTTATAAATGTAAACCATGGTTCTTTTTGTTCTGCTTAATCCTGTGCCCCAAAAAAGATTTTTAAAATAAACAAAACAATATGTCTTTTGGCTGCTTTATTAAAAATAACTACATAACGCAATACTTGTACACTTGTACTTTTACTTTTAGTACTTGAGTAGTACATTTTAGAATAAACTACTTTCAATACTTAAGTACAAAAAATGTTGAATACTTTAGTACTTCCACTTAAGTATTGTGCTTAAAGAGCACTTCAGCTTCTACTCAAGTCACTTTTTTGATAGAGCACTTGTACTTTTACTTAAGTCTGGGTCTCTAGTACTTTATACATCTCTGTTTCATACTAATTATTTTATTGATATTGTTATCCATGGAATTTTAAATGTAATTTTTGTTACAAGAGAGGCTAAAAAAATTGTAAAGCTCTACATTATTATTATTATTTTTATTATTATTAATATGTTTTAATTGTTTATTATTTAGGCGACATGGTGGCTCAGTGGTTAGCAGCTGGGTCAGTTGGTGTTTCTGTGTGGAGTTTGCATGTTCTCCCCGTGTTGGCGTGGGTTTCCTCCAGGTGCTCCGGTTTCCCCCAGTCCAAACACATGCGCTATAGGGGAATTGGGTAGGCTAAATTGTCCGTAGTGTATGTGTGTGAATGAGTGTGTGTGGATGTTTCCCAGAGATGGGTTGCAGCTGGAAGGGCATCCGCTGCGTAAAACATATGCTGGATAAGTTGGCGGTTCATTCCACTGTGGCGACCCCAGATTAATAAAGGGACTAAGAAAGAAAATGAATGGATGAATGTAGAGCTTCACCATTTTTTCTAGCCTCACTACAACAACAGCAACAGCCTATTTAGTGTTAAAATTCATTTGAATGTGCTCCACACCTTTTCATTGTTGTTTTTTTTTCCTTCAAGAATAAGGTCCAAGATTTAGAATATAAGCTATTTATTAAATGTTTTCTCTATTTAACAACAATCCAATGGGTCAGTAGTAAAAGTCGACTTCACTTACATCAGAGTCTGTGTGTTCTTAAAACCTTTGGTGGGTTATTTTTAAAGGCATAGCAGTCAAAATAGGGCAAATGAGCTGATGTTTGGGAAAACTCTGGACCTTTGTTGGGGGGGGGTCTTTCGAACCACCCAACCCCCCCCTGGCTACGGGCCTGTTACAGTATGAACAGAACTGTGGTGTGGTATTGTAAATTGTGATGCTTTCTGCAATATTTTATTCATGTTGATCCTTATTTATCTTAAATCATACACTTCACTTATTATGAATTACGTGTTGTCATGATCTCTTCAGGTTGTTTGAAAATCCGTGATGTTGATCCTGCACAGGAATGTACTAATGCTCCGTACAGCAACCATACCTGCAGAGGTAAGTCTACGGCTAAAGAATTAAACTACTTTTTGGGGAGTTTGGAAGGCTGCGGAGAATTCATCCATTTTCCTTTGGCTTAGTCCCTTATTTATCAGGTGTACATGGGTTGTAGACTCATTGTAGCTGTGCATTGTGGGATTGATTGAGTCCACTTCAGAACATCCACTATATTTTCAGACATCCATTAAATTGGCTGCTCCCTCAAATAGCTGTACTATTTAAGTGTATAGGAGGAAAGAGTGACTAAAATAGTCACTAGTGATCAGAGCAATGGGTTATGGGAAATGGAGTCCAGGTGGCTGATGAAGTGACCTCTAGTGGAGCTTGAGGGGATCACAACAGAATCATTCATCCATTTCTCTTCGGCTTAGTCTCTATTTCAGAGGTCGCCACATAGGAATGAATCACCAACTATTAAAGCATATGTTTTATGCAGCGGATACCCTTCCAGCTGCAACCCAGTACTGGAAAACACCCATACACACTCATTCAAACATACACACACACTCATACACTACAGCCGATTTAGTTCATCAATTCCCCTATAGCGCATGTGTTTGGACTATGGGGGAAACCGGAGCACCCGGAGGAAACCCACGCCAACACGGGGAGAACATGCAAACTAAACAGAAACACCAACTGGACCAGCCGGGACTCAAACCAGCGACCTTCTTGCTGTGAGGCCACCATGCCACCCATAACAGAATCCTTTTCTCTTTTTGGCAGGGAGCATGCAAATATCTGTAAAATATAAGCATGTTTACCTTTGCTAATCTACAGTTTATTTAAACAGTGCTTGAAATAATTGCTGATTGCATAAAAAAATAACAAGATTTTTTAAATAACCAGCATATCATGTATTAGAGTGCTTTAATATATGAGCTTGTTTCGATAAGTGCAAAATTAATAATAAAATCCCTCATGTTTTTTTGTGTTTAAGGGAAAGAAGGAAACAGATACTTTCTGCATTACAATGGGAATGCATGGACGTGTGTGTCCTGCATTGATGACAATACCACCACCGCTAACTATTCAAATACCTGTACAACACCAACTCCAACAACACAGATCCCAACTACCAGTTCAACACCACTTCCAACAACACAGATCCCAACTACCAGTTCAACACCACTTCCAACAACACAGATCCCAACTACCAGTTTAACCCCTGATCCAACTGCAACTTCTGAACCAGTTACTAATGTCAGTAAACCGGAGATGATGGTAAATCTAACTACTCCTTCAATAAGTGCAGATGGAACCATTAATCCCTCAGAAGCATCGTGAGTGTGTGTTAAGCTTTGGATATCAGGTTAAAACCTCACACAGAATACTAACTGATTCAGTTTATTTCACAGAGAAGTCTTGAGCAACCTGAAGTCCCTGCTGGATGTCATAAAAAACAGCAATAAAAGCAATGCAGGGGTCGCCATGGGGGACGTAATTGGTGTTATCCAATTACAAGACGAGAAGACCAAACGCAAAGACATCGATATATGCTACTCTCCACAACAGAACCTGATAAACGTAAGGCATGGAAAGAATTAAAGGTGAAGGATATATAGGATTGACCTAGTGGTTGACCTTGGTGTTGCAGTCCAAATTCCAAATAACTCTTAGTTATGAGCCTATGCAGGTTCACGCACTTAATACACACAGGATGAACAGCAACACACAAATATCTGTACAGATATAAACAATTAAAATTAAAATGTTACAAAAATTATTATTTACTACATCAATATAAACACCACTGCCTCCATGCCTTCTTCACCTCGGGGGGCTTTTTCAGTTTATTCATAACAATCTGCATCTGTATAATGTGATTATTATTAGCAGTATTATTTATTATATGCAGATTTATATGTGTTTTAATAAAGACAAGTTTAGATTCATCCACCTGTGGGGTTTTGGAGACGTCTGCATCACCATATGGTGCATAAGACACAGGTTGCCAGATTGACAACACCAAAACTAGTGAGCGTGCCTGATTACATACAAAGTCAATGCAAATGCAGGAATAGTGGCGAAATATCGCAGCACATGCAAATGATACAAAATATGCAATGCTTAAGTGGAAAAACACCAGCAAATAACATGCTGCTCCACTTTGGTTGTGAAACTAGCATTACAAATGTAAGCTGCTCAGGAAATGTTTACATACTGTTGAAACCAGAAGTTTACAGACACTCTAAATAAAGGAACATAACCATTTTTTTAAATGTCTGATGGTAAATCATACTAAACGTTTACTATTTTAGGTCCGTTAGCTTTACCTAAATCATTTACATTTGCTAAATGCCAGAATAATGAGAGATTTTTTTTTGAGAATTGTTTATTAATTTCTAGACAGTCAGAAGTTTACACACATTTCCTTGGTATTTGTTTAGCTTTGCTTTTAAACTGTAAAACTTTGGTCAAATGTTTTGGGTCTCCTTCCACAAGCTTCTCACAATAGTTTGCAGGAATTTTGGCCCATTCCTCCTGACAGAATTGGTGTAACTGAGTCAGATTAATAGGCTGTCCTGCTCGCACAAGCTTTTTCAACTCTGTCCACAAATTTTCTATAGGATTGAGCTCAGGGCTTTGTGATGGCCACTCCAAAACATTCCCTCTGTTGTCCTTAAAGCACATTTGAGCTAATTTGGCAGGATGCTTAGGGTCATGGTCTGTTTGGAAGACCCATTTGTGGCCAAGTTTTAATTTCCTGGCTGATGTCTTGAGATGTTGCTTCAGTATTTCTACATAATGTTCTTTCTTCATGATGCCATCTATGCTGTGAAGTGGACCAGTCCCTCCTGCAGCAAAACAGCCCCACAACATGATGCTGCCGCCCCCATACTTCACTGTTGGGATGGTGTGCCTAGGCTTGTAAGCTTTCCCCTTTGTCCTCCAAATGTAACACTGGTCATTATGGCCAAACAGTTCAATCTTAGCTCCATCAGACCACAGGACATGTCTCCAAACATTAGTCTTTTTCCCAGTGTAATTTAGCAAAGTGTAATCTGGCTTTTGTGTTGATTCTGGCTTGTTGATTTTCCCATGTTGTCCCACAAGGAAGCAGTGTGTTTGAGGTTTTCCTTAAATACTATTCTACAGTTGTGCCTCACATTAACTCAAATGTTGTTAATTAGCCAATCAGAAACTTCTAAAACCTTGACACCATCATCTGAGCTTTTCAGAGGCAGAATAATCTTATTGTATGTAAACTTGACTTTGAAGAAGAGTTAGAACAATTTCTCCAAAAAAATCTCTCTCATTATTCTGCTATTAAGCAGAACAGAAACAAATGTGATCATCCTGACTTACCTACAAGAGGAAAAGTTTAGTCCCATTAACATCTGACTTTATTTAAATGGTGATGTGCCTTTATACAGTGCATGTAAACTTCTGGTGTCAACTGTATGCAATATTATTTACTATCTAAAACCAACACAGGCTCCATTTTAACTATCTAGGCACAAAGTCTTATGCTGCATTCACACCAGACGCGGAACGGGCGGATAAATCGCGCTATTCGCGTGTAAATAGACATTTGAGTTTACTCGCTTCATTCGCGCGTCACACTCCGCTTCATTTGCGTGTCAAATTCACTTCAGAACAGCCGCGGATTCGCGTCATGGGCAGGGCTTCTGTCTGCCCGGTGACTGTAGCTTTGTTGCTAAATGGCTAACATGGATTTTATTGATAAAATAACTGTGTTTATGTGCTTTATGAAGGCTGTAAAACAGCGTCGATACGTTTGGAGCAGTGTCTGAGTCCACTAGATACTTTCAGAGGTGCACCCAGCTCTGTGAGTTCATAAACTCCACCAGAAACTTAACCTGGATGACGGAGGCTTTTAGCGGTGCTTCTGACTGAGCCAAGCCCAGTTTGATGAACTGTTGTTGGTGTCGGCTGGAGGATTTCCCCCGGACACCAGCAACAGGTGCTACGTCACAACCATGCCCCCACAATAGCAAGCTCCTGATTGGTTAACGCGGCGCGAATGTCCGCAGAAGTTCAGATTTTTAAACTCGCGCGATTTGCGCATTAAGCGCCGCGCCATTCGCGTGTATCGCGCCGCAGGATGCCTATTTGCGCATTTGCATTGACTTAACATGTAAATCACTCGCGCTTGACGCTTCTTCCGCGTCTGGTGTGAACGCAGCATAAGGGTCCATATATTAGTCCTATGACAGAACTAACAGTATGGGTAAAGGTTAAATTAAGGTAATTTTAATTTGTTTACAACAAATTTAATCTGACTCCAATTTATGATCATTTCAACTTAGATTCATGCAATTCAAGCTGATTACCTTATAGGTGATTTGGTGTAATTTAGATCGATTAACCTAATAAATTTTTATTTTCAGTTAATGGTTCATCGTTTACCCAAAGTCGCTTAGAGTCAGTATGCTGGCCAGTTACATCTGCTCACGGACACATCCTCGCCAGTTCTGGTTCTTAGACAGAGGATATAACTGTAAACTAATTTCCTTTAAGTAATATTAGGCCACCCCATGCTTGCCCATACATAAAGAAAGTTTGATTTGGCCACTAGATTATATCATACTAAGGTCGTACTCACACTATGTACAGTTGCCTTGAACCGGACCAAAGCACGCTTGTGCCCCCTCCCGTCTCACCCGACGGCCCGCACTCACATTACATTCGGGCCTGGGCACGCTTACGTCATCGATGATGCGCTGTTCAGTAAGCGCTTTTGCTCAGCACAGTGGAGATTTCTTTAGTTATATCGTTTAAGTCGTTTGATATGTGGTGACACACAGTCAAATATTTTGCTGAACAGATCAGCCACTTTTGACGCCCATAAACAATCATAAAGTCCTCGTGACATCATAAAAATCCTTGTCTGGTCATGAGTTGATGTGAGACCATTTCCCTGGAGTGGAGCATCTGGCAAAGATCTTATCAAAGCCGAAACTCGAATTAACAGATATAAGAGAAATTGTGAAATATTACTGTGAAATTAAGACCAGTTTACCAATCACACAAAGACATTTAAAATGATACCAAACATGAATATAGATCCACAAAATACACCATAATAAAAACTTGGACATTCTGTGTTGAATGGGCTCAGGATGCATGATCGAGACAGTTGAACAACTGGTTTGCTAGCTGATCTTCCTCTCAGATTAGAAAGTTTATTGTTTTAGTGCCTGACAATTCTCATGGTCTTGATTCAATAACAGTTGATTTAATAACAGTTCTCAGGATCTGATATTATGGAGAGACTTAGCCATCCTTACAGTGGTTTTTATATCTATGTAGTAAATAATAATTTTTGTAACATTTTAATCCTTAATTTGTTTTTCATATGTAAAGATATTTGTGCATTGCTGTTCATCCTGTGTGTATTAAGCGTTTTAACCTGCGTAGGCGCATTACTAATGCACTCTGCGCTGGACTTTAGACATGCTTATACTTGGTCAACGGCGCAGTCCATTTCAGTTCTCAGATTAGCAATGCACCAACAATGCACCTTAACACACCTCCTTTATAGACGGCACACACATGAGTCCACAAAGTAGCGCAAATGAATTTGCTATTTAAACAACATGGCGCGAAACGTGAAAATTAGGGCTGCGCTGGTCGGAAAATAGCAACAAATGGCGCTAAACACATCTTGCGCCTTATTGTGCTGGGTGTATAATAGGGCCCCTCATGTGTACTTTTATAACTCTGAATCTTCGTCTCATTTCGGAGGCTGCTACTGTCCTCCAGAGGTCACATTTTCAGCATACATTAAGGCAACCTTCAAGAAATAACCGAAATAAAATATGCTGTTTTCTGCCAAGGCAACTCGGGTGCTGAATTGGTTAAACTGGATGTGGGCGGAGTTTCAGAAATCAAAACAAAGACAGACATTCCGACGCGGAAAGAACATTCTCATAACAGCAGTGTTTTTTAGATAAACAACTATATTCACTCGGCATGTTTCTTAAACAACTGCAAACATACTGTGGCATTATTTGCTATAGAAGAGTAAAAAATGTACAAATGTACAGCACATTGACTGATGGCAGCTCTTTTTACAGGTCGTTGAGACTAACCAGCCAACAGACTTTCCCTGGTCTGTAAAGATTCCCAGTGAAGCCTTTGATAAATCAGGTCTGGAAAACAATGGAAGTGCTTTTGTTGGAGTTTTGCGGTACCCAAACATGGGGAAAAAGGTTTGTTTCTGCCTGTACTGTTTAAAAGGCTGAAGAGATTTATCAAAAATTCTACATTTGCACAAATGTATATTGATCTATTCATCATTATTTGAATATTGATCACTCTATGGTTTCTGACCTAGGACAATGAGGCTTATGGAATAACAATGGGAGCCACTATCTCCAACCTCACCAACAATATTGAAATGATTATTAGACTGAAGACTCTGGTAAGGAAGGTTTTGTGGCACAATGTACTTTGTTACAAATCTATAACTAACAATGATCAGACCAACATTTCTTGCAGGTTGGTAATGTGTCCTGCACATCTTGGGATGGCAATGGTAAATTCATTTGAGGCTCTATTGGTCAGTTTTCATCAACAAAGCTAGTTCATCTTATTCAGCATTGTCTGTGGCTCTTTTTTCTTTGAAGGGAATCTTGAGTGGACGACGTTTGGCTGTGAGACAGAAATGATCGACAATAACACCATAAAGTGCTCATGTTCACATCTGACGTTCTTTGCAGTGCTGATGGTGAGAATAGATTAAACTTTCATAATCTATGTTTCGTTTCAAGACCCCATTAAATCAACATCTTGATATATGAATTTGTTTCTCTAGAAGAAACAATAGCCTCTTTCACACATTTTCCAGAAAATCACTGGTAAATTGCCCTAAAGAGATCATTTGTAAACAAGCCTTTTTTATAAATACTGGCAAATGTATGTTAGAGGCGAAACTTGAAGTTATGGAGACATGTCAAAACTATGTTGTCTGTGAGATGGCACTATACATCAGTTATTAACGTCTACACCTACTCCACACCTAAACCCAAACATCACAGTTATTAACCTCTACACCTTCCCCAAGCCTTAACCCAATCATCATTGTTATTAACATCTACACCTTCCCAAACCCTAAACTCAACCATCATAGTCATTAATGTCTACACCTTCCCAAACCCTAAAACCAACCATTACAGTTATTAACGTCTACACCTACCCCAAAACTAAAACCAACCATTACAGTCATTAATGTCTACACCTTCCCCAACCCTTAACCCAACCATCACAGTTATTAACATTTAAAACTACCCAAAGCCTTAACCCAACCATCATCGTTATTAACATCTACACCTTCCCCAAACCTAAACCCAACTATCAATGTCTACACCTATCCCAACCCTTAACCCAACCATCATAGTTATTAACATCCACCCCTTGCCCAAACCTAAAACCAACTAATGTCTACACCTATCCCAACCCTTAACCCAACTATCATAGTTAATAACATCTACACCTACCCCAACCCCCCAACCATCACAGTTAATAACATCTACACCTACCCCAAGCCTTAACCCAACCATCATCGTTATTAACATCTACACCTTGCCCAAACCTAAACCCAACTATCAATGTCTACATCTATCCCAACCCTTAACCCAACTATCATAGTTATTAACATCCACCCCTTGCCCAAACCTAAACCCAACTAATGTCTGCACCTATCCCAACCCTTAACCCAACTATCATAGTTAACCCTCAGGGGTCTAAGGTGATTTTGGGGCCCCTGAGTTGTTTTGACATGCCCTGACATTTGTGCTAATTTCAGCTACTTATTACAAGGTATTGGCCAACATATATTTTATTTGTATTCAGCACAAACTGTGCTACAACAATATGTGACAATTATTGGTGTACATGCTTGTGTTTTTTAGAAAAAAAATATTATGCGTGGTTAGTAGGATTTGGAGAAAAAAATGTAGCTGAAATAAGGTCCAAAAAAACACTCTAAATGTGCTTGACCAAGGCTTTTGAGTAACCAGTCTGGTAGGCTAGAATATTTACTTCACAATTATGTAAAAATTATTTTATTCTCTCATTCAAAGGAAACATTACAAAGATTTACATTTTGTTAAGTTTGTTTGGCTCGTCTCAGCTCTATGCGTGTGTGACAATGGTCATGAATAATTCACACCTGAAGAGACAAAAGACACTCCCCCACTCTCCCATCAAGGACATTGGAAAGCAATGAATGTCCATCTGCAAAAGCTAGCCCAAACTAAATGCTTGTTACATTTAGTTAAAATTTTGTAGCTTGTAATTTTTTTTCAATATTTTGCTTGAATTTTATTGTATTATCTTTCAATTTCTGAATATATTTGGTGACTAAAATATTATTTTAATAAATAAATCTGTTTAATAAATCTGTTTTGTTTAAATGCATCAAAATACACTGCCTATATTCACTGAGAAATGGAGGAAGATATTTGAAATGGTATAAAACGTGTTTGCAAAACTGTTGTAATAAAAACTTTCTTGTGCATTAATCCAGCATTTAATAATCATTTCTGAATGATTCTGGCATAATGACAAAACACAAGAATAATCAAAATAATATTTGAAGACCTTTTATATATATTTTGCCCAAATAGTTGCAGCCTTAGTTAACTTTTTCCAAACTTTAACAGGCTGAACTACGGTAAAATAAATAAAAATTAAATTAATAACACGTATAACATGCGTCACGTTCTAGCCAGCGCGCTGTGGGCGTGTGGGCAGCCTACGTCATTGTTTGTATTAATGGCGGAAGTGGGAAGAGCCGGCGTGATGCACGCTCTGCCGGGAGAATTGTATGGATTACCTAGCGAGACAACATTTGCTTTCAAAATGAGTTGGAAAGTTCACCCTCCAAGCTTTATGCAGGTATGTCTGTCATGTGTATGTCTCATGTATTCGTGGAGATTCCGCTGTGTTTTCTGACCTCAGTTTACTTGTCACGCGAGTCTCACGTGGACTATTGTAATAACAAAGCCCCGTGGGCGTGGTCGCATTAAAAATAATGAGGCTCTACAGAGAAGCTAGACATCGCGTTGGTTTCATACTGATTACTTTGTCAAGCAGTATTTGTTTTCAACATGCACCGCTGCACTTAAAAGTAGACACTTCAAGCTTTCTATAGATACCTATCTCATGTCTGTGTGTTTAGTTTTCGCGGAGTTTCAGTGCATATTACTGACGTGTTTGTAAAAACAGTTCACGGAGAGAGAAAAGAGAAAATGCCTTCACTGTCTATTTTCCTTATTTTGCAAAAGCACACACTTTTGTTGTTATTGTGAGTGTACCCAAAAAAACTAGACACCTAACAGATTCGATTGATGTATTGCTCATATCTGTACCATCAAAACTGAAAGTGTCATTTAAGTTTTTTTCTGCGGTTTCATGTGAAAACACGTCAAAACGCGTATCCACGGGCTTCGACCCCAGGG
The DNA here is from genome assembly GCA_903798195.1 of Danio kyathit. NCBI lineage: Eukaryota > Metazoa > Chordata > Actinopteri > Cypriniformes > Danionidae > Danio > Danio kyathit. Next base: position 1,580,831 of record LR812535.1, read on the forward strand.
GGTTAATAACATCTACACCTACCCCAACCCCCCTAACCATCACAGTTATTAACATCTACACCTACCCCAAGCCTTAACCCAACCATCATCGTTATTAACATCTACACCTTGCCCAAACCTAAACCCAACTATCAATGTCTACATCTATCCCAACCCTTAACCCAACTATCATAGTTATTAACATCTACACCTTGCCCAAACCTAAACCCAACTATCAATGTCTACACCTATCCCAACCCTTAACCCAACTATCATAGTTAATAACATCTACACCTACCCCAACCCCCCAACCATCACAGTTAATAACATCTACACCTACCCCAAGCCTTAACCCAACCATCATCGCTATTAACATCTACACCTACCCCAAACCTAAACCCAACTATCAATGTCTACACCTATCCCAACCCTTAACCCAACTATCATAGTTAATAACATCTACACCTACCCCAACCCCCCAACCATCACAGTTAATAACATCTACACCTACCCCAAGCCTTAACCCAACCATCATCGTTATTAACATCTACACCTTGCCCAAACCTAAACCCAACTATCAATGTCTACATCTATCCCAACCCTTAACCCAACTATCATAGTTATTAACATCCACCCCTTGCCCAAACCTAAACCCAACTAATGTCTACACCTATCCCAACCCTTAACCCAACTATCATAGTTAATAACATCTACACCTACCCCAACCCCCCCCAACCATCACAGTTAATAACATCTACACCTACCCCAAGCCTTAACCCAACCATCATCGCTATTAACATCTACACCTACCCCAAGCCTTAACCCAACCATCATCGTTATTAACATCTACACCTACCCCAAGCCTTAACCCAACCATCATCGTTATTAACATCTACACCTACCCCAAGCCTTAACCCAACCATCATCGTTATTAACATCTACACCTTGCCCAAACCTAAACCCAACTATCAATGTCTACATCTATCCAAACCCTTAACCCAACTATCATAGTTATTAACGTCTACACCTTGCCCAAGCCTAAACCCAACCATCACAGTTTTTAACGTACAGCCACGGGTTGTGGAGGCTTTCATACTTGACGGGCTCGCCATTGTACTGTTATTTACAACCACATGGGGCGACGCCAAGTAGACTAACTGTCATGACAAAACGGATGCAGAAGTCATTAAGTGAAATTGCATGGTGGAGTTGCTAAATAAATGAATATAGTAATATATCAGATGCATTGGTTGTGGATACATTTGGAGAAAATTCATGAAAACATTTGATGAAAGTGTTCTCTGGTAAGTATTTCCACCATCTGGCCAACAAGATCTCGTTGTGACATCTCGCATGATTCAATGGGATCTCGATAACTGCAAGTTACGCCTCCAACTTGCTACAAGTTATGCCTCTTCATCTTACACCCCCGTCTTGCAGTCCGCAGACAGATACACTTGCAATGAACAGTGCATTTTAAAATTGACCGGTAAAGTCGTTACTATACTTTTATGGAAATGTATTGTAAAATGACAGTGTAAAAGCTGTAATGTATATAAAAGAATAATGTGATGATTTTGTGGACATGATAGTAAACTTATCCATCTGATCTGAGTGTTTTTTTCTCTCTCTGAATTCCAGTCTGTGCCAGATGCAATTGCTGTAGCACCGTATCTGGATTCACTAACACTCATCTCTTCTATTGGCTGCGGGATCTCTGTGTTTTTTCTGGCCATCGCTCTGTTCATGCATTTCCTGTTGCGGTAGAGTCTACTAAAGCACAACATACAAATAATGCTGTTTATTATTAAAGTTTAGGTTACAAACACAAGTTGTTTTTCTCTTTCAACAGGAAAGCCAAATCTAATCAGGCCACGAAGATCCTGATCAACATATTAGTGGCTCTGTTTCTCTTGAACGTGTCTTTTCTGTCAAACGAGAGTGTGGCAAACTCAGGAGACAAGAATGCTTGTGTCTTCATAGCACTGCTGATGCATTACTCCATGCTGACCACATTCACCTGGTTCTTCATTCAAGCTCTTCATATGTACTTATGGCTCATCCGACAGAACCTCACCATCACAAACTACATGAGGAAGATCACCATGTTGGGCTGGGGTGAGTGATGGAGCAAATGCCTGATGCATAACAACTGTTCAAAACCAAAAACCACAGTCAAATTGACTCCAACAAGAAATTATACTGATGAGTTTCTGTTAGGAAACTTTAATGCTGTTTTTATTCTTTATTAGTGATACAGTCCTGGTGGCCTTGGCTTTGTTGTTTTTTTCTTCCTCTCATGTTTCATCTTCCACACCTAGTTTTTCCCTCATGCAACTGCCTTGCTACCCGTGTCAAAGGTGGTAATGGGGTAGCCATGGAACTTGCCGATGATCACAACAGCAAGCCATTATAATGGATGTTGTGTTGCCCAGCCGTGCCAGCAGTCTTAGCACTCCCTATTCCTGGGGTCTTGGTGTAGGATATTCTGGCAGTTTCAATACTTTTAGGCCCAGTCATCTCATTGGTCACTATTCCTGAGCACAGCAGATTCCTATTGTCATGATTCACTAGGCTTTTCTCTGTGTCTGTGAGCTAATCTGTCCATCATGAGGATTGCCATTCTGTGTATCTGCGTTGCACACTGCACTGTGGAATGTGCCCCTACAGAGCTGATTCCTAATCCAGTTCATGACTCATTTCAGAATTTGTTTCAGAGCAGACTCCACCCCAGAGCCTGATCTTGTGCTTGTTCCAGTCCTTGACTCCACGTCTGTTTTTGTGCCTGTTCTGGTTTGTGACCCCATTCCAGAGCAAGTTTCAGTCCCTGACTCCACTCCAGAGTCTGTTTTTTTTACCTATTCCAATCTGTGACCTCATTATAGAGCCAGGTCCAGTCTATGACTCCTCTCCAGCAGCTGTTCCAGTTTGTGACTGCACTCCAGAGCCTGTTCCTGTGTCTGTTTCAGTTTGTGACCCCCTTACAGAGCCAGTTCCAGTCACTGATTCCACTCCAGAGTCTGTTCTTTTGCCTGTTCCAGTCCTTGACTCCACTCTAGAGCCTGTTCCTATGCCTGTTCCATACGTGACGTCATTATAGAGCTAAGTCCAGTCTATGACTCTTACTCCAGTGTCTGTTTCAGTTCATTACTCTGCTCCAGAGCCTGTACCTATGCCTGTGTCGATTTGTGACCCCATTTCAGAGCCAGTTCCAGTCCCTGACTCCACTCCAGAGCCTGCTACAATCCTTGACTCCACTCCAAAGTCTGTTCATGTGCCCGTTCCAATCATTGACACCAGTCCACAGCCTGTCCATGTGCCTGTTCCAGTCTGAGACCAAATTCTAGTGCCAGGTCCAATCTGTCACTTCACTCCAAAGACTGTTTTAGCCCTTGACTCCACTCTAGAGTCTGTTCTTCTGCCAGTTCTAGTTCTTGACTCCACTCCAGAGTCTGTTCTTGTGCCAGTTCCAGTCCTTGACTCCACTTTAGAGCCTGGTTTTGTGCCTTCCCAGTCGTTGATTCTATTCAAGAGCCAGTTCTTGCAGGTCCACTCCAGAGTTTTTTCAGCCCACGATTCTGCACCAGAGCCTTTTCTTTTCCCTGTTCCTGCCCATGACCCAATTTTAGAGCCAGTCCCAGTGCGTGACTCCATTCCAGAAACTGTTTCACCCCATGACTCTGCTAAAGCACCTGTTTTGATGTTTGTCCAGTCTGTGGCTTTACTCCAGAGCCTATTTTAGTCCATGACTCCATTCCACAGCTTGTTCTATTACCTGTTGCAGTCTGTGACATCTCTCTAAAAACCACTTCAGTACACAACTTCATTCAAAAACCAGCCCTGCCTGCTCCTCCATGGCACCACTCCCTGGTGTCCTGCCCTGCAGGCCCAACTCTGGCAACTTGCAGTTTCATTTCCAGTTCCAGTCATTGACTCCACTCTAGAGTCTATTCTTATGCCTGTTCCAGTCCTTGACTCCACTCTAAAGTTTATTCCAAAATGTGACTCTATTCCAGAGCAATTTCTATTCCTTGCCTTTACTCCAGAGCCTGTTTGTGTGCCCGTTCTAGTCTTTGACTCCATTCTAGGGTCACTTCTAATTTCTGACTGCACTCTAGAGGTTTTTCAGTCCATGACTCTGTTCCAGACTGTTCCTGAACCTGGTTCAATCCATGACCCCATTTTAGAGCCAGTTTTAGTCCACGACTCCACTTTATAGGCTTTATAAGTCCATGACTTTGCTTCAGAGCCTGTTTCAGTGCATTACCCAATTTCAGAGGCAGTTCCAGTCCATGAATCTGCTCCAGAGCCTGTTCATATGCTTGTCCAGTCCATGACTTTACTCCAGAGCCTGTTCCTATGCTTGTCTAGTCAGAGCCTGTTTTAGTCCATGGCTCCATTCCAGAGCTTGTTCCATTACCTGTTCCAGTCTATGACATCTCTCTAAAACCTACTCCAGGGCCCGCTCCACATGACTTGGCTCAAAAACCAACCCCGCTTGCTTACTCCATGGCAGTCCAAAGTGCCACAGAAGTCATCTTATGCTCCACTGTGGTGATCCTCAGCAGAGTCTGTTCCAACATAGTGGGCACCACTCCTTGGTTTCCTGCCCTGCCAGCCCCATTTGGGCAACCTGCAGCTTCTTTGCCTGTTCCAGTCCTTGACTCCATTCTAGAGCCAGTTCCAGTTTGTAACTCCAGTCCAGAGGCTGTTGCACTCCTTCACTCTGCTTCTATTATGTAATTAATCCTGTTTCTCCACTGTGCCCTCTGTTTTTGCCTTTAATACACATTAACTGCTTTTGTATGCACTTCCATCTCATCTTGGCCTTACATTGCCCAGCAACAACCTTTACTCTAAAAATGCTTTGATCAGTTTTATTTTAATATTTCTTCTCAAATACTTGCAATTTGATTTGTTTTAGATTTTACCCATGGACTTGTTTTTAACGATTTCTATTTAATTAAATTTTTTTCAAAGTTTCTTTATTTTACTACACGTGAAACTAAGTGGAATTTAGACATTTGCATTGGCTTCACATACTTTTTTTTTATTCCCCTGTACTGTGTGTGTTCACAGGTTTTTCGACTCCGATAGTCGTGGTTGTTCTTTCTATAGGAGGATATAAAACACTGACCCTAAACTCAACATCTGGAAAAATTGTACAAATGTATGTAGTTCTTTACGTCTCAGATGCATGAATTAATAAAGTTTTCTCCATGTCAGCATTGTGTCTTCTCTAATAACTGCAGGTGCTGGATTACAGATCCCTACATTTCGTACATAGTGAACATCGGCTTCTACAGCCTAGTTTTCATCTTCACGACAGTCATCTTCATCATCATCGTCACTAAGATTTTCCAGTTCAAAGACATAAGAGCGACTGAGGGCAAGAGACTGACGTTCAGAAAGCAGCTGATGATGGTGTTGAGTTTGTTTTTTCTGTTCGGTCTGACGTGGGCTGTTGCCTTCTTCAGTTATGGACCGATGCTCATTCCCTCATATTACATCTTCTCTGTGCTCAACTCCTTTCAAGGTGAGAAACAAGCACATTTCATTTAGAGTGTTTCTATTTTATGAGCGAATTTTAACAAATGAATTGATGTGTGATTTTTAAAAATATTATTATAATTAAAATATTTATTACATTTATAAGATGATAAAATTGGCAATTATTATGATTAAAATATTTTGGACACAATTTTAAAATCACCCTGCTGAATATCTAAGTTTGCTGAAACAATTTTCTCTGTTTTTTTTTTCAGGGTTTTTCCTCTTCCTGTATTACTATCACATTCACAATGATGCTGCTGGTAATTTCTCAGATGATCCAGGAAGCTCAAGCACCACCACATCTATTGTTAAATCCAGCAATCCTGTGGGAAATTTGTATAACTAATTTTATTAAGACAAAGGGTTTTTTGTGCATCTTACACTCTGTTGACTGACTGTTTAGCTAATTATAGGGACACTGTGTATTCTCAAAGGTGTGTAGGCACCTTCTGTATCCATTGGTGTTTTTCTTTTGCCAATATTGAGTCTATGGTTGCCTAATGAACTGTACAGTTGTGAAATTTGGCACATATATAGAGGACAGCCAGTACATTAACCTCAGCAAATTTGTGTCTCTAGCTTAAACCCTGTAGTGCAGGGATGTCAAACTCAATTCCTGGAGGGCCGCAGCTCTGCACAGTTTAGTTCCAACCCTAATAAAACACACCTGATCAACCTAATTGAGTCCTTCAGGCTGGTTTGAAATCTACCAGTAAGTGTGTTGAAGCAGGGTTGAACCTAAACTGTGCAGTGTTGCGGTCCTCCAGGAATTGAGTTTGATATCCCTGCTCTAGTCCCACCAAATGTCCAAATTTGCACATATGTTAATGACCATATAATGGCTAGAAGCAAAATGATCTTTTCCACTGATTCGAGAGCTCAAGCTCTAACATCAGTGGTTCAGTGACACTAGTTATGTTTCCATCCGAAGGTGCAAATTAAACTTATGCACAAAACTGGAATATTGCAGAAAACATTAGTGAATAACGCAGCATTTCCATCCAAGGAGAGACAAAAGAGGAATAAAATGATCACTTCCTGCTAAACATGCACAGTTATCACTGAGAGAAGTGTAGTTTGCTGCACAATTGGGATTCTCCACTGTGGTGTTTGTTCTTCTCTATTAAATGAGTTGTGCCTCAGAAGAAGAAATCAAAACAAAATGAACGCGGTGAATGCGGTGGCTTTTAGAGGCGAGAGATGAGAGCGCAGACAGATGCTCAAGACAGTTCTGGAGGGAATAATAATAGAAGAAGAATAATCCTGAAGCACTGTGATGACGGACTGACGGAGGGCTGAAGGCTTTTACAATCAGCACTACAACATTTCACATCTGCAACAATGTAATCCTGTAAACATGGAGAGCTGCCAGCATTAATGATGCAAAGACCCTCACACACATTAATATCAGGGATGCAACGATTAAGCAATTTCACTATTAACCATGCTTTAATTCGTCATGGTTAGTTAAACGTAAAGGCTTCTCAACACCGCGCTTCTGCACAGAACAAAACTGCTGCAACTAAGTTACGCCAGCTGTGCCGAGCTTGTCCACCGAGGCTGATACGCACACACACACTGGATTAACTATTGCTGAGGCCATTAACTACGGGCTGTTCACATATTGCATCTTTTGCATGCACAAGTTCTTTATTTCCAATGGAAGCACGTGGCTTGCGCATACATATTACGACCAACGCTCACGCTTTCCAGGCGCACCTAGTTGAAAGAATGCCGCAAGTGCACTGCAAGTCAAAACTGGAGCAATCAGCTTTATACTTTGTATGGAATATACACATTTCTACTCCAAAGAGAAAAAAAAATTTACACAAAATGAAAAATACTAAAGAATTTTGTAATGTAGTTGATCAAAAGTGTCTTTCAGACAGAGGTTCAGTAGCATTTGACTACATTTGATTTCTTTAAAAGAGAAATACTCAGCTAATATGATGCTTAGCCATAGACACAGCCATATCACACTGCAGCCCAAGACCGGTTACTCACTGAAGCTAAGCAGGGCTGAGCCTGGTCAGTACCTGGATGGGAGACCACATTGGAAAACTAGGTTGCTGTTGGAAGTGGTGTTAGTGAGGCCAACAGGGGGCGCTCAACCTGTGGTCTGTGTGAGTCCTAATGCCCCAGTGAAAGTGAAGGGGACACTACACTGTCAGTGAGCGCCGTCTTTGGGATGAGACGTTAAACCGAGGTCCTGACTCTCTGTGGTCATTAAATATCCCATGGCACTTCTCGTAAAGAGTAGGGGTGTAACCCCGGTGTCCTGGCCAAATTCCCTCAATCGGCCCTTACGATCATGGCCTCCTAATCATCCTCATCCACCAAATTGGCTCTATCACTGTCTCTCCACTCCACCAATAGCTGGTGTGTGGTAAGCGCACTGGCGCCGTTGTCCTGTGGCTGCCGTCGCATCATCCAGGTGACAAACCCCCCCATGATTGTGAAGCGCTTTAAGTGGCCATACACAATAAATGCGCTATATAAATACACATTACATTACATTTACATTATTTATTCTTATTCATTTATTAACTGTTGTGTCATTTACTTTCATTGTTAAGTTATTAGCTATGTTTAAATGCCAAAACCTTTTTTTCACTTAGGCCCAATCCCAATTCTGTTTTTGTACCCTTCCCCTTCCCCTAGGCCCTTGAAACCGAGTGTGAAGGGGAAGGGCTTTAAAATTTACCCCTAAGAATTGGGACAGCACTACAGCACCTGCACACGTCATCATATGTCATCACGATCTCTTACTTCATATGAGATCGACGTTCACGACTGCTGTAGTTATTCCAGTTGTGTTATTTTTTGCTATTTATCTTCAGGAAATCACTGAAAGCAATGATATCATGTTATCATAACGATCTAATGTAAAATAATAAGGCAATAAGCCACAGCTCATAACTACTGCGCATTTACACAGTGGCTATATTCATCTATGTAAACAAACAAAAACAACATTAACATCAAAGACAGGGTATTTTCTGACAGGGTATTCGAGTGTCATTAAGGGACAGAATGATGTGGGACTGCTATACAGGAGTTATTATAGATTATAGATCCTAGAAGTTTTTCCTACACAGTTGTGTATGTATTTTCAACATTTATGCACATCTTGCTGTTTTCATTAAGTATATTTATGCGATTTTACAAAATGCACATGAAAATAGGTGGATGGAAACAGCTATTGTCACATTTGGTTTGTTTAGTTGTGGTCAGAAGAGCTGCTCTACAGCTGAACGGATGCAAACCAGAAGCATTTTTGTGGAAATACATGATGTACTGAGCTTGAACTTGTGACTGCTTTGACTCGATCTGCATTGTATAAAGCGCTGTAGAAATAAAAGCAACAAACTTCATAACATCTTTGACCCATGACTTAATGTTTAGTCATAAAAATGTGTGGGGCATTTTGTTTTTCCTAAACAAACTTTTCGAACTCTACCTGGACTGTTGGTCTGATTTTCTTGCCGTTGGAAAAAGATCACCTTTAGAGCCTGCTGATAAAATACAAAACACAAAATGGGAAAATCCAGTGAGTCAAACTGATCTCTGATAGCACAGTAAAATTGACAGATCTCAAAGTGAATATGAAACTCCAGTTCAACACAGTGCCACCTAGTGGTCAGGAAATATGAAAAATTGGTGCTGCTATGCATGCATTATGGCAGGGGTCTTAAACTCAAAATGGGGGCCATATCAGTGACTGACAATTTATAGGAGGGCTGTTTTAATATTCAAGCACAAGAAAAAAGCGGAAACCTGATGTAACTGATGCACTCAGATATTCTTCCCCAGAGTATCAAAGCTCCGTCTTTGGGTTTCTTATTGCACACATTGAATGGGTAGTTTAAACTGCTATGAAAATACAACAATTTAATAATAGGCATAATAATAATAATAATAATAATAATAATAATAATAATAATTATTATTATTATTATTATTATATCCCAATCAATTGTTGCTTAACCAAAAGTTGAACAGAGAGCGTTAGACAGCAGAAAGCAGTTTGTGTAACTTTAGTGACTTTATTTGTTCTTCTCAGTATCTTTCTTTTTTTGTAAAACTAAAGAGGGGAAAACTATGTATATATTCACATTTACTTTATGTTCAATTTATCCAATTTAAACCTTTTTAATACATTTATTAATATGGAAAATCTATTAAATGAGACCATTTGAATCTAATATTGGCAAAATGATCATATTTCATATTGACACCACCAGCATAACATCTAAGCCATGAAGAAGTGTTTGTACAACAAAACACAGCCGGTATAAAACTAATTATAACCAAATGACCCTTAAATACAGGGGTGTCAAAATGAATTGTTTCTTCTGTGCATCGCGATGCAGACATGGACAATTCGGTATCGGTTCAGTAATAATCATAACCGGTTATTATGTACTGACGTCATTTATCTCATATGCGATATGTCACCGTAGCTTACTATGACAAGGGAGGTGAGCACGAGTGTTGTGGCACACCTTTCGTGCACATTCTTATGTACCACCTTTTGCAGCTTCTATTCCAACAACCAGTATTTGAAATCACGCGAGTACGACCGAATCTTCATTTAAAAAGTGTTTACTGAAGAAATGCAAACAAAATACAAAGATACAATAGACTCGTTATAGCTGTGTTGCTTCCAACATCCATAACTGCAATCTGACTTAAACGTACAAAGTAATGACCTCATGACGTATTACTGTCGGAAGCCAAAATTACCAAAGTAAAAGTTTTTAAATTGTATTAATTATTAAATTATGCATTTTAGATAATACAATCACTAAGAATTCTTATTATATTTAAATATCAATTTTCACCATGTTTTAACCTTTTTAACTAAATTATTATCACAAATGAATTATGCATAACTGGCTCTTACAACGAGTGTTTACAACGCTCCAACTACTTAAAAACGCAAAGCTGTGCACAATTTGACTGCGTGTGCGTTTGCTGGACAGTCTGTCACTGACACTTACAGCAGAAGCCCCTATTTCACTTGAGAGAATGAAAGTAAACTCCATTTCTCTCTCTCACTGTGCCCCATTTGACCTGCTGGCGTGACTTTTCCTCTCCTCTCGGTTGTTACAGCGATACTTCTGGATAAAGACATGAGCGCGCGAGTCTTCTCCACCGCGTCTATCATGGATCAGCTGTGATCGACGCTGCAGTGTTGCCAGATGTAGCTGACTGATTCCAGCCCAAAAACTATCCAAAACTCGCCGAAATGCAAATCCAAAACCGCCTAATCTGGCAACACTGCGCCGCTGCCGTTTATCAGTGTCACAAACGATGAACAGCCAGTAAAGTTAAATATAAAACTGTGTATGGAAAGCATCGTCAATGCACCGTGATGCACTGAGATATCGAACTGAACGAATCGATGGCATGATAATTGTAACCGAACCGAACCGAACCGTGAGACCAGTGTAGGTTCACACCTCTACTTGAATATTTACAAAAATATAAAAAATATAAAAATAGAGCCCTACCGGACATATATTTCAACATTTAAATCAGCCTCAGAAATAATCTGTAATCTGCATGTGCGTTACTCTCGACTACACACTGAGAGAAACCGAAAGTAACCCGGATATATAGTACAATGCTTTAAATGTCCAGTAGGTGGCGGGTCAACACCACAAGTGTATACGCGACTGCACAACAATGATAGTGATTCAAAAATATATGTTTTCGTGGGCCGAATCTCATTATATTTTGATGTCAGTTGTGGGTCGGAGGCAGTAAGAGGTAAGGGAGGGTCGCAAATGGTCCACGGGCCAGCAGTTCGAGACCCCTGCATTAAGGAAACATTGCATCTCTCTCTTTCTCTCTCTCTCTCTCTCTCTCTCTCTGCGTGTGTGTGTGTGTGTGAGTTTCAACAAGTGAAGAATATGTATAAACTAATGTCGAGAGGATCACGTGCTTTTGATTGCTTGCAGGCGGCCCCGCATTATTCAATTTATGATTGACCAATCAGACAATTCTCAAGTCATTATAAATACCCTAAGTTCCATATAACAGCCATTTCTATTTTGAAGAATCCCCCCTTCCACACCTACTCCTCCTCCTTTCCTAGATGGGTGGCACAGTGGCCCAGTGGTTAGCACTGTTGCCTCACAGCAAGAATGTCACTGGTTCTAGTCCTTACCAAGTCCTTACCGGAGTTTAAACGTTCTCCCCGTGCTCACGTGGGTTTCTCCCAGGTTCCCCGGTTTCCTCCCACCGTCCAAAAACATGCAACTTAAGTTAATTGACTAATCCAAATCGGCACCATAGACATGCTCCTAGTAAGTAGTTATCTCTTAAGAGCGATCACTATCTGTTCATTAGCTACTACAGCAGGGGAGTTCTACAGATCTACCTGAGCTCCAACTTCCCTCTCGCCTTGCAAACGGGAGGGAGCCCCAGGCTCGAGGATCTTATGAGCTATGGGCTCTCTCCAGCTAAGTGTGAACTCTTGAATAGACAAATAAAGAGGGCTGACAAAATATTGACTAACATACAACCATTAAAAATGTTATACTAATGCTACTGTAATCCCGCCGGTCCTACGCCACCCAACCCACTCCGAGCTGGTATCGAACTGGCGACCTTCCGCATGGGAGTCGGTTGCTCTAACAAGGAGGCTAAAGACCATGGCCTCTAGCGTCTATCGCTAGAGCACCTTTAGAGGTCAGAGGAGTGAGGTTTACTCGCACAGCACTTACTAGCTGGCCTCCGTTACACTACAAACAATGATCATTATCTTTACTAAATAATTAATTTCACGTAATTCCATCAGGTAACACGGTGGTGCAGTGGGTAGCACCGCCCAACGCAATCTCACGGCAATTTGCAACTTTTTGATTTAGTGGCTAATTCGTATGAATTGGTACGATTTAATTCGTACAAATTAGTACGATTTGCTCATCACCCAATGACGGTTGGGGTTAGGGGTGGGGTTAGGTGCCACGCCTCCTTTTTAAAATCGTACATTTTCGTATGACTGAACTCACACGAATTTATAACACATGCGCTATAGGGGAATTGATGAACTAAATTGGCCGTAGTGTATGAGTGTATGTCCTAGTCCTCCAGGTTAGGGGTTTGGCATTTGGTTTACAACCCAACTCATAAAAAAATAGATACAAAAGCATCAATATGGTGTGGCTAAATATCAACTTCGATACAAATGGCCCTGAGAGTAAGTAGGTAATTCCATTAATTAATTTCAGAGTGGAGGCCTGTTAAAATCTGACTAATGTCTGAAATACAACATCAGAACAGTGTTTTAGCTGTGGGAACTGTAGCATAAGCAGAATAATTCACTCTGGTCTGTTGAATTATTATAAAATAATGACCATCCGAGGTGTAACAGCCACTTCACTTCATCTGCTCTTAGATATCTTGCAAAATAGTACGGAACCTTACGTAGAAAGACAATTTGCATCTTCAGGATGTAACTAATTCCCACATTTTTGTGTATTCAGACATTTGCATGATATTTCATATGCATTCAGATATATATGAGGCACAGCAGCTTAACATGGTGTGCTTTTCAAGATCAAAAATACTAAAAAAAACTGAGTAAATACCAGATGATGACTTGTGAATTTATTAATATGCTTTATAATGACAGATGATTTTTAAAAAAGTCTAATAAAACCCTAATTCCTTCATAAAAATATTGAATAATTTTAGTCCAACTTGCAAATATGTCATAATCATATATCAATCATCAGATGGCCAGATATCAAGTAGGATCATATTTTGTTGTTTCTATGTAAAGTGTTAAACTTATATAATTAAATGTGATGTAATAAACTGGAGCTGAATGTATGGTATTCTAAAATAAACCTGATTTGCATGTTTGCCAATGAACTTTCTATGATTAACATCATAATCCTGAAGCTTCAGAGGTGAGCAGATGAAAGTCTCTCTTCTCTTGTCTGTGGATTTTGATCTGAAGAATGTAATGAGAAACTGATGTAGGATTTGTGTTCAGCGCCTGTAGAAAACAACATTAAACACGTGTGTCTCTGTCAGGTTTGTGGGAATTATGTCTGGACAGAAGCTGAATGTGCTGCGGCTGATCATGATGATGGTCGTCTGCTGCCTCACTGGACAGATAAGTACGATTGGTTAAAAAAATTGATTAATGTTGGTTATGTAAAGGAATTTCTATAGCATTTGAAAACATAATGTTTATCTATTAACATTTTTTAAGTTACGATTTAAATTGTTTCTAAAAATTAAATTAAATAAATAAAAAACATGGCATGAATAATTGCTTTTTTGCTAACATTTCTAGAACACTATTTAAGACAGATAACATTAAACAAATCTTTTATTGGTGTTTTTTTATCTTTTATTGGTTACAAGTTCCTAAATTTACAGTAAAACTATTTAAAGTTCTAAGAAAGTTCTCTGCCTTATAATGTTGTGTTTGTTTCTGCAGCCTCTACAAAAATAATGATAATTGATGTAAAGAATACATCTACTTGTCCAGGTAGAAGCGGACTAGCTGTGAATGTACTTTATATTTCCTTTCTGACAGTCTTATTGACATCTCACAGACTCACTGAGACAATGTCTTGTCTTTCAGGTCTAAATGTGACATGTCCTCAGGCATATGAAATACAGATAGGGAATTTTTGCATGATGAATGTAGCACTAAACAGCTCTTCCATAGGTAACAACACTGTTACGAGCATAATATATTATTATATTATTATTATTATTATTATTATTATTATTAATCATACATGTTTAATTGTCATTTTAGTTAAAGCTTTAGTTTGTAATATTTTTCTTCTGTATTTAACATCATTTTTTGGTTTTTTGTTTTAATAATCTTAGTATTTTTGTTTAATCAATAAAATTGAAACTTTCATTTTATTTTTTAATTTTATTACATTTCCAATTTGTTTTTTATTTGTAAATATGATCTAAGTACATCTTAACTTGTCAAGAAACATTATTACTCAGCATTATTTACTAGTTTTTAACTGGATAAAACCTGCATTTGTTAAAAAAAAAGTGTTATAAATATAAAATATTTCATTTCCAGGTCACTGCAATTCATCGACAAAAAACACACACACTTTCTACATATCAAACAATGAGGGAGAATATGAAGTACGCATGAATGATACGGGGGCAGGCATACACATGTGGTTTCTCCAAAAAACATCTAAATGTCTGCCGTCTGATTTCCTCAATTCAAGAGGTGTGTCTCTTCCTACAACACCACCAATGTACTGCATGCTTGTCTTATATTTATATGAGGGCTTTCATGACCGGTTGCTTCTGTCAGTGAGTGTGTGAAATCTTTACTGTCGTCTTCCTGAATTCTGAACTTTGCAATGATAATTCAAACTGAAAATGAAAGGCTGAAGTGCTATACAAATCAGACTATTTGAATGTAGTCTGCAGACTTGCACACAGTGTTTGGTGGAATTTCCCCCAGGAAAAAGTATAATTTTTTCCTATAATATTATGTCGATAATATCAATGTCTTTTGGAAAATGTACAGTTGAAACCAGAAGTTTCCATACACTGTATAAAAAGGCACATAACCCTTTAAATAAAAGTCAGATGTTAATGTGACTAAACTTTTCCTCTTTTAGGTAAGTTAGGATGATCACATTTGTTTCTGTTTTGCTTAACAGCAGAATAATGAGAGAGAGATTTTTGGAGAAATTGTTATAACTCTTCTTGAAAGTCAAGTTTACATACAATAAGATTATTCTGCCTCTGAAAAAGCTCAGATGATGGTGTCAAGGTTTTGGAAGTTTCTGATTGGCTAATTGACAACATTTGAGTTCATTGGAGGTACAACTGTAGAATAGTATTGAAGGAAAACCTCAAACACACTGCTTCCTTGTGTGACAACATGGGAAAATAAACAAGCCAGAATTAATAAAAAAGCCAGATTACAATTTGCTAAACTACACTGGGGAAAAGACTAATGTTTGGAGACATGTCCTGTGCTCTGATGGAGCTAAGATTGAACTGTTTGGCCATAATGACCAGTGTTACATTTGGAGGACAAAGGGGAAAGCTGACAAGCCTAGGAACACCATCCCAACTGTGAAGTATGGGGGCGGCAGCATCATGTTGTGGGGCTGTTTTGCTGCAGGAGGGACTGGTCCACTTCACAGCATAGATGGCATCATGAAGAAAGAACATTATGTAGAAATACTGAAGCAACATCTCAAGACATCAGCCAGGAAATTAAAACTTGGCCACAAATGGGTCTTCCAAACAGACCATGACCCTAAGCATACTGCCAAATTAGTTAACATGTGCTTTAAGGACAACAGAGTGAATGTTTTGGAGTGGCCATCACAAAGCCCTTGTTACAACCGGCTCAACGTTGCAACATTAGAGAGACAATAAGGACCAGGTAAATTGAAAAGAGAAGTAATTTATTAACAAAAGCATAACTAACAAAAGTATTTAAAGCAATCAAAGTCAGTATAGATGGAAGTCAGTAGTGAAAAGCAGGTGCATGGTAGTGAACTGAGCCATAATCCAAAACAAACTAAAATAAATCTAAACGCCAGGCAGGGAGGTCCGGCTAATGTCAAATGTTGGATTCTTTATAGACACCACATAATGGGTCTCAGGTGAGATGACCCACCCACCAATCTACAATCATGCAGGATCTGCAAATCATAAAATACAACCACAACAAACAGGTCCCACATGGGACCTAACACCCTGAACTCAATCCTATAAAAAATGTGTGAGCAGAGTTGAAAAAGCTTGTGCGAGCAAGACAGCCAACAAATCTGACTCAGTTACAGCAATTCTGTCAGGAGGAATGGGCCAAAATTCCTACAAACTATTGTGAGAAGCTTGTGGAAGGAGACCCAAAACATTTGACTAAAGTTATACAGTTTAAAAGCAAAGCTAAAAAATATCAAGGAAATGTGTGTAAACTTTTGACTGACTAGAAATTAATTTAAAAAAAATCTCAAAAAAAAATCCTCTCATTATTCTGGCATTTAGCAAATGTAAATGTTTTAGGTAATCCTAACGGACCTAAAATGATAAACGTTTAGTGTGATTTACCATCAGACACTTTAAAAAAAAAATGGTTATGATCATTTTTTTTAAAGTGTATGTAAACTTCTGGTTTCTACTGTATTTGTGGCAGTTAGCTTCTGTAGGCTGCCAAAAATAATTTAAAGTCTGTAGGTCTATTGTTCTCTAAGTAAAGTGATGATGTCCTGAGAAAGAACAGATCATGGTAAAACCACAAAAATAATTTAGAACAGCTATGAGAAGTGAGTGCATTAAAGACTCCATCTTTTCCATTTGCCAGGATTTATATCAACCACCACCACAGCCTTGCAAACCACAGGCAAACCAACTAGCACCTCCACTAAACCTATAACCACCACAACCATTGCTAACCCAACCAGCATCTCCAGCAAACCTACAAC
Organism: Danio kyathit; assembly: GCA_903798195.1. NCBI lineage: Eukaryota > Metazoa > Chordata > Actinopteri > Cypriniformes > Danionidae > Danio > Danio kyathit. The sequence goes on from LR812535.1 coordinate 1,597,822, forward strand.
TACCACAAACATTAATAACCTAATCAGCACCTCCACCAAAACTACAACTACCATAACCACTGACAACCAAATCAGCACCTCCAACCTTACAACTACCACAACCATTGATAAGGTAAACAGCACCTCCACCAACCCTACAACTACCATAATCACTGATAACCAAATCAACACCTCCACTAATCCTACAACCACCACTACCATTGATGACTCAACCAACACTTCCACCAATCCTACAACCACCATAATCATTGATAACCCAATCAGCACCTCCACCAACCCTACAACCACCACTACCATTAATGACTCAATCAGCACCTCCACCAACCCTACAACCACTACTACCATTAATGACTCAATCAGCACCTCCACCAACCCTACAACCTCCACAACCACTGATAACCAAACAAGTACTTCCACCAACCCTACAACCACCACAACCACTGACAACAACCCAATCAACATGTTTACTAACCCTACAGCCACCACTATCATTGATGACTCAACCAACACATCCACCAATCCTACAACCTTCTCAACCATTGATAACCAAACAAGCACTTTCACCAACCCTACAACCACCACAACCACTGACACCCCAATCAGCACTTCCACCAACCCTACAACCTCCACAACCACTGACACCTCAATCAGCACTTCCACCAACCCTACAACCACCACAACCACTGACACCCCAATCAGCACTTCCACCAACCCTACAACCACCACAACCACTGACACCCCAATCAGCACTTCCACCAACCCTACAACCACCACAACTACTGACACCCCAATCAGCACTTCCACCAACCCTACAACCTCCACAACCACTGACACCCCAATCAGCACTTCCACCAACCCTACAACCTCCACAACCACTGACACCCCAATCAGCACTTCCACCAACCCTACAACCACCACAACCACTGACACCCCAATCAGCACTTCCACCAACCCTACAACCACCACAACCACTGACACCCCAATCAGCACTTCCATTAACCCTACAACCACCACAACCACTGACACCCCAATCAGCACTTCCACCAACCCTACAACCACCACAACCACTGACAACCCAACAAGCACATCCAAGTCTACAACCACCACAACCACTGGCAACCCAATCAGCACCTCCACCAATCCTACAACCATCACAACCACTGACAACCCAACCAGCACCTCCAAGTCTACAACCACCCAAACCACTGGCAACCCAACCAGCACCTCCAAGTCTACAACCACCCAAACCACTGGCAACCCAACCAGCACTTCCAAGTCTACAACCACCCGAACCATTGTCAACTCAGTCAGCACCTCCACTAAATGCACCCCCACTACTCAAAGTCTATACAAAGGTAAGGTCTTGCCTTTGTCTATGAACCAGGTTGCTGTGCCATGGCATCAGAAAGCAGAGCAATAACTTCTAAATAAAAGTTCTCTGGAACTATTCCAAAGCTCTCTGGAATACTTAATTTTGATTGGTCAATCACGACATTCCAATGTATGTAACTCCTAGATTGGGATTAATAAATCTCATCCAGCACTACAAAATCATCCTGACCATTAGTGAATATATTCATTTATTCATTCATTTTCGGCTTAGTCCCTTTATTAATCAGGGGTCGCCACAGTGGAATAAACTGCCAACTTATCTAGCATATGTTTTATGCAGCGAATGCCCTTCCAGCTGCAACCCATCACTAAGAAACACCCATACACTCTTGTTCACATACATACACTACGGACAATTTAGCTTCCCCAATTCCCCTATAGTGCAAGTCTTTAGACTTGTGGGGGAAACCGAAGCACCCGGAGAAAACCCATGAGAACACAGAGAGAACATGCAAACTCTACACAGGAATGCCAACTGACTCAGCCGAGGCTTGAACCAGTGACCTTCTTGCTGTGAGGGGACAGCGCTACCCACTGCACCTTCATTATATATTATATGAATATATTGAATATATTCATATACATTTGAAGTCAGAATTATTCGCCCCCTTTGAATTTTTTTTCTTTTTTAAATATTTCCTAAATTAGGTTTAACAGAGCAAAGAAATGTTCACAGTATGTCTGATAATATTTTTTCTTCTGGAGAAAGTCTTATTTGTTTTATTTCAGCAAGAATAAAAGCAGTTATTTATTTTTTAAACACCATTTTAAGGACAAAATTATCAGCCCCTTTAAGCTACATTTTCATTTCATTTCATCGTTATACAATAACTTGCCTAATTACCCTAACCTGCCTAGTTAGCCTAATTAACCTAGTTAAGCCTTTAAATGTCACTTTAAGCTGTATAGAAGTGTCTTGAAGAATATCTAGTCTAATATTATTTACTGTCATCATGGCAAAGAGAAAATGAATCAGTTATTAGAGATGAGTTATTAAAACTATTATGATTAGAAATGTGCTGAAAAAGTCTTCTCTCTGTTAAACAAAAATTGGGGAAAAAATAAACAAGGGGGCTAATAATTATGACTTCAATTGTACATAATTATACGTGTATCTAACTAACCTAGAATACATCTGCAAAAACAACTGGCTGCATGTACAATTGATTAACAGTGTTCATAAAGCTGACACTTAACACGGTACATTACTAAATCACAGAATAACATTCTCATTTGCATACATGTATTGTCAGTGTCATTGGTTTGAGTTTTAGCTCAATAAATGGTACAAGTGTGTCTTTCCACATCATCTCCAATCCACTCAAATTACAACAGGTGGACTCAAGGTGTAAAAATATCCCAAATATAATCAAAGTGATTCGAGCTCAATTTTGGATGTCATGGCAAAGACTGTGAATACTTTTGTTTATATGATTTTTTAATTAATTATTATTATTATTATTATTTTTTACAAATTTGCAAAATATATCAACCAAACATTTCAGGAAAATAATAAATGTAATAGATTCTGTGCTGTGAATACTTTTAAGATGCACTGTACTCAGAGCTGCAGGCATCATTATTTCTTTATCGTATATCATTCACTACATTTCTGATGAATTACGTGTTGTCATGATCTCTTCAGGTTGTTTGAAAATCCTTGATGTTGATCCTGCACAGAAATGTACTAACGCTCAATATGGTGGTGATGCATGCATTGGTAAGTCTTCGTCTAAAGATTTCAGCAAACATTGATTATATATTTGAAAGCACGCTTTCATCAGAGGATAACATATTAAAGAAGGCGATTCCAATTTATTAATCTCATAAATAACTTAATACCAATCAGAAATTAGATGTATAAACTAATTTCTGTGAGATATATGATCCTTAGGGAGAAAAACGTCAGAAATTCTAGAAATTGCAGGAAAAAAAACCTTATTTCTTAGTTTCCTTATTGTGATTAACTTGTTCTAGCAACTGGCTCAGCAGCCAATTAGCTTGCTCTTCAACACTTAAACATCTCAGCATTGTTTGTGCTAGCAATCTGCAGAGCATTTGCAGATACCCTCATCCATCCCAGCTCAACCTGTGTGTAGATCTGTTATGGGAGTTACACCTATGTTATATTTGCAGCAGCAGCAGTGTTATCTTCTCAGAATGAAATGAAACCCATACCTCATATATTTATGTGTGTTAAAGGGAAAAAAGGAAACAGATACATTCTGAATTTCAATGGGAGTGGATGGACATGTGTGTCCTGCATTGATGACAATTCAACCACCACCGCTAACTATTCAAATACCTGTACAACACCAACTCCAACAACACAGATCCCAACTACCAGTTCAACACCACATCCAACAACAAACATCACAGCTACCAGTTTAACCCCTGATACAACGGCAACTTCTATACCAGTTACTAATGTCAGTAAACCGGAGATGATGGTCAATCTAACTACTCCTCCAATAAGTGCAGATGGAACCATTGATCCCTCAGAAGCATCGTAAGTGTGTTAAGCAGTAGATATCAGGTTAAAACCTCACACAGAATACTAACTGACTCAGTTTATTTTACAGAGAAGTCTTGAACAAGCTGGAGTCTCTGCTGGATGTCATAAAAAACAGCAATAAAAGCAATGCAGGGATCGCCATGGGGGACGTAATTGGTGTTATCCAAATACAAGACAAGAACACTAAAAGCAAAGACATTGATATATGCTACTCTTCACAACAGAAGCTGATGAACGTAAGGCTTGGGAAGCATTAAAGCCTGTCTCTCTGAGGAAGAATTAATGTTTACTGATGGCTTTTTACAGGTTGTTGAAACTAACCAGAAGACAAACTTTCCCTGGTCTGTAAAGATTCCCAGTGAAGCCTTTGATAAATCGAGTCTGCAAAACAATGGAAGTGCTTTTGTTGGAGTTTTGCGGTACCCAAACATGGGGAAAAAGGTGTCTGTCTGTGCTGCCGTTTAAAAAGCTGAAGAGATTCTTTAAAAACTGTTTGCATAAATGCATATTGATCTACTGAGAATGTTTAAATTTGAATATTGATCACTCTCTGGCCTCTTATTTAGGATGAAACAAAAAATTATGCTATTTTAAACAATGAGGCTTTTGGCATAACAATGGGAGCCAATATCTCCAACCTCACCAACAATATTGAAATGATCATCAAACTGAAGACTTCGGTAAGGAAGGCTTTGTGGAAAACCCTGTTTCAGATCCATAACTCCCAATGACATTGCTCAAACATTTTCTTGCAGGTTGGTAATGTGTCCTGCACATCTTGGGGTGGCAATGGTAAATTCATTTGAGGCTCTATTGATCAGTTTTCATCAACAAAGCTAGTTCACTTTATTCAGCATTGTCTGTGGCTCTTTTTTTTTTTTTTAAGGAAACCTTGAGTGGACAACGTTTGGCTGTGAGACCAAACAAATCAGCAATTACACCATAAAGTGTTCATGTTCACATTTGACTTTCTTTGCAGTGCTGATGGTGAGAAGAGTCTACACCTTCATAATCTGTTTCACTTAAAAACCCCATTAAATCAACATGTTGATATACACTCAAAGATATTTTTTTGTTCGTTCAAACTACTTTCATTGGGACAACCTAATATTTTTATGTTCAATCCACATAAATTTGTTTTTACAGTGTGTATACATGTGTTTCTCTAGTAGAAAGAATAACTTTAGGAACTTGTGTGTCTTTATATAATGTAGAATGTACATATCAGGGGTGTCCAAACTCTGTCCTGGAGGGCCGGTGTCCTGCATATTTTAGTTCCAACCCCAATTAAACACACCTGAACCAGCTAATCAAGCTCTTTCTAGGTATACTTGAAACTTCTAGGCAGGTGTGTTGGAGAAAGTTAGAGCTAAACTATGCAGGACACTGGCCCTTCAGGACCGAGTTTGGACACCCCTGGTATATATGTATACTACACTCTCAGAAATAAAGGTACATGAGCTGTCACTGGGGTGGTACCTTTTGAAAAGGTACACATTTGTACTTGAAGGGTTCATATTGGTCCCTCAAAAGTATATATTAGTACCCTAAAATTTTAAGAGGAACACTTTTGTACTTTTTAGATACTAATATGTACTCTTGAGGTATTAATATGGACCCTTTAGGTACAAACTTGTACCTTTTAAAAAGATACCACCCCAGTGACAGCTCGCGTACCTTTATTTCTGAGAGTGTAAGTATAATGTGATGATTTTGTGAACATTACAGTAAAACTCATCCAGCTGATCTGAGTATTTTTCTCTCTCTGATTTCTCAGTCTGTGCCAGATGCAAATGCTGTAGCACCATATCTGGATTCACTGACCCTCATCTCTTCTATCGGCTGCGGGATCTCTGTGTTTTTTCTGGCCATCGCTCTGTTCATGCATTTTCTGCTGCGGTAGAGTCTATTAAAGCACAACATACAAATAATGCTGCTTTCTATTACAATTCAGGATAAAAACATGGGTTGTTTTTTTCTCTTTCAACAGGAAAGCCAAATCCAATCAGGCCACAAAGATCCTGATCAACATATTAGTGGCTCTGTTTCTCCTGAACGTGTCTTTTCTGTCAAATGAGAGTGTGGCAAACTCAGGAGACAAGAATGCTTGTGTCTTCATAGCACTGCTGATGCATTACTCCATGCTGACCACATTCACCTGGTTCTTCATTCAAGCTCTTCATATGTACTTATGGCTCATCCGACAGAACGTCATCATCACAAACTATATGAGGAAGATCACCGTGTTGGGCTGGGGTGAGTGATGGAGCAAATGTCTGATGTATATCAACTGTTCAAAAAGTAAGATCACAATCAAATTGACCCTAACAAGAAAATATACTGTAGCACTCAGATAAGATTCTAAATGTTTTAATACTACATGTTTTTATTCTTTAATAGCGCTACAGTCCTGGTTGTCTTGTACTTGTTGTCTTTGTTCTTCTTCTCTTGTCCCATGTTCTACACCTTATTTGTGCCTCTTGCCACTCCCTCTTTAATAAGTCAAGGCAGCAACTCTCCAGGCCCCATTGGTTCTGTTCAGCAGCAACTGTACAGCTCTCCGTTGGTTCCGTTCAGTAGCAACTCTACAGCCTCCCCGTTGATTCTATTCAGCAACAATTCTTCAGCCCCCTGTTGGTTTTGTTCAGCAGTGACTCTCCAGCCCTCCATTGGTTTTGTTCATAGGTCACTCTCCAGCCCCCCGTTAGTTCCATTCAGCAGCAACTCTCCAGCCCCTTGTTAGTTCAATTCAGCAGCGACTCTACAGCCACGATTGGTTCTGTTCAGAAGCAACTCTATAGCCCCTTGTTGGTTCTCTTCCGCAGCAACTCACCAGCCCCTCATTGGTTCTGTTCAGCAACAATTCTCTAGCCCCCATTGGTTCTGTTCAGTAGGAACTCTCTAACCCCTTGTTTATTCAAGTCAGCAGCAACTCTCCAACCCCCCCCCCCCCCCCCCCCCCCCGTTGGTTTCGTTCAGCAGCAATTCTTCAGCCCCTTGTTGTTTCCGTTCAGCAGAAACTCTCCAGTCCCCATTGGTTCTATTCACCAGCAACCCTCTAGCTCCTATTATTGCTGTTCATCAGCAACTGTACAGCCCCTTATTGGTTCTGTTCAGCAGCAACTCTTCTTTTTCTCCACTCCAGAGTCTGTTCCAGTCCACGACTCCAATCCAGAACCTGTTCCAGTCTGTGACTCCAAAACAGAAAAAGTACATGAGCCTGTTTTAGTGTGTGACTTCACTTTGGACACTGTTTCAATTCATGAAACCACTCAAGACCGTGTTTTAGTCTGTGACTATGCTCCAGAGTCTGTTCCAGTCCCTGATTCCATTCCATGGTCTTTCCATTCTAACCCACTTGTTCCTGAGCCTGATCTGGTACCCGACTTCACTCCAGACTGTTCCTTAGCCTGCTCCAGTACATGACTCCACTCAGAGCCTGTCCCAGTACTTGACTCCATCTACAACCTGTTCCTGAGCCTGGTCCAGTTCGTGACTCTACTCCAGAGCCTATTCCAGTCTCTGACTCCACTCCAGAACCTGTTCCTGAGCCTGATCAAGTCCCTCACTCCACTCCAGAACTTTTTCCTCAGCCTGGTCCAGTCCATGACTCCACTCCAGAGCCTGATCCAGTCCTTAACTCTACTCCAGAACCTGTTCCTGACCTGGGTCCAGTCCGTGCCTCCACTTTAGAGCCTGTTCCAGTCCCTGACTCCACTCCAGAACCTGTTCCTTAGCCTGTTCCAGTCCATGACTTTACTCCAGAGCCTGTTCTTAAGCCTGTTCCTGTCTGTGACTCCACTCCATAACTTGTTTCATCATTGACTCTGCTCCAGAGCCTGTTCCAGTCTGTGACTTCACTGTTGTTTTTGTTCCTGTTCCTGCTCTGGACTTTCTGTATTTATGTTAAATATATATTAAATGCATTTGGATCTGCTCCTCTCTCATCTTTGCCTTGTCCATCATCAATCATTACAAAGAGCACATGAGCACCTAACAAAACTAACTTTTTTAATGAGATTTCTGATAGTTTATATTCAATTTTAATATCAGTTTTAATTATGTTAGTTATTTAGTACAAGTACAACTAAAAGGAAATCAGAGATTTTGGTTTTCATCTTGGTTTATGTTTTTATAATCGCAGTTTGTATGTGTCATCAGGTTTTTCGACGCCGATAGTCGTGGCTGTTCTTTCTACAGGAGAATATAAAGTAGTGACCCTGAACTCAACATCTGGAAAAATTGCACGAATGTAAGTTGAAATTTTACAAATGCATGAACTAATAAAGTTTCTCTATGTGAGTAATGTCCTTTTATAACTGCAGGTGCTGGATTACAGATCCCTACATTTCGTACATAGTGAACATCGGCTTCTACAGCCTAGTTTTCATCTTCACGACAGTCATCTTCATCATCATCGTCACTAAGATTTTCCAGTCCAGAGACATAAGAACGACTGAAGGCAAGAGACTGACGTTCAGAAAGCAGCTGATGATGGTGTTGAGTTTGTTTCTTCTGTTTGGTCTGACGTGGGCTGTTGCCTTCTTCAGTTATGGACCGATGCTCATTCCCTCATATTACATCTTCTCTGTGCTCAACTCCTTTCAAGGTGAGAAACTAAGTGTTTCAATTGTTCATGCAGATTTTTAGCAAATGCAATTAATCAGTGCATGATTTTAATCATCACATGAAGTGTTGAATCTCTCAAGTGTATGCGAAGAGGCAAAATATCCTGACATCTACTTATGTGTTTTTCTTTTCAGGGTTTTTCCTCTTCCTGTATTACTATCACATTCACAATGATGTTGCTGGTCATTTTTCTGATGACCCAGGAAGCTCAAGCACCACCACATCTATTGTTAAATCCAGCAATGCTGTGGAAAATATTTATAACTAATTTTATTAAGACAGAAGGGTCACTGTTTAGCTAATTAAGTGGGAGAAACTGTGTGTTCTCACCTAAAAATAAAAACAGAAAAGCATAAAGGCAAACATAACTTCTGAACAAGGGTGAACTCTTTAAAATGATGTATAAACATTTAAAGAGATCCCTAATAATGTAAAGAATACTAATGTTTCCATTAAGTTGCAAGAATGTTATTTATAAATCGGAACATCCAGTTTTTCTTTTATTTTAATGTTTAAGAACTTTGTTTAATGTCTTTTTTTGCGGCCAAGCAAAGGTGTAGGTATCCGCTGTATCCAGTAATTTGTCCACTATTTAATCTATGAATTCACATAGAACAATGCAAAAAAGTTGTGAAATTTGGCACACAGAGAGAGAACAGGCAGTACATTAATCTCAGCAAATTTGGAGCCTCCAACTTAAACCCTCTAGCACCACCGACTGCCCAAACATAAGGCTATGTTTATGCTAATGACTTCTAAACCATAAAGGCCAGAAACAAAATCCACTGATTCAGAAGCACAATATTTAACAGCAGTGGGTCTTTGACATGGTCACATTCAGCTTGTTTAGTTGTGGTAGGTGGAGCTGTTCTACAGCTAAAGTGATGCAAACAGTAAGAGGCATTTCTATAAACTGATGAACTTGTTTGTCATTGATCAGAGATACATGACCACTTTTTTGTTTTTCTCTGTACAACTGCTTTGATAATATCTACATAAGTGCCGTACAAATAAAGGTGAACAACTTGATAACAGCTGCAACTAGGGCCAGATGGAATATGCAGACATTTTTTTTTTGTTATTTCTGTGCAGAATTGTGTTAAAGATCTGCGGATTTATGCAGAATTATTTTGGGAGTATCATAACTAAAACCTTAATATATGAAATAAAAAGTAATACCTTTTTAATTTTAATTTAATGTTTACAATGCAAATCCAATTAGATCCACTTTATTTAGTAAATAAAGCACGTCTCTGATATAATATATCTTCTAAAAGACTGAAAATATTATTTTACAAACTGTATAGTAAATAAATTATATGAACATTTTCATATTAGTCTATAATATTACTGTAATTATTTTAAAAACTGAATAAATATACATTTGCACACATTTACACAAGGAAATAAATAGACTCAAAGATAGGCTAGAAATCTGTGGAAATCTGAGGAAATCTCTGCGGCAGATTCAGTGTGGGCTTACCCATGACATAATGTTTAGTCATTAAAAGTGTCATATCGAATTTCCTAAAAAAACAACAACGACATACTTTTCAAACTCTATCTGGACTGTATGAGATCACCTTCAGACTATACTGACAAAAAATGAAACATAAAACCGGGAACTCCAGTAAGTCAAACATTTTAAGTTGAATGTTAATGTGACACTTTCACTGTTTTTCATTCAAATGCCATTGAAAAGCCTTTCAGATTTAGTCAGTGTATGACACAGACTCACCTGCTCATTGGATAATATCCCACAGTGTCCATCAGGTGTACTTTTTCAAACTCCATAATTCTGAAGAGCTTGTTGAGATGGACAGTTTTGAGCACTTTTGTTTGCTCACACATACACTTATGTATGCCAGCCATGATTGTTTCACTCCAAAGTGCCCTTCGGAGGGCGATATATCCTGTTTGGAATGCACTGTGTTTCTCCTCAATGCTTTGGCATATAGAGATCAAACTTGGTGAGAATTTCAATGCAGTGCCACCTAGTGATGAGAAGATCTGAAAGACAAATAAAAACCTAAATGATTGTTCCCTCTGTTTCTCTTGATTCAGAGCAGCATTCACAGTTGAACAATATCAAATATTTGATTATTGGTCATTCTGAATGTATTATTTAGAATTTATATTAATTATAACATTTTACGAACATGTCACTGCACCATTTCAAAACTCATGGTGCATTCCAAATAGCATATATATCGCCTTCTCAAGGACACATCAGAGTGAAAACTATCTTGGCTGCTATATGTGTGTCGTTCCAAACTAAAGTGCTCAAAATTAGCAGAGATTAGCAGTCATTCTTGGCTAATTTCTTTTACAGAGATGTTGATTAATGTGCATTGACTTTGTAAACAAATAAACTAAACAAAAAAATGCCTACTTGGAATGGTCCTTAATAATAAAGGACTTTAAAGCATACAACTGATGGACATTTCAGGCCATGGTGCTTTGAGTAGGAAAGTTTGTCACACACAGAATTTAATTCAGAAGGGCTCATCCCTATGCCCTAATCCAGAGGTGTCCAAACTCAATCCTGGAGGGCCAGTGTCCTGCATATTTAGTTCCAACCCCAAATAAACACACCTGAACCAGCTAATCAAGCACTTTCTAGGTATACTAGACACTTCTAGGCAGGTGTGTTAAAGGAAGTTGGAGCTAAACTATGCAGGACACCGGCCCTCCAGGACCGAGTTTGGACACCCCTGCCCTAATCTCTTAAGTGGGACACTCTGTAGTGATTAGGGCATAGGGGTGAACCCTTCCGATTGGTACACAGTGTGTCAGTATTGTGTCTCTGGGACATTTAAGGGGATTTTTTGTGGTCAAATACAATGCTAATACCTTATGACAATTATCAAAACTAATCATGAGACTGATCTTAGAATTTTCCTTGCATCATGCCAAGAACACCAATAGAAATTAGGCCAAAATCAGCCAAAATTCCTGTCAACCATTGTTCCCTTCATGTACATAGGTCTGATTATCACCAAATTCGACTGTTCAAACTGTGGCAGCGGAAATAAGTAAAAATCTAATTTGCATCAGTGAATTTGAATGCATGAAGCCAAACTGTCTGTGTGGGTGTACACTACATGACAACAGTCTTGTGGATCTCGGTTGTAAGAGCAACAAACAATAACTTGACTTCTAGTCAATCATTTGAAAAAGTGGCAGTAGGTGGATTTTTCCAATGAATCATCTGTTGATCTGCATCCCAATCATCACAAATACTGCAGAAGACCTACTGGAACCAGCATACACTGTAAACCCGGATTAGTTGACTTTACTAGATTGTTGCGCGGAAACCCGTTGCACGAAATAAGTTTAGTTTTTACATAAATTCAACTAAACAGGTTAAGCTGTATTAAAAGAAAATCTTTAGTGGGTGTAGAAGACAAATCAAATTTGGATTAGTAGTCTTTACTAAAAAGCATTAGTTCACATTACTAATTTTATAAAGAATATGTTTTGTAAAAAGACTATTAAATTGAACACATCATATTAATAAAAAAAAATGCTTTTATGCAATGATAATTGTTATATTTAGGTAATCTATTATAATTAAAAATAATACCACTGAAATTTTACAATTTTAAGCACAAAGAATCAAACAACTTTTCAATTGTTTTAATTTTTATTTTTGTTGAAGTTCTACAGAGGGCAACGCGATGTCGCAGTAGGTAGTGCTGTTGCCTCACAGCAAGAAAGTCGCTGGTTCGAGCCTCGGGTGGGTCAGTTGGCATTTCTGTGTGGAGTTTGCATGTTCTCCCCGTGTTCGTGTGGGTTTCCTCCGGGTGCTCCGGTTTCCCCCACAGTCCAAAGACATGTGCTATAGGGAAATTGGGTGAGCTAAAATTGTCCGTAGTGTATGTGTGTGAATGAGTTTGTATGGGTGTTTCCCAGTGATGGGTTGCAGCTGGGAGCGCATCCGCTGCGTAAAACATATACTGGATAAGTTGGCGGTTCATTCCACTGTAGTAGTCCAAAGAGAATGCACAGCTTTTGGCAAGTCTTTGAGGCTGTCCATCACAAGTTGTCCCTCAATGATTATCTTAACTGAGGCTTCTTCCGCGATAAGTAGGATTTCAAGGTGGTGGAATGACTGGATCATCAGAGTCCTACCAACAGAGAAGAACAGTTTTGTTTCTCATTACATAATCATTAATAATGTTAAACAAATAACTTTTTAATGACAGAGACACAAAAGACAATATGTGAATTGGTTTGCTTTAGTTACACTGCAAAAGGTTTATTTCATTCTACAATGTTAAATTTAGCATTTAATTATTGACCCTCATTCCCAATTTAACTATCAGACTTATGTATCTTCATCTTTCCCTCAATTAAAAGTCACAAAGCCAATTTATCTTTAAATTGAAGTTCATTAAAAATCACAAAAGTCACAGGTATCATTAAAAATAACTTAAACTGTGTTCTGAAGATAAACAATGTTGTGGGTTGAATATATAATGACATGTTAGAGAGTTTGGAAAGATGTTTTGCTACCCTTAAGTTTCAAAGTTTTAAACTAAGTGTGAACCTTTCATAAAATATAAGGACCATGCATTAATGGAAAGAATTTTTCGTGGTCCTTTAATATATCATTTAAGACAATAAGTTACTTACAAAGCATGGTTTAAAGAAGTCTGCAGGCTTGTCCTCCAGGAGAATCAAAAGCACTTTTAGGACCTGATATCCGTAGGCTCTTGAGTCTGTTAATAAATAAATGAATAAATAAATAAAGTTGAACAATTGTATTAGACAAACAATATAGTAACACTTGGGAAATTTTCAATAATTTAACTGTTAAAAAATAATGCAAATGTATAATGGACATGAACCAACCTTGATTTGCTGTAAAAGCTTTGACAACAGCTCTCCAACATTCCTCCTCTTTGATTGAAAGATCTCAAATAAACAGACTGTGTCGATAAAACATTCCAGTAACACTTTATAATAACTACACACTATGAATCATTTACTAAGCATGAGCAAATAATGAATTTATTATTTGTTAGGCATTAACTCTACATTAATAAACGTTAGCAAGCAGTTTATAAATACAGCTGCAAATGCTGCTGTATTCTTGACTTACAACCACATTTATAATGTGCTTAATACTTGTACTTTCATAATTTGTTAAAAAACAAAATTTCATTACTAAATTAAGTATTAAATTTTTTACAAACCAGTTATTTAAGAGTGGTTGGTGGTTTTTAAGATAATTCAGAATGAGTTAGTAAATGATTAATAAACTATTGAAATCAACGTTTATATATCTTATTATTCAGGCATGTAGTAATGGTTACTATGTATGTTAATAAATGATTTACTAATGCAACTTTTTCATTTGAAGTACAGTATCATTTATGTATCTTCAAACGAATAGGAATAAATAATATTGTTTCTGTACTTTTTTCCTGTTTAGAATATAACTGAGCCTTTAATTATCATTCATAAGGGATTTATAAAGCATAAATAGTCCTCACTTTAGATTAGGTCACAAAACTGGATAAAGTTGAGTTAATAAAGCATTTATTAACATACAAATTAACTATTATGCCTGAATAATAAGAATTATAAATGTTAATTTCAATAGTTTATTAATCATTTACTAACTCATTCTGAATTATCTTAAAAAATAAAAATAACTTTTGTAAATAATGCAATACTTAATTTAGTATTGAAAAATAAATCACTACGATGTATGGAAGTACAATTATTAAGCACATTATAAATGTGTTTATAAGTCAAGAATACAGCATTTGTAGCTGCAGTTATAAACTGCTTACTAACGTCTATTAATGTAGAGTTAATGATTAACAGATAATAAATTCATTATTTGCTATTGCTTAGTAAATGGTTCATAGTGTGTAGTTATTATAAAGTGTTACCAAATTCCTGCTTGAGGTTATTTTCCATTATTCTGCTGAACTTTAAGAACACCTGCAAAACAAGAGAAAATACAGAATATTAATATTTCTAAACTAAATCACTTAATAACAAAAAATGATACTTCAAATAAATAAAAAATAGGTCATGTTTTGCACAGCTTTGTTGTCCCATAAGTATGTGAAATAATAAAGTGACACAAAAGACTGTAAGCAACACTTAACAGTGAGATAAAGTAATAGATAAATGTTATTACATTCTTAAACATACCTGATCTACTGTATAAAGTGCAGGTCAGCGTAGCAGGATCAGGCTTATTGCAGGCTAAGACTCCACCACTTCTTTTTTCTAAGTGCACACATAAGGTCCATCTTTAAACGGCAAATAAGAAAGTTTAAGAAAAAAAAGTTCAGAAAAAGCTGCAAATATAATTGTACCTTTACTGTGAAAGTAAATCAATTTTGCTAGCGTTTGTCACCTCAACTTCAACACAGTTTAAGTAGCAATGTAAACTCCCCCCATACACAAAAAAAAAATCACTCATGTGAAACTTTTAGCGCTATTAAAGATGTATTATATTTAGCGTTAGCCGCTAGCATGTGCTCATGCATGGACTCGTGCTATTATGAACCAACACGACGTGTAATAATTAGCCGATCACGGTTTACAGGGAACATGCTTTAAACAGTGAACATACAGAGAAACAGTAGATAACGTTAACTTTATAAACGGTGACTAGACAGAAAAGGCAAATGTATATGATAATAGTATAAACTAACTGTGAAGTGACAGGGAAAATAGCGCTAACTGACATATTCATTCTCAAATTTTGAATTCAGCATCAGTGTGGATTTTCAGTTATCATTTTTGTCAGAGGAACATATAAACTGATAAAAGCTTCTTTGCACACTTACCGTTTCATGTTGATTTCAAAAATCCGCGGTAACCCAGCATCCTAAAAGCTGCAGGCACTCACTTTTGCTCACGTCACCTCAGCCAATCAAGGCCCCTCCCCTCCCCAACAAAAACATAAGGAACGGAGTTGTCTCTGCTTAACATGATCAGTACACTCATTTTTTCTTCTGATTAGTGCAAATAGCTAATTTGATTTAGTAATGACACAATTTCTTAAAGAACAATAAATAATTAGTAATGATAACTTAAAATGTTTAATTAGCACAAAATCCGGGTTTACAGTGTAGAGCCAAGAATCTCATAGAAATCAGTCAAGTTTGGTGAAGGAGAAATCATGGTTGGGGTTACAGGATTGGCCAGCCCAGTCACCAGACATGAACATTATTGAGCATGTCTGGGGTCAGATGGAGGAGGAGGCGTTGAAGATGAACACAGAATCCTGATGAACTCTGGGAGTCCTGCAAAAACGCTTTCTTTGCCATTCCAGATGACTTTATTAATGCGTGATTTGAGTCATTCAGAGATGTATGATGCAGTCCTCCAAGCTCATGATGGAGTCATACACAATATTCATTCTGTTTCCACTGCAGCAGGACTTTATATTCTATACTGGACATTATTGAAGGTTCAGTGGTGAGACTTTAGTCTAAGCAGAGTCAGACCTTACTGAATGAATATCATCCTTCCTTCCTAATGAAATCATTGAATATCAAGGCATGATCATATTTTATTCTTCTCAAATAAGCATCATCTAGAGGCCTTTTGCCTTTCATATAAGCCACTTCTGATACCAAATCATCAACTAGAAGTCAAGTCATTATTTGTTGTTCCTAAAACGAGGATAGGCTACAAGACTTTAGTCAGGTAGTGTATCTCGGCAAAGTTTTGACACCAAACTTTGTGTCTCACACTGGCCACAGCACATCAATATGGTAACAGTGCAACTTATGGTCGAATGCAAGTTTGTTATATTATAACTCGTTATATAATCAGGGTTTCAACTTTTTTGTGTCTGAAAATGTCAATATTAAAAAATCTGATTCGCTTTAGTATTTTGCCCCTGAAATATTGATGAAACACTGCATTAGAGAACGCTGTTTAAAACATTAGTCGTCATTCTGGGAACAGATATAACACGTCTATTAGTGTCTGAGAAATGAATCATGCTTCCTAATATCTTGCAAAAATAGCATCAAAGCTTACTTAGCAAATTTGCATATCCAGGATGTTACGAATGCCCACATCATTGTGGATTCAGATATTTGCAAGATTATATGATAATGCAGCTAATTAAAATTCACAAACATGGCTAATGTCCATATTTGAAGATCAAAACACACGAAAACCATTATCAGCTTTATTATTGTGCTTATTAATACAGATGCTCTTTTATATCTAATAAAACCTCATTCCGGGTAGCGATGTCGCCTCACAGCAAGAAGGGTCGCTGGTTCGAGCCTCGGCTAGGGTCAGTTGGCATGTCTGTGTGGAGTTTGCATGTTTTCCCCGTGTTCTTGTGAGTTTTCACCGCGTGCTCTGGTTTCCCCCACAGTCCAAACACATGCGGTACAGGTGAATTGGGTGAGCTAAATTGTCCGTAGTGTATGAGTGTGAATGAGTGTGTATGGATGTTTCCCAGTGATGGGTTGCAGCTGGAAGGGCATCCGCTGTGTAAAACATATGCTGGATAAGTTGGTGGTTCATTCCGCTGTGGCGACCCCAGATTAATAAAGGGACTAACCCAAAAAGAAAATGAATGAATGAATGAATGAAAACCTAATTCCTTAATCATGCTGAATTTCAGTGGCTCAAAAATATTCAGTTTAATTAAATTTGAAAATATGTGAACATCAATCTTCAGTCATCAAGATATGATGCCAAGTGTTTTTATACCTAGTCAACTTTTTATCTTATTGTTTCTATGAAAATAGTTCAAACGTAACATTTATTGTATGATAATCTGTAAATCCAGACGCAGGTTCAGCTCAGCCTGACACACTTGAGCTCTCTCTTGAGCATCATATTGCATACCTGCCAGGCGGGCCTTCAGTCGCGCATCCCCTCTAGAATCAACAGAGCTGGGAGAGAACGGCTCAAAGCGGGGCAAACCGGCCCTAGCCTCAAGTTCACCCTCCGCTTCAGCATCAGGTTTACCACTCTGCGGCACCCCATCTTCCATACTGAGTTGCTCCACAGCCACGTCATCACGACTTGAAGTACCGCCAGTGTCTGCATCATCGGCTGAGTTTGACATAGTGAGAACTTTTAATTCAACTATGCACAGTACAATTTTTCTTTTTAAATAACGTTTGAGCGCTTGCTTATTCACATGAATCTGATAGTGTTCCGCTATCAGAAATAAGTCTTGCTTCCTGCATAAATCAATCTGCTCTAATGAAGGAGTAATAATGAAATCCTGCAAGCTAAACATTACCACAATGCACAGCCAGCAAAAAAAAGAAAAACCGCCGCCAAGCTATCCTGCATAAGAACGCGCTGCGTTGCACAAATACAGCACGGTCAACTTCCACCAGCATACAAAAAAAACATGAATCTCAGGACGAGCCCCCATTAAATGTTACAACTTCTTGATGTTAGACTAGGGACTGAACATAGGGACATTTATATTGTGACAGTTTTGTGTAATATGGGAGAAAAAACATGCATCAACCAAAATACTGCCAAAAAGAGATTAATTTATTATACAAAAATCAAAGATAAACAGAAAATAGTAATAAAGAAGAAGAATATAGATGACAACAAATAACACAAAAGGTAAATTATATACAATTTATAATAACAAAAATAATCCAAAAACAACTCAGTATAATCCTTAACTGAAAACAAAATAATCGAAAGCAAGTCTTTGCCATTTACTCGCCCTAACTTACCTACTCTAAACTTAACCAAACAGAAATTTACAATGCCAGCGCTCACTCCTAAACCTAGGGCCTCATGTACAAAGAATTGCGTTGAATTCATACTAAAACATACGCAGTAAAAAATTCAGATGTATGAAACACTGGCGACACAGTGGCGCAGTAGGTAGTGCTGTCGCCTCACAGCAAGAAGGTCGCTGGGTCCAGGTTCGAACCTCGGCTGGGTCAGTTGGTGTTTCTGTGTGGAGTTTGCATGTTCTCCCTGTGTTCGTGTGGGTTTCCTCCGGGTGCTCCGGTTTCCCCCACAGTCCAAAGACATGTGGTACAGGTACAGGTATGTGTATGAGTGTGGATGAGTGTGTGGATGTTTCCCAGAGATGGGTTGCGGCTGGAAGGGCATCTGCTGCGTAAGAATGTGCTGGATAAGTTGGTGGTTCATTCCGCTGTGGCGACCCCTGATTAATAAAGGGACTAAGCCGACAAGAAAATGAATGAATGAATGAAACACTGCATATGCGGAATCCCATGCATATTCTCTTTGTACATCTGAATTAACATGAAACTGAGCGCACGAGCACAAAACTCCTCCCCCGTATGAATATCCACTTTGGCAAAAGCAAGCAAGAAGAGAAACTTCCCAGAATGTGAATTGGAGGTGCTCTTAACGGAGGTGCAATTTAACACAATTGCCTCTAGGAGTAGCCAATGCAAATAAAACAAACATACATAAGAAATAGCACGTACGCCAGACATGAAGATGGCGCGGATTAATGCACATTCTCACGTTAATTTCATCGTTAGTAAATCCAAATGTGAGCGTGAAACCTGATGTACGCAAAGTTTTGATACATGAGGGCCCTGGTGTGTCTATGCACAGGTTCGCTAGGTGATGTAAGGATGTACGTCACGTGACATCTACCTCTGTCTGGTTCTTGAATCTGATTGGCTGATAGCCGTGCAATATTTTCCCAGTAACAGCACACAAAGGCCTCTTCACCCTTCACCTTTGTGTATTACTCCGCCCACATACAGTCAGCAACAAGCAGAGGACACTCTACAGTTTGACAAATATTACTGCTGTTGGACAACATAATGTACTTTTGAGGCTTTTTCAGTGGAGAATGTAGTTGTTTAGATTGCAGCTATGCAGTTTATTTATAAGAATAGTGCCTATTTTAAAATATTTATAATTTCTGAGAGACAGATCATCGGCGGCCTATTAGCCTGTCATACTGAGTAGACCAAAGACGGTCAACGTTTTCTATCCACAAGATGGTGACAGGACCGCATGATAAGCTCTTAGATGATTAAAACAGTGTAACTACAGCTGATCAAATCATTATTAAGCTGGTAAGTGATATTCCAAGTAGATCTCTCTCTTTTGTATGTTGTAGTGCTGTATTTATAATGTTATCATAAGTAATTGTAGTGTATTGAGTGTGAGATATGGGACTCGCACATCAGGAATGTGTGTTGTGTTGGCAGAAAGAAAGCAGAAATGCCCGCATATGTTTAGCGTTTTTCCTTCTCGCAAACACAACAGCAGTCTGGTAGTTATTGCGCTGCATTTTTTCGGGGTTAATTATTGTGATATTGTAACGGTCGCTTAATGTTTGATATGAATGCATATAAATGTCATGTCCCCTTTAAGAGGACTTCTGTGGGGTGTTTTAGCTTTGAGATGTAAGCACGCATGCATGGGAGTTCAGTTCAGTTCTGGCGAGCTCAGAGTAGAAGTGTGTGATGGTCGATCTGCCTGCTGTATCATTCTTTTATTTCAATAATGTAAAATTTTACTTGCCAATGGATGTTCGAGTGTCTTTTTCTTTTCCTTTTGTCTATTCATTGTCGTTGACTGGCATGTATGTAGTCAACAGCACTTGGGAAATACGCATAAAGGCCAATAGGAAGAGCTAAATAGCTTCTGTCTCCTTTTTTTCATTTTAAAAGTCTCCGGGTAAGGCAACGCAGTGGCGCAGTAGGTAGTGCTGTTGCCTCACAGCAAGAACGTCACTGGGTCGCAGGTTCGAACCTTGGCTGGGCTGGGTCAGTTGGCGTTTCTGTGTGGAGTTTGCATGTTCTCCCTGCGTTCGCGTGGGTTTCCTCCGGGTGCTCCGGTTTCCCCCACAGTCCAAAGACATGCAGTACAGGTGAATTGGGTAAGCTAAATTGTCCATAGTGTATGAGTGTGAATGTGTGTGTGGAAGTTCCCAGAGATGGGTTGCGGCTAGAAGGGCATCTGCTGCGTAAAATCGTGCTGGATAAGTTGGTGGTTCATTCCACTGTGGCGACCCCGCAAGGGACAAAGCCGACAAGAAAATGAATGAATGAATGAAGTCTCTTGGTAAACGCTGGGACACCTGGCACCTGTCACAATATACCAATTGAGATATCTCTCTAGACGGATGGCATTGCATGTCACATTCAGCCTTATAATCTTAAAATGTGAGCAAAATCAGCTGTTTTGTCATCACTTTAGACATTACGCTAGAGAATCATTCAAACACTAGCTCTAAACTCGTAGCAGTGCGATATGGCTGTATATCAGCACTGGTGGGACGCTCCCAAAAATGCTGATATTTAGCAATATCACAATGCTACTCGTGTGATATTGCTCATTTATGTGCTATATAGTCAAACATGGGTGACAGCAAACTGCAGCTGAATCTAAATAAACAATGCCATTCTAAAATAAACCTGATTTGCATGCTTGCCAGAGAACTTTCTGCTATTAACTTCATATTCCTGAAGCTTCAGAGGTGAACAGATGAAAGTCTCTCTTCTCTCATCTGTGGATTTTCTTCTGAAGAATGTAATGAGAAACTGATGTAGGATTTGTGTTCAGCGCCTGTAGAAAACAACATTAAACACGTGTGTCTCTGTCAGGTTTGTGGGAATTATGTCAGGACAGAAGCTGAATGTGCTGCGGATGATGATGATGATGATGATGATGGTCGTCTGCTGCCTCACTGGACAGATAAGTACGATTCATACAGAAACTAAAGTTTATCAACTTAAAAATAAATGCATGAAAGATATTAATAGATATTAATATCTAATGTGGTTTTATGTGCATTCAGATAAGATGGTGGGTTGTCATAACCCATCTTTGGGTCAAACAAGTACAAACCCAATGTTGGGTTATTTTTTTTTTTACTGAAATTAAAATTACATTTACATACAATGAGTTTGTCCATATTTGACCCAATGCTGGGTTAATGCACTCCAGCCTTTTTTAATAATGTACCTGGGCTGGTTAAGAAATTTGACTTCCACAAAGGTGAATCTATCAAGCTGACTTTAATTTTCAGTTTTTTACGAGCTGGATGTAAAGACAGTGGCAAAATAGGAACATTTACAGTTATTTTATAACACATTACACTCTATAAAATGCTGGACTGTCGTAACCCAACATTGTGTCAACTATGAACAAACCCAAAAGTGGGTTATTTTTTTAACTCAATGGTTGGGTTTGCCCAGTTTTGACGCAGTTATTAGAGTGTAGATGGGAAGTATACTGCATATTGATGCATACTGCATATCATACTCATACATTCACAGGCTTCAAAAACACTTATAAATGATGAACTATAATCCAGATTCATCATTGCATATAATAATTGTAAGGTGAAGTGACGCTGAGAACAGAGGTGTGGATCCAAATGCAGAGTCTTTATTAAACAGAGTCAGGCAAGCAACAGTCAACACAGGAGCAAACAGATATATACGGGCAATCCAGAGTCGTGGTCGAGAAAACAGGCAGATGGTCTAAAAAGGCAGGCAGCAGAGAGGAATAAACAAACAAAACAAAGCAAGGTTCAAAAACATGGAAGGCAAGGCAAGCGCGTCGTAATGTTCACTAACAGTTCAACAAGACTCAGCAATGAGTGTCTCAAAGTGAAGCTGCGGTCACACTAGAGTTTGTGAGTGCGAAATTCTGTCGTACGGCGCAGCAAAAAGGGGCGGGATTAAACAAGATTATTAAACATTAAAAAAGCGAGCCATTGCTCCATGTTTTAAATTTCTGTTCAGAGAGGTCATGTTTTGATCCTCGATTGGTCTCACGCAGTCAAGTGATGTGATTTCGCAGGTCAGAGTTCACCAAGCTTGAACTTTGCACTGCAGCAACCTGCGAAACTCGACGCATAACCCTGCGTTTCCGGTCTGACGCATTCGCGTGCGTATGAATGGAAGTCTATGGGGAGTAAAGTCCAGTGTGACCGCGGCTTGACCCTGCGTTTCCAGTCTGACGCATTTGCGTGCATATGAATGGAAGTCTATGGGGAGAAAGGTGCAGTGGGACTGCAGCTTGAGCCGTATATATGTGTGTGTAATCAGTACTTGAGCAGCATCAGCTGTGTGTTTGCAATCAGTCAGGATCAGGAACAGGTTGTGTGTGTGTGTGTGGTGCATGGCTGGATCTTGTAGTCCATAATGGTGGATTTGTAGTCCGTTAGCGATCCGTGTGTATACCAGTGATCTGCTCAGGCTGGATCGCTGGTGACCATGATGAAAATAAGCCATTTGTAAACTTAGACATAACGTATTCATGAATGATTTATTGATTTCTTGTTGATTAATAAGAGTTGTAAATTATTGAACTATGCCTGAGATGGTCACACCATAGGACAGTGTTAAAGGGTCACGAAACACCAGAACACATGTGTTGAGCTGTTGACAGTCATATATGTGTCCCACGCTGCTATAAACACTATGAGGACACATATATCACACTAACAAGTCAAAATTGGTTGTTTTTGCGTTCTTCTGGTTTGAAACGAATTTTTGAAGCTGCGTCACGATCATGAGATACTTAGGTGTAAATCCAGCCTGGAGAGTGGCTGTCTGTTTTTTTGAGAACATAGTGACGTATCTGAGTGTGCGGCATTAATTCATGAGAAAGACGTGCTTCAAACCAATCAGCGCGCTCTATTGTGTATGACGTGAAACTTCATTAATATGCATGATAGCTCCGGAGACTGTTTACAGCGTTCAGACGGCAGAGAGACGCCACGTTGTGTTGCCAAAACAAGTGAAAGAACAAGAATTTGGAGACACGGGTCGTCGGTGTTGCATTTATTTGTGTGCTGCAACGAAGGTTTTGTTTTCATTTTCCCTCTATGAGAGAGCAGCTGGACTCACGTGTGGACTACAGTGCACGCGACAGAAACGCGTTTGTAAGGAACATTTTTACCCGAGAGCTTTTCGCATCTGGAAATGGTGAAATCCGGATTTGCCGCTCGTCTCCTTTTAATAAAAAGGCACAGCTCCAGTTTGATTGTCTGTCTACAGATTTGGTAAGTGTGTGAGAGCAGTGCCCTTTGTTTAAAGGTGCTGTATGTAAGTTTTTGACTCTTCTAAAGCATAAAAATACCATAATATGTGTGCAGATATTTAAGAAACATCCCAAGTGAACATACTTGTTTAACTGAAAAACAATGCTGAAGTCAGATATTCTGCTTTGAAAATGGGTTTTCCGTGCCGGAACTCTGTCTTTGTTTAGATAAATTTCATATGCACGATGCCAGTTTAGCCAATTATATGTCAGCACCCTGGGTTGCCTTGTTGGAAAACAGCGTATTTCATTCATTCATTCAGAAAGACTCTGAAAGCATGCGTCCGTGACCAAAAAGAACAGTATGGGAGACAGATGCAGTTCCACATGAGGTTATTAATTAGCAAATTACATAAATATTATGAACGTAAACATTAGGTGAGCAGGTTACATTGTAACCGCGTGTCCTAACAACACGCTGTGACGAGAGAGGCAGTGATCAGCTATTTGGCTGTTTGCACCAGACGAAACACGACAGAAATGTAAATACAGCCTTTCAGAAGCACAGAATATGCACTCGCTCACGAAACGGTAAGGTTTAGAATCTATTTAATACATGTTAACCCACTTTAACATCAATGTAGATGCTGAATCACTCATATGTGTTTAGTTCTAAAGTTCAATTTCAGACGCTTTATTGTATTTTCAAGATCTGAGGTGAACTTTCTGCTTTCAGTATATGGCAACAAATGCCATGTAAAATGCATTCAAACAAGCATTGTTAGCATTTAGCACAGAATAAAGCACACAAGGCTTACCTGAGGTGATCTAGCTGTCATAGGTTTCTGTTGTTCAGCTGTGAGAAATAGAAGCCATTTCTAATATATCAATTCGAGGTGTTGGTTAGGACAAAAACTCCTTTTAATATGGAAAATATTCCCTCTATCGCGTGTCGTTGCTTTTATTTAGAACAGAGTTTAAATCAATCGCTCCTGTACACAATCTGGCATCCCAGCGTACTTTTATTATGATCCAGGAGTGCAATACCTAGTTCAACCACTGGGTGTCAAACTTACATACTGCACCTTTAACCCAGATTGCAAAATTAGTTTGTATCATCAGCAGTGCTCTTTCAGTTTTTAAAGACATACCATAATCAAAATGATTTAGTTACTAAGTTTACAGTATGTTAATATCACTGCAATATTACAGTACAATATTATAGACTGAAAGATGCGCTGTAAATGCTGCTCTCCGAGTGTAAACATGTTAACACAAACTATTCCCGTCGTGCAGGATTTTCGCTGCATTTTGTGACAGGATAGTCTATACACACACGGCTTTCTGACGCTACCTAACGAGTACATAAGTTACAGAGAAATGCGGAGGATTTTTTTTCTCCCATTAACCGTGCGGAGAAAATATACTGCATCTGTGTGTATGTTTTGGCTGTGAAATCAGCACGTGCCCAAATGGAAACTCCCTTCTATGCAAATCCTACCCTCTTTCCCTCCCCCGACACTCCCACACTCCTAGAGCTGGACACGCCCACTTTACTGACTTTTTTGAAACTAGAGGTGTGAAAACACCCTGCTGAGACAGAGGGGTTTCATGGCCCTTTAAGAATTGGCTCAAAATGTAAAAAATTTAATAACACAGCAGTTTTTTATAACAAAGTTGTTACATTTACTCTCCTTTCTAGGGGTTCAGAGAAAAGGTAACACAACAAAAGAAAACATAACAAAATTTAGATAAATAAATAAAAATATAAAATTTAATTATTCGAAGTAAATAATATTAAATCAATGTTTAATAATGTGCATGGAGAATCTCCTTTTTCGCTATCCCAGCATTCTTTCACTTCAGATATAAAAAGGAAAGGGGGAAAATTTTGGGAAAAAAAAAGATTTTAAAAGAAAGCTCTTTTATTCACTGTTTAACAGAGTCCATTTCTTTTTTCTTTTACATTTCCAGAAAGGAGTAAACAAAACAAAGAAATACTTAAATGTAAACTTTCTTAGCCAAAATCGTCAGGAGAGAGTAATGCCAAAATAACAAACAAAAGCTTCTTAAATAGACAATAAGTCCTATATTTCCTAATATAAAAAAAACAAAATTCAAATCAATGACAATGCTCTTACCTCACTCCCTGACTAAACCCAAAACAGGAGAAAACTTAAAAGGGCATAAACCCAAAATAAATCGGCACTCGTCTCCCTACACGGCATACGTTAACTTTCACATAAAGTTACACGTCACTCTTATTCACGATACAATCTCACAAGTTCACGTTTTAAAAATCACAACACATCACTGGGATAGCGAAAACAGGGGCTGCGTCCGAAACTGCATACTTCCATACTATACAGTACGCTAAAATCAGTATGCGAGCCGAGTAGTATGTCCGAATTCATAGAATTCGAAAATCAGTATGCGAGAAGTACCCGGATGACTTACTACTTCCGGCGAGATTCTGAAGTGCGCATCCCATGGACGCTGCGCTATCCCATGATGCCCCGCGAGAGAATTCATGAATGGACGTGAAGCGACGCAACTGACGCAGGTAGGTCACGTGACCATGACAAAATGGCGGATGTAGTACGTCCGAATTCCATTCATACTGCTCACATTCATACTGTATAGAACGTACTTTTCTAACGGCCGAGTAGTACGTTTAAATTCAAATGCAGTACCTACTGAATAGTAGGCGGTTTCGGACGCAGCAAGGGACTCTCTCTGTGCTTTGCTTCTCTGCCTCTTAATAAAGCCTGGATGCTCAATCAACAGCAACAGATCTGACTTGCTCTGATTGGAAGCAGGTGCTGGTTTGGGAGTGCTGCTCAATGAGAGAGAGAGAGGCAGAGAGAGAGAGAGATAATTAAAACAAAAGGGGAGAACAATCAACTGCCACTCACACCAACAACTTATCATCCAAATATATAATAGGATGTAATAAGGTGCACAGAAGAAAAAAAAATGTTTTAAGCACTTACAGCATTTTAAATGATGACAACACTAATTATATTAATTGTTGTCATCTGTGACAAATGCCACATTCAAGCCGCGGTCACACTGGACTTTTCTCCCCATAGACTTCCATTCTTACGCACGCGAATGCGTCAGACTGGAAACGCAGGGTCATGCGTCAAGTGAACAGAAATTTAAAGCATGGAGCAATCGCTCGCTTTTTTAATGTCTAATCATCTTGTTTAATCCCACCCCTTTTCGCAGCTGCATACGACAGAATTTCGCAAGCTCAAACTCTAGTGTGACCGCAGCTTTAGAACAACCTTCTAATCAAACAATCAGATTTAAGGGACAAGTTTATAGTTTATGGGTTTGTGTTTGCCATCAGGGTTATGTGCTTCTACATCATTGTTATTACCCCTTAATACTCTCATTCTACCTATAATGTTTGTAATCATTTACAGTTAGGGTTAGGTTTGAGGGTAGGGATTAGGTTTGTATGACATTTTCAAACAAGAATGATGTTCCAGGATAAATAAGGTATGTTGACCAAGGAACATGATCTGGAGATCTCTTGAAAGCAGCAGGACCGTGGGTGCACGAGCACAGATTTCTTTCAATCTATTTCTAAGAGAAGTGATCGCACCAGTTGCATTTGCAGGCACGGTTGTTTTGCACAAGGAAACGGCCTTTTAAGCACTCGTGCGCATCACATCAGCTGTGCCTCGCTCACAATGTTAGCGAGCGAGGATCGCCTGTGTCTCACCATGCGCCTGATCATCCTCTCATTTGGTATTCACCTGCTTTCTTTTGCTCGCACAAACAATTATCAATCGTGCTGCTTCCCGGTTCTAAGATCACATTTGCATGCATATTGACAAACGGTCTTATGCATATTGCATATTGACTAACTTTCTAATCTTTAGGGACGAGGCAGCTCTTGCAATTGAAAAATTATTTTCAACCAGCCAAAGTGGCTAGTGGGGGTGTCTGTCTAACCTGCCACAGCTGAAATCTACCTGCATTTGGCGGGTTGGAGGGTGTTAATATCAAGCACTGAACATATCATACAAAAAAAGTCAAGTCACTTTGACTAATTAATGTTTTTCAAACCACAATCTCTCAACAAAACCACACTATACAAATGCTGCATTGTAGTAACCAAGCTATGGGTGAAATATGGACAAATCCAACAGGTTTGATTTTTTCAATTAATTTTATATTTCACTTTTTATTAATTAATTAATTAATTAATTAATTCATTCATTCATTCATTCATTCATTCATTTATTTATTTATTTATTTATTTATTTATTTATTTATTTATTTATTTATTTATTTATTTATTTATCTTCTGCTTAGTCCCTTATTTATGAAGGATCGCCACAGCAGAATGAACCGCTATCTTATCCAGCATATGTTTTATATAGCAGACGCCTTTCCAGCTGCAATGCAGTACTGGGAAACACTATGGCCAATTTAGTTAATTAGTTCCCCTATAGCACATGTGTTTGGACTGTGGGGGAGACCGGAGCACCTGGAGGAAACCCACGTCAACACGGGGAGAACATGCAAACTCCACATAGAAATGTCAACTGACCCAGCTGGGACTAACCACTGAGCCACCGTGCCTCTCTACAAATTTTAACTCAATATTTTGGTTTGTCCATATCTGATGCCTCATTGGGTGTGATATCCCAGATAGCAAGAACATTTGGGCCAAATGTGGGTGATTCTCCACATTTCAATTTACCATTCTTTGAACAGATTATTAATGGGTCTATGTTAACCGTGTGCACGTGATCATCCTTTCACTATCACACACAGGGGTGCGTTTCTCAAAACCATCGTTAGCCAACTAAGGTCGCAAGTTCCGTCGTTACAAACATAGTTCTTTGATTTGCTGTTTCCCAAATCCATCGCTCCAATGAACATTCGCAAACTGCGTCGCAAACTTGAGCTCTTGAAACGACACCTCTGGAGCTGTAGTTAAAAGCATAGTTCCTGGCTGTGTTCTATTCCCACTTATCACCCCTATGCCCTATTCATTTAGAACATTCTAACATTCAAAGTTGGAATTATTAAAAATAAAAAAGCATTAAGGTCATCTCTCTTAGGTGTAATTTGCTTTCAAAGTATTTTTACAGTTCAGTTTTAGCGATCGTCATGTTTACAATTGTGCTCCCTTCGCAGTGCACTTTGAAAACATTGATATCATTTTGAACACAGCCTCATGGCGAAAGCTATAGGTATATTTAAAAGCGGAAATTATGTTACGTCTCCAAAGCTTGTGAAAATAAAAAACATAGCATACGTTAATTCTTTTATTTTAGTGGGTTATTTATTAACTTTCTCTGCTGTATATGACACAGGTCTGTTGGTTAGAACTTTCTGCTGTGGTTTGCATGTGAAATTGTATTTTATTTTTTAATAAATAAACAATATCCTAAATAATAATAATGATAATAATAATAATCATCATCATCATCATTAATATTATTATTAAAGTAAATATATTTATAATAAATCGCCTCATTATTTATTTATTTATATGATTTATATATGATATTAGAATAGTGTTAGCTTTTGTAAGTGATTTTATGTTTTAGAATAGACTATGTAATGTTCAACACAGGCCCTATATGTGCCGTTTACTTATATTTTTAATTAATATGGAAAGCGAGTGCATGTTTTTACCAAAACTAATATTGGATTTTATTTTAAATGTGTGTTTTTTTGTAAAACAATATAATTTGCACAAAGAAATGAT
This sequence comes from Danio kyathit, assembly GCA_903798195.1. Taxonomy (NCBI): domain Eukaryota; kingdom Metazoa; phylum Chordata; class Actinopteri; order Cypriniformes; family Danionidae; genus Danio; species Danio kyathit. The sequence continues at coordinate 1,627,068 of LR812535.1, forward strand.
GGGGCTGTTCTCTGAAGAAGTTACTCCACCCCGTTTAGAGCATCATTATGGGTGTTTTAAGTTATAACTAGCGTGGTTCAAGCGATGGATCTGCGCCAGAGAAACTACGGGTTTTGGGAAACACTCGTCACTACATAGTTCTTTTGCCAAACGATCCATCGCACTATGATAGTTCAGCCGCGAGTTACGTCGTTGTTTGGGAAACGCACCCCAGAATGTTTTTCACCTGCTTTCTTTTGCTTACAGTTATTTTTGTTAATATGGTTTAATTATCATCCTTTACAATAACATTTTTAATAGGAGATTGACTCTTCAATTATCTATAGTTAGCTGATGATCTGGTACCTTTAGCCTGGACAGACTACTGTGTATAGTTTTAGATGAATGAGAATAGTTTTTTTAAATGCCAATTGTTTTTAAGAACAATTTTGTTGAAAAAAAGTGCATGTATACATCTATATTTAGCTTGACACATTTTTGAAAATTTGTGAATTTTTTATTTATTTAATTAATTTAGTTTGGTGTGGCCAGAGAAAAAAAAGGTAAATCCTTAGTGACGAGCCCTAAAAAGACATGTGAAATAAAATAAAATAAAATTAAGGAGGCATGTGGACATAACACATAATTTAAATCAAGAAATTTTAGCATGCCAGAGTCATATTTATGCATATAAAATTTATTTTCCCAACAACGAAATTGTGGCAAACTAGTTGGAAAACTACTAGCCACAGTGGCTGGTGATCAAAAAAGTTAATGTCACGCCCTGTATGTGTTTGTAAAAGACAATTTATGGTTATAATTTCACAATAATCAGTAGATTTAGAAAGAGAAACAAATCAGGGCAAGTCAAATTCAAGAACAGGTGCACAGACTAAAAGCAGACAAGTTGTAGCAGTATTTCAAGGCAATTCACTAAGTATTTTTATTTATTTTTTTAGATACGGATACTGACAGTCAAGCTACCAGTTTAACAAAAGAAACAACAACCCACAATCCAACTACAAGTTTAACACCAGAAACAACAACTCACAATCCAACTACAAGTTTCACAACAGACACAACAACTCACAATCCAACAACAAGTTTAACAACAGAAACGACAACACACAATCCAACAACAAGTTTAACAACAGAAACGACAACACACAATCCAACAACAAGTTTAACACCAGATACAACAACTCACAATCCAGCTAAAATTTTAGCGATGGAAACAACAACTCACAATCCAACTACAAGTTTAACAACACAAACAACAACAGACAATCCAACTACAAGTTTAACAACAGAAACAACAACTCACAATCCAACTACAAGTTTAACAACAGAAACAACAACTCACAATCCAACTATAAGTTTAACAACAGAAACAACAACTCACAATCCAACTACAAGTTTAACAACAGAAACAACAACTCACAATCCAACTACAAGTTTAACAACAGAAACAACTCACAATCCAACTACAAGTTTAACAACAGATACAACAACACTCAATCCAGCTGAAAGTTTAGCGATAGAAACAACAACTCACAATCCAACTACAAGTTTAACAACAGAAACAACAACCCACAATCCAACTACAAGTTTAACAACAGAAACAACAACGCACAATCCAGCTAAAAGTTTAGCGATAGAAACAACAACTCACAATCCACCTACAAGTTTAAAAACAGCCACAACAACTTACAATCCAACTAGAAGTTTAACAACAGACACAACAACTCACAATCCAACTACCAGTTCAACAACAGAAACAACAACTCACAATCCAATTACCAGTTTAACAACAGTCACAACAACTTACAATCCAACAACAAGCTTAACAACAGATACAACAACTCACATTCAAACTACAAGTTTAACAACAGAAACAACAACTCACAATCCAACTACAAGTTTAACAACAGAAACAGCAACAGACAATCCAACTACAAGTTTAACAACAGTCACAACAACTTACAATCCAACTAGAAGTTTAACAACAGACACAACAACTCACAATCCAACTACAAGTTTAACGACAGAAACAACAACTCACAATCCAATTACCAGTTTAACAACAGAAACAACAACAGACAATCCAACTACAAGTTTAACAACAGACACAACAACTCACAATCCAACTACAAGTTTAACAACAGAAACAACAACACACAATCCAACTACAAGTTTAACAACAGAAACAACAACTCACAATCCAGCTAAAAGTTTAGCGATAGAAACAACAACTCACAATCCACCTACAAGTTTAACAACACAAACAACAACATACAATCCAATTACCAGTTTAACAACAGAAACAACAACTCACAATCCAACTATAAGTTTAACAACAGACACAACAACTTACAATCCAATTACAAGTTTACCACCAGATACAACTACACACAATCCAGCTAGAAGTTTAGCGATAGAAACAACAACTCACAATCCACCTACAAGTTTAACAACACAAACAACAAAAGACAATCCAACAACAAGTTTAACAACAGAAACAACAACACACAATCCAACTACAAGTTTAACAACAGACACAACTTACAATCCAACTACAAGTTTAACAACAGATACAACTCACAATCCAACAACAAGTTTAACAACAGACACAACTTACAATCCAACTACAAGTTTAACAACAGATACAACTCACAATCCAACAACAAGCTTAACAACAGATAAAACAACTCAAAATCCAACTACAAGTTTAACAACAGAAACAACAACTCACAATCCAACTACAAGTTTAACAACAGAAGCAACAACTTACAATCCAATTACAAGTTTAACACCAGATACAACAACTCACAGTCCAGCTAAAATTTTAGCTATAGAAACAACAACTCACAATCCACCTACAAGTTTAACAACACAAACAACAACAGACAATCCAACTACAAGTTTAACAACAGAAACAACAACTCACATTCCAACTACAAGTTTAACAACAGAAACAACAACTCACAATCCAACTACCAGTTTAACACCAGATACAACAACAAACAATCCAGCTAGAAGTTTAGCGATAGAAACAACAACTCAAAATCCACCTACAAGTTTAACAACAGAAACAACAACATACAATCCAACTACCAGTTTAACAACAGAAACAACAACTCCTAATCCAATTACAAGCTTAACAACAGATACAACAACTCATAATCCAACTACAAGTTTAACAACACAAACAACAAAAGACAATCCACCTACAAGTTTAACAACAGAAACAACAACAGACAATCCAACAACAAGTTTAACAACAGAAACAACAACACACAATCCAACTACCAGTTTAACAACAGATACAACAACTCACAATCCAACTACAAGTTTAACAACAGACACAACTTACAATCCAACTACAAGTTTAACAACAGATACAACTCACAATCCAACAACAAGCTTAACAACAGATAAAACAACTCAAAATCCAACTACAAGTTTAACAACAGACACAACAACTTACAATCCAATTACAAGTTTAACACCAGATACAACAACTCACAATCCAGCTAAAATTTTAGCGATAGAAACAACAACTCACAATCCACCTACAAGTTTAACAACACAAACAACAACAGACAATCCAACTACAAGTTTAACAACAGAAACAACAACTCACAATCCAACTACAAGTTTAACAACAGATACAAGAACTCACAATCCAACTACAAGTTTAACAACACAAACAACAACAGACAATCCAACTACAAGTTTAACAACAGAAACAACAACTCACAATCCAACTACAAGTTTAACAACAGAAACAACAACTCACAATCCAACAACAAGCTTAACAACAGATACAACAACTCACAATCCAACTACAAGCTTAACAACAGATACAACAACTCACAATCCAACTACAAGTTTAACAACAAACACAACAACTTACAATCCAATTACAAGTTTAACACCAGATACAACAACTCACAATCCACCTACAAGTTTAACAACACAAACAACAACAGACAATCCAATTACCAGTTTAACAACAGAAACAACAACTCACAATCCAACTATAAGTTTAACAACAGACACAACAACTTACAATCCAATTACAAGTTTACCACCAGATACAACAACACACAATCCAGCTAGAAGTTTAGCGATAGAAACAACAACTCAAAATCCACCTACAAGTTTAACAACACAAACAACAACAGACAGCCCAACAACAAGTTTAACAACAGAAACAACAACACAAAATCCAACTACCAGTTTAACAACAGAAACAACAACTCACAATCCAATTACAAGCTTAACAACAGATACAAAAACTCACAATCCAACAACAAGCTTAACAACAGAAACAACAACCAACAATGCAATTACTAGTTTAACACCAGATACAACAACACACAATCCAGCTAAAAGTTTAACGATAGAAACAACAACTCACAATCCAACTACAAGTTTAACAACAGCCACAACAACTTACAATCCAACTACAAGTTCAACAACAGACACATCAACTTACAATCCAATTACAAGTTTACCACCAGATACAACAACAGACAATCCAACTACAAGTTTAACAACAGAAACAACAACACACAATCCAATTACCAGTTTACCAAAAGAAACAACAACTCACAATCCAACTACAAGTTTAACAACAGAAACAACAACCGACAATGCAATTACCAGTTTAAAACCAGATACAACAACTCACAATCCAACTACAAGTTTAACAACAGCCACAACAACTTACAATCCAAATACAAGTTTAACAACAGACACAACAACTCACAATCCAACTTCAAGTTTACCAACAGTAACAACAACCCACAATCCAACTACAAGTTTAACAACAGAAACAACCAACAATGCAATTACCAGTTTAACACCAGATACAACAACACACAATCTAGCTAAAAGTTTAGTGATAGAAACAACAACTCACAATCCACCTACAAGTTTATCAACAGCCACAACAACTTACAATCCAACTACAAGTTTAACAACAGAAACAACAACTCACAATCCAACTACAAGTTTAACAACAGAAACAACAACTCACAATCCAACTACAAGTTTAACAACAGAAACAACTCACAATCCAACTACAAGTTTAACAACAGATACAACAACACACAATCCAGCTGAAGGTTTAGCGATAGAAACAACAACTCACAATCCAACTACAAGTTTAACAAAAGAAACAACAACTCACAATCCAACAACAAGCTTAACAACAGATACAACAACTCACAATCCAACTACAAGTTTAACAACAGAAACAACAACCCACAATCCATCCAATAGTTTAACAACAGAAACAGAAACAGACAATCCAACTACAAGTTTACCACTAGATACAACAACACACAATCCAGCTAAAAGTTTAGCGATAGAAACAACAACTCTCAATCCAACTACAACTTTAACAACCGAAACAACAACTCACAATCCAACTACAAGTTTAACAACAGAAACAACAACCCACAATCCAACTACAAGTTTAACAACAGAAACAACCAACAATGCAATTACCAGTTTAACACCAGATACAACAACACACAATCCAGCTAAAAGTTTAGCGATAGAAACAACAACTCACAATCCAACTACAAGTTTAACAACAGCCACAACAACTTACAATCAAACTAGAAGTTTAACAACAGACACAACTCACAACCCAACTACAAGTTTAACAACAGATACAACAACTCACAATCCAACTACAAGTTTAACACCAGATACAACAACACACAATCCAGCTAAAAGTTTAGCGATGGAAACAACAACTCACAATTTACCTACAAGTTTAACAACACAAACAACAACATACATTCTAATTAACAGTTTAACAACAGAAACAACAACTCACAATCCAATTACCAGTTTAACAACAGAAACAACAACCCACAATCCATCCAATAGTTTAACAACAGAAACAACAACCAACAATCCAACTACAAGTTTAGCAACAGAAACAAAAACTCACAATCCAACTACAAGTTTAGCAACAGACACAACAACTCACAATCCAACTACAAGTTTACCACTAGATACAACAACACACAATCCAGCTAAAAGTTTAGCGATAGAAACAACAACTCACAATCCAACTACAACTTTAACAACCGAAACAACAACTCACAATCCAACTACAAGTTTAACAACAGAAACAACAACCCACAATCCAACTACAAGTTTAACAACAGAAACAACCAACAATGCAATTACCAGTTTAACACCAGATACAACAACACACAATCCAGCTAAAAGTTTAGCGATAGAAACAACAACTCACAATCCAACTACAAGTTTAACAATAGCCACAACAACTTACAATCAAACTAGAAGTTTAACAACAGACACAACTCACAACCCAACTACAAGTTTAACAACAGATACAACAACTCACAATCCAACTACAAGTTTAACACCAGATACAACAACACACAATCCAGCTAAAAGTTTAGCGATGGAAACAACAACTCACAATTTACCTACAAGTTTAACAACACAAACAACAACATACAATCCAATTACCAGTTTAACAACAGAAACAACAACCCACAATCCATCTAATAGTTTAACAACAGACACAACAACTCACAATCCAATTACCAGTTTAACAACAGAAACAACAACTCACAATCCAACTACAAGTTTAACAACAGACACAACAACTCACAATCCAACTACAAGTTTAACAACAGACACAACAACTCACAATTCAACTACAAGTTTAACAACAGAAACAACAACCCACAATCCATCCAATAGTTTAACAACAGAAACAACAACCAACAATCCAACTACAAGTTTAACAACAGACACAACAACTCACAATCCAACTACAAGTTTAGCAACAGACACAACAACTCACAATCCAACTACAAGTTTAACAACAGAAAAAACAACTCACAATCCAACTACAAGTTTCACAACAGACACAACAACTCACAATCCAACTACAAGTTTAACAACCGAAACAACAACTCACAGTCCAACTACAAGTTTCACAACAGACACAACAACACACAATCCAACAACCAGTTTAACAACAGAAACAACAACTCACAATCCAACTACAAGTTTAACAACAGAAACAACAACACACAATCCAGCTAAAAGTTTAACAACAGATACAACAACTCACAATCCAATTATCAGTTTAACAACAGAAACAACAACTTGCAATCCAACTACAAGTTTGACAACAGACAAAACAACTCACAATCCAACAACAAGTTTACCAACAGATACAACAACTCACAATCCAACTGCAAGTTTAACAACAGCCACAACAACTTACAATCCAACTAGAAGTTTAACAACAGACACAACAACTCACAATCCAACTACAAGTTTACCAACAGAAACAACAACCCACAATCCAACTACAAGTTTAACAACAGAAACAACACCTCAGAATCCAACTACAAGTTTAACACCAAATACAACAACACACAATCCAGCTAAAAGTTTAGCGATGGAAACAACAACTCACAATTTACCTACAAGTTTAACAACACAAACAACAACATACAATCTAATTAACAGTTTAACAACAGAAACAACAACTCACAATCCAACTACAAGTTTAACAACAGAAACAAAAAACCACAATCCATCTAATAGTTTAACAACAGAAACAACAACACACAATCCAGCTAAAAGTTTAACAATAGAAACAACAACTCACAATCCAACTACAAGTTTAACAACAGACACAACACCTCACAATCCAATTACCAGTTTTTCAACAGAAACAACAACTCACAATCCAACAACAAGCTTAACAACAGATACAACAACACACAATCCAACTACAACTTTAACAACAGCCACAACAACTTACAATCCAACTACAAGTTTAACAACAGAAACAACAACTTACAATCAAACTAGAAGTTTAACAACAGACACAACAACTTACAATCAAACTACAAGTTTAACAACAGACACAACAACTCACAATCCAACTACAAGTTTAACAACAGCCACAACAACTTACAATCAAACTAGAAGTTTAACACCAGATACAACAACACACAATCCAGCTAAAAGTTTAGCGATGGAAACAACAACTCACAATTTACCCACAAGTTTAACAACACAAACAACAACATACAATCTAATTAACAGTTTAACAACAGAAACAACAACTCACAATCCAATTACCAGTTTAACAACAGAAACAACAGTTCACAATCCAACGACAAGTTTAACAACAGACACAACAACTTACAATCCAACGACAAGTTTAACAACAGATACAACAACTCACAATCCAACTACAAGTTTAACAACAGACACAACAACTTACAATCCAACTACAAGTTTAACAACAGATACAACAACTCACAATCCGACTACAAGTTTAACAACAGACACAACAACACACAATTCAACTACAAGTTTAACAACAGATACAACAACTCACAATCCAACTACAAGTTTAACAACAGACACAACAACACACAATCCAACTACAAGTTTAACAACAGACACAACAACCACACAATTCAACTACATAGTTTAACGAACAGAAACAACAACCACAATCCATACCTAAAGTTTACCAACAAAAACAGCAACAGACAATCCAACTACAAGTTTAACAACAGACACAACAACACACAACCCAACTACAAGTTTAGCAACAGACACAACAACTCACAATCCAACTACAAGTTTAGCAACAGACACAACAACTCACAATCCAACTACAAGTTTAACAGCACAAACAACAACATACAATCTAATTAACAGTTTAACAACAGAAACAACAACTCACAATCCAACTACAAGTTTAACAACAGACACAACAACTCACAATCCAATTACCAGTTTAACAACAGAAACAACAACACACAATTCAGCTAAAAGTTTAACAACAGAAACAACAACAGACAATCCAACTACAAGTTTAACAACAGACACAACACCTCACAATCCAATTACCAGTTTTTCAACAGAAACAACAACTCACAATCCAACAACAAGCTTAACAACAGATACAACAACACACAATCCAGCTTCAAGTTTAGCGATAGAAACAACAACTCACAATCCAACTACAAGTTTAACAACAGACACAACAACTCACAATCCAACTACAAGTTTAACAACAGAAACAACAACTCAGAATCCAACTACAAGTTTAACACCAGATACAACAACACACAATCCAGCTAAAAGTTTAGCGATGGAAACAACAACTCACAATTTACCTACAAGTTTAACAACACAAACAACAACAGACAATCTAATTAACAGTTTAACAACAGAAACAACAACTCACAATCCAATTACCAGTTTAACAACAGCAACAACAACCCACAATCCATCTAATAGTTTAACAACAGACACAACAACTCACAATCCAATTACCAGTTTAACAACAGAAACAACAGCTCACAATCCAACTACAAGTTTAACAACAGATACAACAACTCACAATCCAACTACAAGTTTAACAACAGACACAACAACTTACAATCCAACTACAAGTTTAACAACAGATACAACAACTCACAATCCAACTACAAGTTTAACAACAGACACAACAACCCACAATCCATCCAATAGTTTAACAACAGAAACAGCAACAGACAATCCAACTACAAGTTTAACAACAGAAACAACAACCAACAATCCAACTAAAAGTTTAACAACAGACACAACAACACACAATTCAACTACAAGTTTAACAACAGAAACAACAACCCACAATCCATCCAATAGTTTAACAACAAAAACAGCAACAGACAATCCAACTACAAGTTTAACAACAGACACAACAACACACAACCCAACTACAAGTTTAGCAACAGACACAACAACTCACAATCCAACTACAAATTTAACAACAGAAACAACAACTCACAATCCAACTACTAGTTTCACAACAGACACAACAACACACAATCCAACTACCAGTTTAACAACAGAAACAACAACTCACAATCCAACTACAAGTTTAACACCAGATACAACAACACACAATCCAGCTAAAAGTTTAACAACAGATACAACAACTCACAATCCAATTATCAGTTTAACAACAGAAACAACAACTTGCAATCCAACTACAAGTTTAACAACACAAACAATAACACACAATCTAATTACCAGCTTAACAACAGAAACAACAACTCACAATCCAACTACAAGTTTAACAACAGACACAACAACTCACAATTCAACAACAAGTTTACCAACAGATACAACAACTCACAATCCAACTACAAGTTTAACAACAGAAACAACAACAGACAATCCAACTACAAGTTTAACAACAGAAACAACAACTCACAATCCAATTATCAGTTTAACAACAGAAACAACAACTTGCAATCCAACTACAAGTTTAACACCAGATACAACAACACACAATCCAGCTAAAAGTTTAGCGATGAAAACAACAAATCACAATTTACCTACACGTTTAACAACACAAACAACAACATACAATCTAATTAACAGTTTAACAACAGAAACAACAACTCACAATCCAACTACAAGTTTAACAACAGAAACAACAACTCACAATCCAATTACAAGTTTAACAACAGAGACAAACAACTCACAATCCAACTACAAGTTTAACAACAGAAACAACAACCAACAATCCAACTACAAGTTTAACAACAGACACAACAACACACAATTCAACTACAAGTTTAACAACAGAAACACCAACCCACAATCCATCCAATAGTTTAACAACAGAAACAGCAACAGACAATCCAACTACAAGTTTAACAACAGACACAACAACACACAACCCAACTACAAGTTTAGCAACAGACACAACAACTCACAATCCAACTACAAGTTTAGCAACAGAAATAACAACTCACAATCCAACTACAAGTTTAGCAACAGACACAACAACTCACAATCCAACTACAAGTTTAACAACAGAAACAACAACTCACAATCCAACTACAAGTTTCACAACAGACACAAATACACACAATCCAACTACCAGTTTAACAATAGAAACAGCAACTCACAATCCAACTACAAGTTTAACACCAGATACAACAACACACAATCCAGCTAAAAGTTTAACAACAGATACAACAACTCACAATCCAACTACAAGTTTAACAACAGAAACAACAACAGGCAATCCAACTACAAGTTTAACAACAGACACAACAACTCACAATCCAACTACAAGTTTAACAACAGAAACAACAACTCACAATCCACCTACAAGTTTAACAACACAAACAACAACACACATTCTAATTACCAGCTTAACAACAGAAACAACAACTCACAATCCAACTACAAGTTTAACAACAGAAACAACAAAAGACGATCCAACTACAACCTTAACAACAGAAACAACAACTTGCAATCCAACTACAAGTTTAACAACAGAAACAACAACACACAATTCAGCTAAAAGTTTAGCAATAGAAACAACAACTCTCAATCCACGTACAAGTTTAACAACACAAACAACATCACACAATCCAGCTAAAAGTTTAGCAATAGAAACAACAACTCACAATCCAACTACAAGTTTAGCAACAGACACAACAACTCACAATCCAACTACCAGTTTAACAAAAGAAACAACAACCAACAATCCAACTACCAGTTTAACACCAAATACAACAACACACAATCCAGCTAAAGGTTTAGCAATAGAAACAACAACTCACAATCCAACTACAAGTTTAACAACAGAAGCAACAACTCACGATCCAATTACCAGTTTAACAACAGAAACAACAACTCACAATCCATCTACAAGTTTAACAACAGAAACAACAACTCACAATCCAATTACCAGTTTAACAACAGACACAACAACTCACAATCCATCTACAAGTTTAACAACAGAAACAACAACTCACAATCCAATTACCAGTTTAACAACAGACACAACAACTCACAATCCATCTACAAGTTTAACAACAGAAACAACAACCCACAATCCATCCAATAGTTTAAGAAAAGAAACAACAACACACAATCCAACTACAAGTTTAACAACAGAAACAACAACCCACAATGCATCCAATAGTTTAACAACAGAAACAGCAACAGACAATCCAACTACAAGTTTAGCAACAGACACAACAACTCACAATCCAACTACAAGTTTAGCAACAGACACAACAACTCACAATCCGACTACCAGTTTAACAAAAGAAACAACAACTCACAATCCAGCTAAAGGTTTAGCAATAGAAACAACAACTCACAATCCAACTACAAGTTTAACAACAGAAGCAACAACTCACAATCCATCTACAAGTTTAACAACAGAAACAACAACTCACAATCCAATTACCAGTTTAACAACAGACACAACAACTCACAATCCATCTACAAGTTTAACAACAGAAGCAACAACTCACAATCCAACTACAAGTTTAACAACAGAAACAACAACTCACAATCCAATTACCAGTTTAACTACAGACACAACAACTCACAATCCATCTACAAGTTTAACAACAGAAACAACAACTCACAATCCAATTACCAGTTTAACTACAGACACAACAACTCACAATCCATCTACAAGTTTAACAACAGAAACAACAACACACAATCCAGCTAAAAGTTTAGCAATAGAAACAACAACTCACAATCCAATTACCAGTTTAACAACAGACACAACAACTCACAATCCATCTACAAGTTTAACAACAGAAGCAACAACTCACAATCCAATTACCAGTTTAACTACAGACACAACAACTCACAATCCATCTACAAGTTTAACAACAGAAACAACAACTCACAATCCAATTACCAGTTTAACAACAGACACAACAACTCACAATCCATCTACCAGTTTAACAACAGAAACAACAACACACAATCCAGCTAAAAGTTTAGCAATAGAAACAACAACTCACAATCCAACTACCAGTTTACCAAAAGAAACAACAACCAACAATCCAACTACCAGTTTAACACCAAATACAACAACACACAATCCAACTACAAGTTTAACAACAGAAGCAACAACTCACGATCCAATTACCAGTTTAACAACAGAAACAACAACTCACAATCCAATTACCAGTTTAACAACAGACACAACAACTCACAATCCAACTACAAGTTTAGCAACAGACACAACAACTCACAATCCAACTACCAGTTTAACAAAAGAAACAACAACCAACAATCCAACTACCAGTTTAACACCAAATACAACAACACACAATCCAGCTAAAGGTTTAGCAATAGAAACAACAACTCACAATCCAACTACAAGTTTAACAACAGAAGCAACAACTCACGATCCAATTACCAGTTTAACAACAGACACAACAACTCACAATCCATCTACAAGTTTAACAACAGAAACAACAACACACAATCCAACTACCAGTTTAACAACAGACACAACAACACACAATCCATCTACAAGTTTAACAACAGAAACAACAACTCACAATCCAATTACCAGTTTAACAACAGACACAACAACTCACAATCCATCTACAAGTTTAACAACAGAAGCAACAACTCACAATCCAATTACCAGTTTAACAACAGACACAACAACTCACAATCCAACTACCAGTTTAACAACAGACACAACAACTCACAATCCATCTACAAGTTTAACAACAGAAGCAACAACTCACAATCCAATTACCAGTTTAACAACAGACACAACAACTCACAATCCAACTACAAGTTTAACAACAGAAACAACAACCCACAATGCATCCAATAGTTTAACAACAGAAACAGCAACAGACAATCCAACTACAAGTTTAACAACAGACACAACAACTCACAATCCAACTACAAGTTTAGCAACAGAAACAACAACTCACAATCCAACTTCAAGTTTAACAACAGAAAAAACAACACACAATCCATCTACAAGTTTAACAACAGAAACAACAACACACAATCCAACTACCAGTTTAACAACAGAAACAACAACTCACAATCCATCTACAAGTTTAACAACAGAAACAACAACACACAATCCAACTACCAGTTTAACAACAGACACAACAACTCACAATCCACCTACAAGTTTAACAACAGAAACAACAACCCACAATCCAACTACAAGTTTAGCAACAGAAACAACAACTCACAATCCATCTACAAGTTTAACAACAGAAACAACAACTCACAATCCAACTACCAGTTTAACAACAGACACAACAACTCACAATCCAACTACCAGTTTAACAAAAGAAACAACAACCAACAATCCAATTACCAGTTTAACACCAAATACAACAACACACAATCCAGCTAAAGGTTTAGCAATAGAAACAACAACTCACAATCCAACTACAAGTTTAGCATCAGACACAATAACTCACAATCCAACTACTAGTTTTTCAACAGAAACAACAACTCACAATTCAGCTACAAGTTTAACAACAGAAACAACAACTCACAATCCATTCAATAGTTTAACAACAGATACAAGAACTCACAATCCAACTACTAATTTAACACCAACTACCAATGCAATTACCAGTATAACAACAAAAACAACAACTATCAATGCAACTACCACTACAGACCCACCTGAGACCCCTACAGCAGCAGAAGTATACATCAATCCCTCAGAAGCATCGTAAGTGTGTGTTTACCAGCCATTTTCCAATATAAACACAACTTACAGTCTACTAATTGATTCAATTAAACGTTGCAGACACTCGTTGTCCAGTCTGGAGTCTAAGCTGGAAGAGCTGGAGAAGAGCAATAAAAGCAGTGTGCCGATTGTTATTGGGGACTCTGTTGGTGTTCTTCATGTACAACCCAAAGACATGGAGACCAAAGACATCGACATATGCTACTCTTCAAATCAAGCCAAAGTAAAAATGCATTAAAGGATTAGTTCTCCATAAATTCTATCTTTAACCCTTGTGTGCTGCTGGGGATGTTGGGTGGGTGTTTCAGCAAATGGAATGATTTAATTATTTATGTTTTGGAAAAATGCTTTGAAAGTTTTTAAAAACTTAACAATACACTCTGGGCAAATGGACTCTCAGTTGGTTATGTTGGTGCTCCATTTACTTCCATTATAATCACATGTATTGATTGCAAAGCCATGACAACATATACTCATGTATTCTTGATTGTTGCTGGTTTTCCCTGTTGGGGAGAGGTAAAATGTGTCATTTTTATTTGTGTTGCAGTGCAAAAAAGCTTCTGCCTTCTACTCGGAGTATAGTGTGTGTGTTTGTGTGTGTTTGTGTGTGTGTGTGTGTGTGTGTGTGTGTGTGTGTGTGTGTGTGTGTGTGTGTGTGTGTGTGTGTGTGTAAGAGAATCTTAGAAAAGAAGCTCAGCTCTCTGAGCACAGTAAACACAGTGAGTGTATTTCTGCTTGCACACTATCTGCTGTTTTCCTCCACAGAACTCCATCTAAAAGCAGGACAGAAAGGCTGATCTAAAGGGTTAATACTGACAACTGATGATCAACAGTAAAAATGACACATTTTACTTCCTCCTAACAGGGAAAACCAGCAACAATCAAGACTGCATGAGTTGATGCTGTCATGGCTTTGCAAACAAAACATGTTATAGTTAAGAGTACACAGGGTTAATGGGGTACATGTCGAACGTCACGTGACCAAACCGGATCCCTGGGTAGAACACTTCCGCTCATCGCTATTTCATATGCGCCAGCGGTTTGTTATTGAAAGTAGTAAGTAGTGTTTTATACGTTATATAATAGGATATATGCGCAACTTTCGCTTTCCAATCACCCTGGGCAGAACACTTCCAGTTTTTCCCTCTCCGCTAATTTGGAGTTGTTTTATACAAGAAGCCTCCAAGAACTACCAAAGTTAAGCATCACAGATGTCCACCGAAAATGCTCATTATCATCTAAATGTCCGCCCAAAATTGGCCAAAGAATTTAAAATGTATGCTTCTTCATACATAATGAAATATGAAGGTAATTAGGCTTGCGGAATGGAGATGCTGTACAATGTCACTAACTAGCTAACGCTATAAAGTTATCTGGTCTGCCGTATGGATCTACATATTCATATGAACACTTTGTGAATTTTTGCACCAGTATCAAATAAAAACAGGTTTTATGAAGGTCTATGAAGAAGTCTGAGACACCATAAATATAAATATATAAATAAATAAATAAATAAAAATAAGTATATATATATACATATTTATGGTGTCACAGACTTCTTCATAGACCCGTGACAGGCTGCCCCAATGCTGACATCACCAGTCAATCTGTCTTTATTTGATACTGGTGCAAAAATTCACAAAGTGTTCATATGAATATGTAGATCCATACGGCAGACCAGATAACTTTATAGCGTTAGCTAGTTAGTGACATTGTACAGCATCTCCATTCCGCAAGCTTAATTACCTTCATATTTCATTATGTATGATGAAGCATACAATTTAAATCCTTTGGCCAATTTTGGGCGGACATTTAGATGATAATGAGCATTTTCGGTGGACATCTGTGATGCTTAACTTTGGTAGTTCCTGGAGGCTTCTTGTATAAAACAACTCCAAATTAGCGGAGAGGGAAAAACTGGAAGTGTTCTGCCCAGGTTGATTGGAACGCGAAAGTTGCGCATATATCCTATTATATAACGTATAAAACACTACTTACTACGTACTACTTTCAATAACAAACCGCTGGCACATATGAAATAGCGATGAGCGGAAGTGTTCTACCCAGGGATCCGGTTTGGTCACGTGACGTTCGACATATGCCCTATTAGCCCCCCTCATATCTTTCCAATCCCTGAGACCTTTGTTCATTTTCAGAACACAAATGATTATATTTAGATGTCCTCCATAGACAGCAAGAGTCCTGAGGCATTCAAAGTCCAGTAAAGAAACCAAAACATTTCACGTGTTTTCAAGGCTTCAAAACAACTGAATCAAATGCTTTGCTACATACTTTGCTGTTTCGAAGTGTTTGTGGCTAAACTTGCATTAGAATTGACATTTTCAAAAACATTGCAGACTTTAAATTGAAACTACAAAATATAAATGCACTTACCTAATCATCTAATATCATTAAATATTAATTGTCTGCATAATATGCGTTATTCTATCAATTTGTAAGGCTTATTTATTGTATGTTTCCTGGTATACTCTGATAAACATGCCAACAAAAGACTATTAACTATTATTCCATTTCATTTTACAAATGTCTCATTAAAAGATCTATAAACTCTAAAACAAACTGATCTGAGCTAAAATAAAAACACTGAAACCTGTTCAATTTTGACTTTATTGTCGGCAATGCGAACCAAACTTCTCCTCTGTTCATACAGAGACGAGAAAGCCCTTAACAGAGCCCTCCTCCATGAACCACCAGCTTATCGTGGTGGATGGGTTTGAGTGCCTGAGTGATCCTAAGAGCTATGTTGTCGGGAGCTAATGTCCCTGGTAGGGTCTCTTAGGGTGCACTCACACTATGCTATCGAACCATGCCCAGGCCTGTTTCCCGGTTCGTTTGAGAAGTGTGAGTGCTCTGAATCGAGCTCAGGCGCGGTTCAGTTGGCCGGCCCTGGCCCGGTTAGAAGACGTGTGCCAGAGCGTGCATCATTGATGACGTAAGCGTGCTCAGGCTCAGATGCAATGTGAGTGCGGGCCGTCGAGGAAGACGGGAAGGGGACAAGCGTGCTTCGGCTCGGTTCAAGGCAACTGTACATAGTGTGAGTACGCCCTTAGGTCTTAGGTGACAGGTCAGACTAAAGGCTGATTTATACTTCTGCGTCAAGCGCACGTGTATGCTATGGCGCAGTGCACGCGTATGCTACGGCGCAACCTACGCGTGGACGCATAGCCCTCGCTGTGACCATCGGCGACATTGACGCGCACCTCTCAAAAAATGTACCGCGTATACACAGTTTCAGAGTGGCCTATATTAGGCTAAATAATTTTCGGTTAATGACAATTCATATGCCCCCCGGGCCGTCATTTTCACTTTTAATAATTTAAATCAACTAAACCACAATGAGCCAGGCTTTACAAACTTTTCGCGGCACAAACATAAGAAGGAACAAACATTCACGGAAGGAACATAATAACAAACTTAGCCTATTATAAGAATAATCTTACGGAGCGGCGCATGTCGCGTCTGCGCAGCCGGTGCCTGAATGAAGCGCTTGCATCACTGAGACACAGAGCGCAGCCCTCCGGTATACGGACACTTCCAAAACAGCAGCACAAAGGGGAGAAATCAGTGCGTTGAGGATGTCCAATGATTATTGAGCCTTTTCTAATTTAAAGTTTCATATAGGCCTACTTTGTGTGTGAAGCGGAGATAATAGGCTGGCTAACCCTACTCCAGTGTTGTGAATGCGATCTGCTGATCTAACAGACACAGCGCGTGATTTAGAAACAGCAATGATCTCTATGTTTCAGGTCAAAATGAACCCATTTAATGCAAAACTAAATGCATTTCCACACTGATTATTTAAACTAACAGGAACAAATATTATTGGAGAAAGTTTTTCGTGCTGTCATGAACGCCACACGCAGCTTGAATTGTGAATGAATGGAGAATGATTGACAGGCGCAGCGGCGGGAAGCGCTGAAGTGAACATGAGTTTAACTATGTGAATATTCATCTGTACTTCACATTAAACTATAGAATGGCTTCAAACATTTATGATATAGCAGGTCTGCTTGACAACTTTCTAGTGCCTTATAATAGGCTTCCTTGTAGCTTTTGTTGGCTTTTAAATTACACAGAATACAGTGCACGCGCAAGATCGGATTTGGATCGGTACCAGCTGGCCGATACCCGATCCAGCAAAAATATGCGATATCGAACCGATATCCGATCCAAGTATCGGGATCAGTGCATCCCTAACTATGAGGACACATATATTTCACTAACATGTGAAAATTTATTGTTTTTGCGTTATTTTGAGCAAATTTGTTCTTCCTGTTTGAAACGAATTTTTGAAGCTGCGTCACGGCGATTAGATACTGGTGTGTATTCCAGCATGGAGACTGGATGTCTGTACCGGCGAGTACATCGTGAGTGTGCAGCATTAATTCATTAGAAAGACTTGGTTCAAACTAATCAGCGCGCTCTATTGTGTATGAGGTGCAACTTCATTAATATGCAGGATAGCTTCAAGACTGTTTAACCTGTTACAGTGTTCAGACGGCAGAGAGACGCCTTGCTGTGTTGCCAAAACAAGTGAAAGAAGGAGAATTTTGAGATATGAGTCGTCAGTGTTGTGTTTATTAATGTGCTGCAGCAAGGGCACGCGACAGAAATGCGTTTGTAAGGAACATTGTTTACCCGAGAGCTTTTCACATCTGGAAATGATGAAATCTGGATTTGCCGCTCGTCTCCTTTAATAAAGACACAGCTCCAGTTTGTGTTGATTGTCCTGTCTCTACAGATTTGGTAAGTGTGTGTGATCAGTGGTCTTTGTTTGTTTATTCAGATTGTAAAGTTAGTTGGTATCGTCAGCAGTGCTCTTTCAGTGTTTAAAGACAGACCTCAGTCAAAATGATTTAGTTACTCAGTTTACAGCATGTTAATATCACTGCAATATTACAGTACAATATTATAGACTGAAAGATGTAAATGCTGCTCTCTGAGTGTAAACATGTAAACACCACAATCAAACTATTACCGTCGTGTAGGATTTTCTCCGCATTTCGTGACAGGATAGTCTATACACACACGGCTTTCTGACGCTACCTACCGAGTGCATCTAAGTTACCAAGAAATGCGGAGGATTTTTTCCCCCATTCGCCGTGCGGTATCAAACACTCCATTAAAACTCCACTCTCCAGCAGTTCCTCGTGTCCAATATCTCGTTTGTCACGGGGGACATGCAGGAAATGTTCCTGAATGAAAGTGAAAGTGCCAAACTGCAGTTAAAGTAGACAAATTAATCATTTGGTAAATAAATTGATTACTGATGTCCATGTAAACACAGTCACTCTCTTTCTCCCCTGCGTCTGCGTGTTTGTTTTGCAGTGTTGCCAGATGTAGCTGATTTTTTACCCGCACAATCGGATTCAAAACCGGTCAATTGGGCGGGAAACCACCCAATCTGGCAACACTGTTTTCCTCGCCTCTGTGAAAATCAGTACATGCCCAAAGGGAAACTCCCATTTTTGCAAATTCTTTCCTCTGTCCCTCCCCCGACACTCCCACCCAAACAGAGCTGGACACGCCCACTTTCTTGACTTTTTCCAAAGTAGAGGTGTAAAAACAGCCTGCTGAGAAAGGGGGGTTTCATGGCCCTTTAAGATTGCAACAATTTTTTTTTAAGAATCATTCTTATGTTTTGCTTTCATTATTAATTCGCATGCATGTGTAAGTTTATTACCATTTCATGTAAAGAACGTTCAGTTATGAAATGTGGCATTTCTTCATTTCACAGGTTGTTGAGAGTCAAAGTGACATGAACTGTTCCTGGACTGTAAAGATTTCCAAGGAGGCTTTTGATAAATCTCGTCTGGAAAACAACGGAAGTGGATTTGTTGGAGTTCTGCGCTTCAAGAACATGGGGAATAAGGTAACAAGTGCTGCTTTATTTGTTTAGCTCTTTTTTAAAAAGAATATTATATAAAACATGCACAAATGTTTCGAGATCAGTGACATTCACACATTGCTGTTCTCTTGATTTGTGATCTAGAATCAAACTAAAAATTACACCATTCTGAATAATGAAGTCTATGGAATCACAATGCGAGCCAACATCTTCAACCTCACCAACAATATTGAAATGCTCTTTACACAGAACAATCCGGTAATAAGGGCTTTGTTGGAGAACTTGATTTGTAATAATAATAATCACACACTGAAAACAAAACTAAACACAAATGTGTTTTTACAGGCCGGTAATGTGTCCTGTAGTTCTTGGGATGGCAACGGTAAATACATTTATGGCTCTACATATCAGTTCACATCAACAAACTCTATCAAACTAAAATTGGTTGCTCTTTTTTTCCTTTGCAGGAGATCCTGAGTGGACAAACTCTGGCTGTAAGACGATAAAAATCAACAACAGCACCATAAAGTGCTCATGTTCACATCTGACCTTCTTCGCAGTGCTGATGGTGAGAAGAAGAGCCATGTTTCAATTAAAAACACATCAAATCAGAAGCTTTTAGTGCATGTCTGTATGCTGATGAACACAATGTGACAAAATAACGTTAACAAATGCATGCATATGAAATTAATAGATTTATATGTCTGTAGATCTATACCTCTATAATGTTTGTTATATAGTTCACATATAAACACTATACTATTAGGGCTGCACGATATTGGAAAAAATGAACATTGTGATATTTCGTTTTTCTGCAATACATTTTGCGATGAATACAATTTCACCAGATGACTTTAATAGCTTTTTTGGGAGAACGAATTCATAATTTTAGGTTGATTATTCTACATAACATTCTTTCAACTAACTAAATACCAGTCATAGATTAATACAAAGAACAAAGATGCATGCAAATGAAATAAACAGTGCTTTTCTGATTTTCTAAGAAGTCCTATAGTATTCAGACACAAAACATGAATAGTTAAATGCAAAATATCACTTTAATATTCATTGTATATATGTTTAAATTAATTATAAACAATCTTTGTAATCTAAAGCTGCAAACGCTTGAGTTTCTTGTGCTTTTAAGCTTTATTGAAACGCTTGATAATAATCGCAGGTCAAAAAACATGCAAATGATAAACGTTTCACTACATTATGGATAAACTTTGCAATGACAAACAATTCAACTATAATCACGACTGGGCATTGCACATGCTTCGATTATTGCAGATGTGTACGTTGCGGAATCGATGCTGAAACGATATATTGTGCAGCACTATATACTATAGTAAAGTACTTGTGATTCTATAGTTGCTATGGTGCTACAGTGCATCCGGAAAGTATTGATAGCTCTTCACTTTTTCCGCATGTTTTTATGTTACAGCCTTATTCCAAAATGGATTAAATTCCTTTATTTCCTCAACATTCTACACACAATCCCCCATAATGACAATGTGAAAAAAAGAGCTTTTTAAATTGTTGCAATTTTATTACAAATAAAAAAGCTGATAAATCACACGTACATCAGTATTCACAGCCTTTGGCGTGAAGCTGTAAATTGAGCTCAGGTTCATTCTGTCTCCACTGATCATTCTTGAGATGTTTCAGCAGCTTCATTGGAGTTCACCTGTGGTCAATTCAGTTAATTGGACATGATCTGATGTCAAAGCACAAACCAAGCATGAAGACAAAGGAATTGTCTGTAGACCTCCGAGACATGATTCTTTTGAGGCACAAGGCTGGGGAAGGTTACAGAAACATTTCTGCTGCTCTGACAGTTCCAGTGAGCACAGTGGCCTCCATCATCCGTAAGTGGAAGATGTTTGAACCACCAGGACTCTTCCTAGAGCTGGCCGGCCATCTAAGCTGAGTGATCGGGGGAGAAGAGTCTTAGTCAGGGAGGTGATCAATAACACGATGGTCACTCTGTTGAGCTTCAGCGTTCTTCTGTGGAGAGAGGAGAACCTTACAGAAGGACAACCATCTGTGCAGCAATCCACCAATCAGGCCTGTATGGTAGAGTGGCCAGACAGAAGACTCTCCCCGCCTGGAATTTGCCAAAAGGCATCTGAAGGACTCTCAGACCATCAGAAACTAAACTCTCTGGTCTGATGAGACTCAAATTGAACTCTTTGGAGTGAATGCCAGGCGTTACGTTTGGAAAAAACCAGGCAGCGCTCATCACCAGGCTAATAGCATCCCTACAGTGAAGCATGGTGGTGGCAGCATCATGCTGTGGGGATGTTTTTCAGCAGCAGGAACTGGAAGACTAGTCAGGATAGAGGGAAAGATGAATGCAGCAATGTACAGAGACATCCTGAATGAAAACCTGCTTCAGAGTGCTCTTGACCTCAGACTGGGGTGACGCTTCATCTTCCAGCAGGACAATGACCCAAAGCACACCGCCAAAATATCAATGGAGTGGCTTCACGACAACTCGGTGAATGTCCCTGAGTGGTTTAGCCAGTGCCCAGACCTAAATCCTATTGTACATCTCTGGAGAGATCTGAAAATGGCTGCTTTCCATCCAACCTGATAGAGCTTGAGAGGTACTGCAAAGAGGAATGGGCAAAAGTTCCCGAAGACAGGTGTGCCAAGCTTGTGGCATCATATTCAGAAAGACTTGAGGCTGTAATCGCTGCCAAAGGGGCATCAACAAAGTGTTGAGCAAAGGCTGTGAATACTGATGTACATGTGATTTATCAGCTTTTTTATTTTAAATAAATTTGCAACAATTTTAAAAACTCTTTTTTCACATTGTCATTATGGGGGATTGTGTGTAGAATGTTGAGGAAATAAAGGAATTTAATCCATTTTGGAATAAGGCTGTAACGTAACAAAATATGGAAAAAGTGAAGCGCTATCAATACTTTCCAGATGCACTGTAACAACTAGTAACATAAACAAATGACCCATACTGTTGTTTTCCAAAACTATAGAGTATATTATACAACAATACACCACACTGTAGTAATTCTAAAGTATGCACAGTTTTAATTTATCAGTTCACTATACAATATGTTCAATACTACAATATGCTGAAAAAGAGTAATAGATACTCTAATATATACAGTAAAATACCACACTACAGTAAAAGGTACACTATTTACTATAAATCACCATCATATTTTTCATGTGGAAAAAACTAAAGTTTTATCATCTGAATATTTGTTTTTTCTCTGATTTCTCAGTCTCCGGTCACAGATGCCAACGCTGTAGCGCCGTATCTGGAGTCACTGACCCTCATCTCTTCTATCGGCTGTGGGATCTCTGTGTTTTTTCTGGCCATCGCTCTGTTCATCCATTTTCTGCTGCGGTAGAGTCTATTAAAGCACTACTTATGGTCAATGCTGTTTTAAAGGTGCCATAGAGTGAATATGAAATCAAAATTGTTCTCTGACATACACTATCTGACAAAAGTCTTGTCGCCTATCCAAGTTTTAGGAACAATGAATAATAAGTTGACTTCTAGTTGATGATTTGGTATCAGAAGTGGCTTATATGAAAGGCAAAGGCCTCTAGATGACGCTTATTTGAGCACAATAAAATATGATCATGCCTTGATTTTGAATGATTTCATTAGGACAGTAAGGTCTGACTTTGCTTATTATATAATATAAAGTCATGCTGCAGTGGAAACAGAATGAATATTGTGTCTGACTCCATCATGAGCTTGGAGGACTGCATCATACATCTCTGACTCAAATCACGCATTAATAAAGTCATCTGGAATGGCAAAGAAAGCGTTCCTGCAGGACTCCCAGAGTTCATCAAGATTCTCTGTGTTCATCTTCAACGCCTCCTCCTACATCTTACCCCAGACATGCTCAATAATGTTCAAGTCAGGTGACTGGGCTGGCCAATCCTGGAGCAGCTTGACCTTCTCTGCTTTCAGGAGCTTTGATGTGGAGGCTGAAGTATGAGAAGGAGCGCTATCCTGCTGGAGAATTGTCCCTCTCCTGTGGTTTGTAATGTAATGGGCAGCACAAATGTCTTGATACCTCAGGCTGTTGATGTTGATCATCCACTCTGCAGATCTCTCGCACGCCCCCATACTGAATGAACCCCAAACCATGATTTCTCCTTCACCAAACTTGACTGATTTCTGTGAGAATCTTGGCTCCATGAGGGTTCCAGTAAGTCTTCTGCAGTATTGGTGATGATTGGGATGCAGATCAACAGATGATTCAGCAGAGAAATGCACCTGACACTTTTGCACATGATCAACTAGAAGTCAAGATATTGTTTGTTGCATTACAGCTGGGATCCACAACAAGACTGTTGTCATGTAGTGTACACCCACACAGACAGTTTGGCTTCATGCATTCAAATTCACTGATGCAAATTAGATTTTTTTAGTGAAGCCAGCAGGGGCCACTCAACCCGTGGTCTGTGTCCTAATGCCCCAGTAAAAGTGAAGGTGACACTATACTGTCAGTGAGCGCTGTCTTTGGGATGAGACGTTAAATCGAGGTCCTGACTCTCTCATTAAAAATCCCATGGCACTTCTGGTAAAGAGTAGGGGTGTAACCCGGTGTCCTGGCCAAATTCCCTCCATAGGCTCTTACCCATCATGGCCTCCCAATCATCCCCATCCACTGAATTGGCTCTGTCACTGTCTCTCCACTCCACCTGTAGCTGGTGTGTGGTGAAGCACTGGCGCCATTGTCCTGTGGCTGCCGTGGCATCATCCAAGTGGATGCAGCAGACTGGTGGTAGTGTAGAGAGACCCCTCCTCTCCCTCCCCTCATGATAGTGAAGCGATTTGGGTGTATGGGTTTCATTCATTTTCAAAATAAGAGTTTTACATACAGAGCAAGTATAATTCAAGCTTAGATATACTTAAAATGAGGGGGTGAAATGATGTAAACCTTGTGGTCAGTCAAACTCAGCCTGGAGCACGCATATTCATGATCCTGTGTGCAATGTAACAGTCTGTGCTTTGTTCCAATGAACCGGTTTTTCACTGGAATTTTACATTGATTTGCATGAGAATTACACTCATTTATTTGAGAAGGAGGAAACAATGGTGTTTTATTCAGCTATACCTATGTATAGTTGCTTTAAAGTTGCCTACAGCAAATTGTTTTATTTTGGACTGAATATGACACAGTCTTCTCTTAGGTGCAGTTTCTTTATAAACTAATTTCGAGAGGATCGCGTGCTTATGATTGAGCACGGCTGGTCCCGCATCAGCTCCACATATAGCACCAATCAGATGAATACTGACTCACTTTAATAGAGTTTTCCACTTCAGTCATCTTCATCTTGAAGAATCCCCCCTTCCACCACTACTCCTCCTCTTCTCCTGATAGGGCGGCAAGGTGGCCCAGTGGTTAGCACTGTTGCCTCACAGCTAGAACGCCACTGGTTCGACCCCTCTCCGGGCCAGTCGGCATTTTTGTGTGGAGTTTGCATGTTCTCCCCATGCTTGTGTGGGTTTTCCCTGAGTTCCTCTCACCATCCAAAGATATACACAAATTGACTACTCCAAAGTGGCATCTTAATTCAAACTCTTAGCCAGCTATATCTCAGCTATTCCTAACACATTCACAAGCAGGGGCTTTCTCGAGACCTACCTGAGCTCAAACTCCCCTCTCGCCCTTCAAATGGGAGGGAGCCCCAGGCTCGAGGATATTCTGAGCTCAGGGCTTTCTCCCGGGACAACATGCCAAACACCCTTTATTATCAATCATCAGCTAAGTGTGAACTCTTGAAAAGATCATAAGATAACGTACAAGTGGCATCATTGTGTGGGGAAAAATAAATATTTCTGAGCAGTTATTTACATTAAGTCAGAATTTGCCAGGGGTGTGAATAATTTCGAGCTTGACTGCATATATTCATTCTATGGCACTTTTAACTCAACAATTTGTGGATCCTCTAAAAATCAGCCTATATGAAAGACAAAACAACATGTTCTGGAATGTTTGAATCTATGATGTAATAAAGTGGATAAGCTCCGCCTCCATAAAAGATCTACACCCACTTTTACTTCACTGCCTGTTTAACCCTGATTAATTTAAAAACTGTTAGCCAATCACAGCAGGAGGGATGAGAAATTCAGATCATTTTACAGATTCGGACCTTGAGTCTCTTTCAGCAAGATAAACAAATTTTTTTTCGAGTCATACAAGTCATAATGCAATAAGAAAGAGAAAATAATCATCAGTTTTTGTCTTTTGTCTATGATTTAGCTCAACTCACCTCTTCTGACAACTTTGAGTCCCATATAATTTTTCTTTATTGGCCAAGTTTAATTCATCTGCGCATGTCATTAAGAAAATTTAAATCTGCAAATGCACTTCCTGTTTGTTTTCAGTTAAATTCTTCAGTTAAAATCTGAGGTAATGGGCGGGGCTAATATATTTAACCACGTCCCACCAGCTGTCGCTTTTGACAGCAAACAGTACTGGTTAGCAGGAGGAGTCTGTTAGGTTGTAATAACTCTCCCCAAACCCTTTTCCCTATCTCTCTGAATGACACGACTAATTTACTACATCCAATAAGCTCGCAGTAGAAAAGACAACGTCCACTGTTTTCCCATTTAATATTCTGTTCCTCTAGGAACTGCACCATATTATGAAAAAAAAAAAAAAATGGTCGCAACTTTCGGTTCATGTAGACTTTAAAAGCAGTGCATGCAGCTTAGAGACCTGCATTTAAGCCTGAGCTTGGCGGGGCCCGACTTTTTTATGCCCCAAGGGCCGGGCTTCGGGCTAATTTTCACATCATAGCTAGCAAGCATATCGGGCTTTGGGCCTGCATTAAAAAAAACTTAAAAAAAAAAAAGTTTAATGAGATCTAATATTAGTCCGGAAGTGCCAGTGATGTCTTGCGCATAGAGATTTCAGCCATAAAGAACATAAAGAGAAAAATTGCCAATGACGAACTTAAAACTGAAAAACGCTAGAGGAAAGGCAAACTTCTGGTCAACTTTTCAAATAGTGAAAAGTTAAACGATAAAGCAACTGGTTATGCACAATGCACAACTTGTTACAGCGGCGCCAGCAGGATTTTATTCCAATATGCACAAATCCAGCACCGCCTGCCCCGCCTCATCATCGCTCATTCTTATTTTAATCGCAAGAAACACTTGTGTTATGTGTGTGTGTGTATTTTTTTTTTTTTTTTAATAAAACAAAAAAAAATTATACATACAGTTGCAATAAGAATTATTCAACCCCCTGATTTATTAGCCCCCCTGTTTATTTTTTTCCCCAATTTCTGTTTAACGGAGAGAAAATTTTTTTAACACATTTCTAAACATAATAGTTTTAATAACTCATCTCTAATAACTGATTTATTTTATCTTTGTCATGATGACAGTAAATAATATTAGACTAGATATTCTTCAAGACACTTCTATACAGCTTAAAGTGACATTTAAAGGCTTAACTAGGCAGGTTAGGGGAATTAGGCAAGTTATTGTATAATGATGGTTTGTTCTGTAGACTATCGAAAAAATATAGCTTAAAGGGGCTAATAATATTGACCTTAAAATGGGTTTAAAAAAATTAAAAACTGCTTTAATTTTAGCCGAAATAAAACAAATAAGACTTTCTCCAGAAGAAAAAATATTATCAGACATACTGTGAAAATTTCCTTGCTCTGTTAAACATAATTTGGGAAATATTTAAAAAAGAAAAAAAAATTAAAAGGGGGTTGAATAATTCTGATTGCAACTGTAATTATAAATAAATAATAGTATTATTGTTATTATACAATTATTATTCTAAATAAATAACAGAAATTAATCCTAAATGTAACTGAAAAACTAAACTAAAATCTAAAGACACAACCGGAGTGATGCTAAAATAATTTAAGAAATCTTCTGCATGAATATTAATTTCTTTTGAATGAAATTCTATAGACAATTCTATAGAATACAAAAAAGATGTTTTATAGAATTATCTGTTGTGTGTTGTCTTAGACCCGACTTATGGCCGAGAATTAGGTTAATTAAGTCTGACCTCCCTGACTCATCATCTCTCCCTTTTGCTTTATACAAGGAGCCATGCTTAGTCTAAATAAGATCACCATCATGTTATCTAAACTTTGATTTGTCGACTTGCAAAACTCACTGTGTGCCGACACCTCCACATAGAAGACTGTTACGCCGGTTTCACAACACATAAGCGGCGCGTGAGCAGCACGGCTAGTTTTCCGGCATGCATGTTTGCAACCGGGACTTACACCGGGAGCAGGGTCAAGCAGGAGTGGTGCGTGAGGCGCACGGGTATGTTTTTTTTTCTGCGCACGTTCTCAGTTTGCTTTTTGATTAAACTACATTGCTTTCACCAGCGTTGGTTCGGTTGCACATTAGCATCTTTATTTCGGAATTATGACTCTTAATAAATACACTTTGCCTATGAAGTAAATCACATCTCAAAGCATTTACTGGGGAACTGGCGACTTTTACTGGGGCACTGGGGCACGTGCCCCAGTAAATGGGGTCTAGCGACACCCCTGATTCATTTCCTTTTTAATATTAATATATTTTGTTTGAAATCTAAGTGTAATAAAAGCACATCAGCACAAAGGAAAGATCAGACACTCAAGGCGTAATCTTTAAAATGATGACATATTAAAACATTGGCAAAAATCTGACAGAGGATTGTAGTAGTGGAGCATTAATTAAATCCTTACTTTCCTCTTACTGAAAGAAATCATCCACCCGCACAGTTGAGTAGTGGACGGGCTCAAACAAAAATATGATTTGTATATTTGTCTTGGTAAAAATAAATAAATAAAAAGCTGCATTAATTTGCACCCTCTCATGGTAGGTATGCGCAGTGCGTACGGCCGTAAGGCTGCAAGCACCACTGGGTTAAATTGAGTAAACTCACTGTGGACCACATACCGCTTGAATATCAATGTCACTTAAACTAAATTCTACATTTAAAATAACAACAACAGAAAAAAATCTAAACATTTCTGTAAATTATTCTGATAAAAAACAAAACCAAAAAACATCAACTTTCTATTAAAGACAATTCTGGTCTATTTTAATGGCTGTTTCAGTATAAGCTGTTTGGCAGGAAAAAACGGGCTTGGGGTCGGACTCGGGCCAAAGATTTTGTTGGACTGTTGGGCTACAGCCTGTGCGTCTTGGGTCAGGGCCGGGCTTAGATTTAAAGGGCCACAAAACCCCCTGTCTCAGCAGGGTGTTTTCACACCTCTGTTTTGAAAAAAGTCAGGAAAGTTGGGCATGTCCAACTCTGGGAGTGTGGGAGTGTCGGGGGAGGGAAAGAGGGTAAGATATGCATAGAAGGGCGTTTCCATTTGGGCGCGCGCTAAGTCTCACAGGCAAAACAAACAGAGAGAGGCTGATTTGATACAGCATGGCAAATGAGAGAAAAAAAATCCTCCGCATTTCTCTGTAACTTATGTACTCGGTAGGTAGGTAGCGTCAGAAAGCCGTGTGTGTATAGACTATCCTGTCACAAAATGCGGCAAAAATCCTGCACGACGGGAATAGTTTGTGTTTATATGTTTACACTCGGAGAGCAGCATTTACAGCGCATCTTTCAGTCTATAATATTGTACTGTAATATTGCAGTGATATTAACATACTGTAAACTTAGTAACTAAATCATTTTGACTGAGGTATGTCTTTAAAAACTGAAAGAGCACTGCTGAAGATACGACAAACTTTGTAATCTGGGTTAAACAAAGAGCACTGATCGCACACACTTACCAAATCTGTAGCGACAGGACAAAAAGGAGACGAGCCGGATTTCACCATTTCCAGATGCGTAAAGCTCTCGGGTAAAAAATGTTCCTTACAAACGCACTTCTGTCGCGTGCACTGTAATCCACACGTGAGTCCAGCAGCTCTCTCATAGAGGGAAAATGAAAACAAAACCTTGTTGCAGCACACTAATAAACGCAAAACCGACGACTCTTGTCTCCAAATTCTAGTTCTTTCACTTGTTTTGGCAACACAACGTGGCGTCTCTCTTCTGTCTGTACAGTGTAAACAGTCTCCGGAGCTATCATGCATATTAATGAAGTTTCACGTCATACACAATAGAGCGCGCTGATTGGTTTGAAGCACGTCTTTCTCATGAATTAATGCAGCACACTCACATACGTCAGAATGTTCTCGAAAAGACAGACAGCCAGTCTCCACTCTGGATTTACACCTATGTATCTCATGGCTGTTACGTAGCTTCAAAAATTCGTTTCAAACCGGAAGAACAAATGTGCTCAAAATAACGCAAAAACAACCAATTTTTACTTTTTAGTGAAATATATGTGTCCTAATAGTGTTTATAGCAGCGTGGGACACAGATATGACTGTCAACAGCTCAAAAAATGTGTTTTGGTGTTTCGTGACCCTTTAAGGCCCGTGCAGGGCTCTACTGCAGCTCAGATTGCATCTGCACCCAGTCTGCAGCCATACCCTCATTTTCTGACGAGGCTTAAAAACAGGACAAAAAACAGACAACTACTTATTTATATAAAATACTGGAATTGTTTTAGTTACGTACTAGGTTATGATCTTTGTTGATGTAAAAATATTGATTACATCATAAATAGGCCTCGGAGAACAGAAAAAAAAGAAAACTGAGGTAGTTCGTGATCACTTTAAAATAAAGATTCTTTCTCTTTCAACAGGAAAGCCAAATCCAATCAGGCCACAAAGATCCTGATCAACATGTTCGGTGCTCTGTTTCTCCTGAACGTGTCTTTTCTGTCAAATGAGAGTGTGGCAAACTCAGGAGACAAGAATGCTTGTGTCTTCATAGCACTGCTGATGCATTACTCCATGCTGACCACATTCACCTGGTTCTTCATTCAAGCTCTTCATATGTACTTATGGCTCATCCGACAGAATGTCACCATCACAAACTATATGAGGAAGATCACCGTGTTGGGCTGGGGTGAGTGATGGAACATATACAACAGTTCAAAACCAAAAACCACAGTCAAATTCCCACTTCCATTAAGATATTTAAAGGGCACCATTCATGCAAAATCTTACACAATGTGAAAGATAAAGTTATTGTGAAAAATAATCACAATGTGACTTAGCAGTGTGGTTTTCCCTGCCACGCGATATGGATTGACAGGCACATATTACCATGTCTCAGTATCTACCTGTTATTAACACACAAAAACATGTCCACAAGACAGAATTAGCAAAGAAACTGGGGTTAACTGATCTGTCATAACTCTCTGTGGTCAAACTGCTCTTTAAGAAGCAGTGCTACACTGTGTGTTTTTACAGCATGCTGAACTCTTTTTGAGCTACGTAACTCATAATGGCTGAAATCAGCACAGCAGCAATGAACACAACTATAAATGAGGACACTTAAATCACACAACAGGAGTGATGTTTTGTGGATGTTTACCTGTTATCAGGGCTTAATTTGTGCCAGAACATGCCAGATCTGGATCCGACACCTCTGAAATCTGATCCGGCACCTCATTTTACTAATCCCCGATCTGTTCCGGGACCTCGCAATTCACAAATTAGGCACTGCCTGTTATATATATACCAGAACAGCATATTTACCTGTTTGTTTTACCACATTTACAGCGAGTAAATGAGCAAAAACAGCACAACGTGTTAAACGTGCGCGTGTTTGTGTGTTCTGTCTGTCATTTTAGACATGTTTATCCTAATATAATAATAATAATTCCTTACATTCTTTTCTGGACACTCAAAACGCTTTACACATTGGGGGGCTCCACCACCAGTGTGCAGCATCCACTTGGATGGCTCAACAGTTGATCGGTGGATAGGAATTTAAGATATCTGGACGTTAGGAGGCCATGATGGACAGTGGCCAGTGGGCAAATGTGGCCAGGATGTTTGTTCCTACTCTTTTTCGAAAGATAACCTGGGATTTTTAACGACCACAGAGAGTCAGGACCTTGGTTTAACATCTCATCCAAAAGACATCACGCACTGAGCAGTAGAGAGTCCCCATCACTATACTGGGGCATTAGGACCCACACAGACTGCAAGCTGGGCGCCCCCTGCTGGCCTCACTAACTCACCACTTCTGGCAGCAACCTAGCTTACCCATGTGGTCCCCCATCCAGATACTGACCGGGCACATCTCTGCTTAGCTTCAGTGGGCGACCATGTGAGAGTGGCAGAGAGCTAGCTGCTGGTTATCAGTTGCAGAGAGCTAGCTGCTGGTTATCCTTCACTGAAACAGAATATCATAAGAGAGGGCGGAGATAACCATCCCTCAAAACTGGTATAATAAATGTTCTGATCGGTATTTTGACCTGAAACTTCACAAATACATTCTGGAGACACAAAGCACTTATTTTACATCCAGGCCTGAATTGGAGCCCTTTAATATTCAAAGAGCAGGTCATATGATATTTTAAAGTGTTCAAATATTGTGCTAAAGTCTCCTACAGCAGGTTTAAATGCATCTAAAATCAGATTTAAAAAAGTTATTTTCTTATCATTTTGCAATGATTTCAATTCAGTGCTTAAGGTTTGTAAGCCCCTCTCCCTTGCATAAGCTGATTGGTCAGCTGGCAAAATGGTAGGCGTGGATTATGCAAATGAGCTACTTTGATTGTGTTGATGTAGATTGTTAGCAGGCAATTTAACAATATAACAATTCATTAAGGTGAATCAGAGTTGACTCTTTCTTTTGAGAGACATTGTCTTTGTTTATCAGGCACTTTTTTGATAAACAATTCTGCTGACGGTTTACATTGAAGGCCAGCTGCTTTATAAACTGTAAATAAGATATTATTTTTCCAAAACCCACTAGACCAGATCTTGAAGAATGAAAAGTAATGAAAAGTATTTTATTACACTGTAGTTTCTATTCATTTTTTACTTGTTTTCTCCTAATATTTGCTTCTCAGTTTTCAGTCAATTGTCATGTAAGATTTAATATTTTCAGTTTTAGTTATTTTAGTAAAAACTGGATTGAAACGATAAGCATTGCTCATCTGTATTTTGATGTTGCTTATTGTATTTTCCTAAATGAAAAGGTTAATATGGATTCTATTTATTTATTTATTGTGTGTTTTCTGTGTATCATCAGGTTTTTCAACGCCGATAGTCGTGGCTGTTCTTTCTATGGGAGGATATAATGCAGTGACCCTGAACTCAACATCTGGAAAAATTGCTCAAATGTAAGTCCTTTAATGTAATGCAATTCTTTAACATGCTGCACAATTAATTTTCGCTCGTCGGCAGGTTCATTTGTCAGCAAATCATGTGTGAGTGTTGACCTACAACCAATCAGAAAGCACGATAAAGGTCAGCGTTAAGTTCAGGATTAGTTATAGAACACAATATCACACTGCAAAAAAGCTTTTCTTAGTTAGATTTTTTGTTTTGTTTCTAGTCCAAATATCTAAAAATTCTTAAATCAAGAAGAATTTTCTAGACAAGCAAAACATGTTGTCTTGTTTTAAGAAATAATATGCCAAAATAAAGAGAGTATTTCCTTAAAACAAGCAAAATAATCTGCCAATGGGGTAAGCAAAATAATCTTATGTCAAAAGGGAAAAACAAGATTATTTTGCTTACCCCATTGGCAGATTATTTTGCTTGTTTTAAGGAAAAACATGTTTTGCTTGTCTAGAAAATTCTTCTTGATTTAAGAATTTTTAAATATTTGGACTAGAAACAAGACAAAAAAATCTAACTAAGAAAAGCTTTTTTTGCAGTGCAGAATAAATAAGCTTTACAATAAAGTCAAACAGAAACAAAGTAGAAACATTTGCCTCGCTTAACTTTGATCTCACATGTGACCTTAAGTTATTTCCTCATCACTTCTCACATGCATTTTCAAAAGATAAAAAATAAAAGTGGTCAGTGATTGTTTCTGTTGAGGCAACTGAACACTACCTTAGATAGTCACGCAGTGTGAAAACCAGTGTTGGGGAAAGTTACCTTTGAAGGTAATGCATTACGATATTGATCTACTCTCCAAAAATGTAAACTAGTTGTGTAACTTAGTTACTTTCTGTGGTAAGCAATGCATTATGTTACTTTTGCGTTACTTTTGTGTTACTTTTTCTTACCTCGCTTAGACTTAATATCTTTCAGAAATTGCACAAATAGTTTTTTAACTATTAAATTAACATCACACTGTATAACCTTCATTTACTAAAAAAAAAAAACACAAAATGTTGGATCCAGAGCTCTACATTTTACATTTGATATTTATCTTTGATACAGATATATTTTGAAGTGATGCATTATTTTACTTCTTTTTTTAAGAGTAAACACCTTTTTCATTGTGTTCTTGTCTATTTGTGTCTACATAAAGTGTGTACAGTGTGTGTGTGTGTGTTTTTTTTTTTTTTTTTTTACATATTTATTGTCTTTCATGTAGTTATTGTCTTCTACATGTTTATTGTCAACATTGTTGATAGTATATAGTTTTGTTTTGGAGTATGTATTTTGCATTGTCTGTGTCACGGCGAGGACTCAAGAGCAGGCACTCAAATGGGTTTATTAATACTAAAAATAAAACAAATAAGAAACAAAAACAACCCCAAAGAGGAAAACATTCGCAAAAAGGCAAAAAGAGACTAGACTGGGCTGGCAGAGAAGAGCAGGGCTGGACAGGACAAGGCAATAATCGACGATGAACTGGCACAGAACAGCAGACAAGAGGAGGCTATAAAGAGAAAGAATTAACAAACATTCATTCATTCATTTTCTTTTCGGCCTTATTAAACTGGGGTCGCCACAGCGGAATTAACCACCAACTTATCCAGCATATGTTTTACGCAGCGCATGCCCTTCCAGCTGCAACCCATCTCTGGGAAACATCCATACACACTCATTTACACTCATACACTATGGACAATTTAGCTTACCCAATTCACCTGTACCACATGTCTTTGGACTGTGGGGGAAACTGGAGCATCCAGAGGAAACCCACGCGAACGCGGGGAGAACATGCAAACTCCACACAGAAATGACAACTGACCCAGCCGAGGCTCGAACCAGCGACCTTCTTGCTGTGAGGCGACAACACTACCTACTGTGCCACTGCATCGCCTACATTTAAAATAATTATTATAAATACATTTAAATATATTTATTTATTTTCAATAAATATAACAATTTGTTTATTATTATTA
Source organism: Danio kyathit (assembly GCA_903798195.1). NCBI lineage: Eukaryota > Metazoa > Chordata > Actinopteri > Cypriniformes > Danionidae > Danio > Danio kyathit. Next base: position 1,662,659 of record LR812535.1, read on the forward strand.
TTGTTATTATTATTATTATACAACTATTATTCTAAATAAAAAAACGAAATCAATACTAAATAGATCTGAAAAACAATGTAAAGACACAACTGGAGTAATATTCTAAGACTTTTGCTCGAATATTAATTATGACAGTTCTATAGAATACAAAAAAATTTAGGTTTTATAGAATTATCTGTTGTCTTAGACCCAACTCATGGCTGAGAATAAATGTTATGAAGTCTTAGTTACCTCCCTGGCTCATTACTCCTCTTTTCTGCTTCATAACCATGCTTAGTCAAAGTAACATCATCATCATCATATGATATAAACCTTAGTTTTGTCGACTTGCATGTTGTCGCATATCTGTGTGCATGTAAACAACCGGGATCAGGAGCAGCGCATGTGAGGGGCGCAGGAATGGCTTTCTGCGCACATGTGTCAATTTGATTTCACCAATGCTGTTTCGGTTGCACCGTTGCACATAAAGAATAACAAACTTGCCCGTGCAAAAGACGCCAAATGTGAATAGCCCCTAACGTCTTTATTCTGGGATCTAAATTAATACACTTGCAAAAAGTAAATCTAATCTCAAAGCTTTTACTGGGGCACTTTTTTTTTGCACCATCTTCCCATGCCGCCCCCAGCAAGATGCCGCCCTGGGCAATCGCCCATACTGCAAATGCCTAAATCCGCCACTGATGAACTGGCACAGAACAGCAGACATAAGGAGATTATAAAGAGAATGCATTAACAAAAAGGTGAAATAAATACACGAAAAATGGATTTTCAACAAGGAGGGCAATAGACAATAGATGAAAGAGCACGACACAAGGAAACAACGCAAGCCATGTGCTCACGTAAAACGAGACTAGAACACATAGCCAATGAGAGAACTCATTAGCTGCATCCTCACGTGAAACACAACACTAAAGCACACGGCGCATACATGAACCACGTGCTAAACACAACACCAACAGAAGTCTGAATGTAAGGCATAAGCACAAGATAAATAAAAACAGCCACTGTGCACTCACACATGCAATGTGCATGTTCCATCCCAGCACCAATCGAAACCGAAACCAACTAGATTGAGGCGCTGAGAATGAAACAGCCCGCTACAGACAGAACAAACACAGACACCAGGGTGAGAGCATGCATCTAGACCACGCACAGACCTCACGCACCCGCGTCAAGTGACCAAGACGGTGCTCATACAAAAAATAAAGCCAGACAAGAACAGAATAAGAATGCACAACCCAAGAAAACCTGAGCTGAGCACAAAATCAAGACAGGACAGGACTAGTGTTGGACTCTAGAACTGACAAGACTGAAGTGGCAGAATCCTGACACTCTGGAGCCAGCACCTAAGTTTTTCACTCATCATAACACTACTGTGCTACTGATGATGTGACAGTAAAAGTGATGTGATTTGAAGTCATATTATTATGTAACTCACATTACCTGCAATGCATTACACCCAACACTGCTGAAAACAACTGCGATCTGACAACATTGAAAATCATGCAGCGTGAACTCATAAACTAATAAAGCTGTCAACATTGTGTCTTCTCTAATAACCGCAGGTGCTGGATTACAGATCCCTTCATTCACTACATAGTGAACATCGGCTTCTACAGCCTAGTTTTCATCTTCACGACAGTCATCTTCATCATCATCGTCTCTAAGATTTTCCAGTCCAGAGACATAAGAACGACTGAAGGCAAAAGACTGACATTCAGAAAGCAGCTGATGATGGTGTTGAGTTTGTTTCTTCTGTTTGGTCTGACGTGGGCTGTTGCCTTCTTCAGTTATGGACCGATGCTCATTCCCTCATATTACATCTTCTGTGCGCTCAACTCCTGTCAGGGTGAGAAACTGAGTGCTTCTATTGCACACACAGATTTTTGGCTAATTGTTTACATTAATGAATGCATGCTTGTTATTGTTTATAAAGATATTTGGTAGCACGTCAGTTTAAGTACAAATTCTCACTATTAACTAGTGGCTTATTATCTGTCTATTATTATGATATCAGCAGTTTATTAGTACTTATAAAGCACATGTTCTTATTCTACGTTCCTAGTCTTATTTAGAGTGTTAATATAATAAATGTAGTGTGAATTCACTTATTATCTTCAGATTATATAACATGTATTATATTCTAAAGTTAATATAATTGGTGATTATCCAACGCTATCTCACGGCAATTCGTAACTTTTTGATTAGTGGCTAATTTGTATGAATTCGTACGATCTAATTCATACAAATTAGTACGATTTGCCCATCACCCAATGATGGTTGGGGTTAGGGGTGGGGTTAGGTGCCACGCCTCCTTTTTAAAATCGTACATTTTCGTACGACTAAACTTGTACGAATTCATACGAATTAGCCACTAAACTGACAAAACGTAAAATACTTACGTTTCCTCGTGAGATCAGGCTGGATTATCTTGATGAAGTGTTTGGCTCAAAGATTATTTTGGTCACAATTTTAATCTAAAATGAAAGTAAATTATGCTAAGTAATCATTTTCTCATCTTTTTTTCCAGGGTTTTTCCTCTTCCTGTATTACCATCACATTCACAATAATGTTGCTGGTCCTTTCTTAGATGACCCAGAATGCTCCAACTTTACCTCTGGTGAAACTATGGCATAATTAGATATAGTTGGACTGTATTCGTACCTAATTTAAGGTATGGTGACCAGATTTCAGCGATGCAATCCAGGACATTTTATAGTTCAGTGGTCATAGGTGTCATCACCTGGATCTTTAGTTCCATCCACAGATTCTCAATTGGGTTTAAGTCAGGACTCTGGCTTGGCCACTGCAAAACGTTAATGTTTTTGTCTGTTCTATCCTTTTTTTCACTGCGTTTGCTGTGTTCTGGGTTGTTGTCATGCTGAAATATCCACTGGTCTCTCTGCAGACTACCTGATGTTGTTGTTGAGAATTTTGATCTATTTCTCCTTTTCCATGGTGCTGTTTACTGTGATTAAGTTCCCTAGTCCACCAGCTGAAAAACACCCCAAAAACACTAGGTTCCCATTATCATGTTTGACAGTGAGGATCTACCTTTTCCTTATGCCAAATGAAGGCTACATCATTCATTCATTAATTTTCCTTCAGCGTAGCCCTTTATTTATCAGGGGTCGCCACTGTGAATCGCCAGTTTTCCCAGCATATGTTTTACACAGCAGATGCCCTTCCAGCTGCAACCCAGTACTGGGAAACACCCATACACTCTCATTCACACACATACACTACGACCAATTTAGTTTATTCAATTCCCAAGTGCTGTTTAACAGAGAGGAGATATTTTCAGCACATTTCATGTTTAAACACAATAGATTTACTAACTAATTTCATTAGTTTTCCTTTGGCTTAGTATCTTTATTCATCAGGTGTCACCACAGAGGAATGAATGGGCAACTTATTCAGCATATGTTTTAAACAGCAGATGCCCTTCCAGCTGCAACCAAGTACTGTGAAACACCCATTCACACTCATTCACACACACACACACACACACACACACACACACACACACACACACACACACACACACACACACACACACACACTCAAACACTACGGCCAATTTAGTTCATCAATTCCCCTATAGCGCATATGTTTGGACTGTGGGGGAAACCGGAGCACCCGGAGGTGAACATGCAAGCACAGGGAGAACATGCAAACTCCACACAGGCAACTGACCCAGCCGGGGCTCGAACCAGCAACTTTCTTGTGAAGTCGACAGTGCTAACCACTGCCCAAAGCTACATTATGGCCAAAAAATTCAATCTTTGTTTCATCTGTTTGCATTTGTTTTATCCATGACTGTTCACAAACCAACCACAGAGAGCTTCTGTTTTTCACCTGTTGATTAAAACACCTCTTCTCAATGAATAACCATAATTAGGATGCTTTAGAACAGGTTAGACATTTGTTGAATATAAGTTACATTACATGCCATGCCAACTAATTCTCATTAGATTATAATTAGACTGTTAGGTTGGGATTAGGGTTAAGGTAAATTGACGTACTGTTAAAAGTCTGTTAAAGGAGCAGTATCAGCAGATATCAAGTAGAGAGTCTTCTAATACTCAAATGGACCATCAAAATAAAGTGTTACCACACGTTTTGTAATGGTGTAGAACTTTGGGGTTTCCCATAAACTGTGAAAGTTTGCAAAGGATTTGAATAATTTTGGACATGCCACTTTTTATTAGCCACTCAGTTTATTGAAAGCTGAGAAATATTATTTTCCACAATGATGCCTCTTGTACTTTGTCTTATCTTTTGGGAGAAGCCGGTGCAATTCTTTGGACAAAAAAAAAACTTGCTGTTTTTTGTTTGCTGTTGCCTTTAATGTTATACATGTTGCTATTTGATAATTACATTTGTATTTATTAGTTTATTTGCTGGTTTTTTATGCAAATGTTCAGAAAACGTTCCATTTGATCATTTAGTGGGAAACATTTGCATGTTCTCTACAACAACAGAAACATTTAGTTTTTTAAATGTTAGCTGAAAATCCAATTAAAGCCACATGAACAATGTATAAATGTTTTTGTGTTAACGTCTAGAGAGCATTATTATCTATTGATGTTACTTGGAGAACATTTATTCATAAGTTTGAGAGAACCATATCAGAACATTTTGAGAGAATAATAACATCAGTGCAGTGTGAGTTATTATTGTTTGAGGACTGAATTTGCTAAATGTTTGATTCATTGAGTGTTATAATCCTTCATGTGCGTGTCTGAGTGACACAAACACCATTGTACCTTATTGAAAAACAAATTCAGGATGTTACTAATGTTGACGTGTGTGGGTTCAGAAATTTGCATCCTTATCTGATACAGCAGCTTACCAAAATTCACGAAGTTGGATGTGGTCCAAATTTGAAGATGAAAATACATAAAATCTCTAAGAAACAGCTGATGATTTCTGCATTATTTAACATGCTTAATAATAAAACTTCTAATAAAACCTAATTTCTTTATCATGATGAACTTCAGTTATTGAAAAATATTTATTCTGTTTAATCAAACTTGTAAATATGTGAACAGCCATCTTCAGATGACAAGACATGATGTTTATTTAAGTGCTATTTATTGTAAAGAGAAGGGCATATTTTAATGTTTCTATGTAAAAATGTAGAGAAGTATATATCTTGGTCAATGAATATTGTCAAATAAAATATTGTCAAATATTCTTTAATTAAGTTTATGTCTTTATTGCTTTCTTTCTACTAGTTTTATTCAATATATACATTTATAGTTAAGACAAGTTTATTCTTTTAAATACAGTATTTCCCAAGTGCTGTTTAACAGAGAGGAGATATTTTCAGCACATTTCATGTTTAAACACAATAGATTTACTAACTAATTTCATCCATTTTCCTTTGGCTTAGTATCTTTATTCATCAGGTGTCACCACAGAGGAATGAATGGGCAACTTATCCAGCATATGTTTTAAACAGCAGATGCCCTTCCAGCTGCAACTCAGTACTGGGTAACACCCATACACACTTATTCACACACACACACACACACACACTCAAACACTATGGCCAATTTAGTTCATCAATTCCCCTATAGCGCATGTCTTTGGACTGTGGGGGAAACTGGAGCACCCGAAGGAAACCCACACCAACACGGGGAGAACATGCAAACTCCACACAGAAATGCAAACTGACCCAGCTGGGACTCGAGCCAATAGCCTTCTTGCTGTGAGGCCACAGTGCTAACCACCGAGCCACTGTGTCACCTAATTTGTTTTGTCTTTGATGACAGTAAATAATACTTTATTAGTTCTTTATTAAGCTGATGAACACTTAGAAATGACACACATAACACAGCAACCGGACTCTTTCCATACCACTCACTGCATTTAAACCACCACAGTATACCATGCATTAGAGCTGTAATCGGGCCATAAAAATTAGGTCCGATAGGGTCCGAGCCCGACTGAATTCAGCCCGAGCCCGACAGGTAGATTTTGATTGACCGCTTTATAAAGCCCGAACCCGTTTATAACCCAACATTATTCAAATGTGCTCATGCACACAGCTCTTTTGCCTTTTTTCAAGAACGAGTCATTTATATGTTTTAACATAATTTATTCATAACAAACATAGGCTATAGGTCACTTGGAAGTCGGAACAAAGAAATAAAATAAGTCCTCTGTAACATTGTAACATCTCAGCACTCTAAATAGACCTAGGTACATACACTTAGCCTTTAAATTGGCCAACACACCAACAAAAAGAAGTCTTTCTTAACAAATTAAATTAAAATAAATTCTAAATGATGACGGGTATTTGGCAATAACAAAATTAAGATAAAGGCTCTGCTGGATTTGTTTCGCCACTTCTCTTCACAATCTGGCCTTAAGGCGACGGGGAAGCTGAATAACAAACAAATAATGCCAACATTAGCCTGTATACTCTGTCTACATTATGATTTTATGGTTTAATAATATTTATTTATAATTTAAAAACCCTTTACTCACCAAGATTAGGCTACATGCTTTTGTGCAGGTACATTATTGAATCCACTGTAAATGGCTTTAGCGCAGGCCTGCGCTCAGGATGCTGCGTACCGAATACCTTTCACTGCAGCTGCTACAGGTCGAGATGCAGAGTTCTGAACTGGCTAATTTTGCAAGTTTTGGGTAGGATTGTTTGTTCATCTTCTACCTGCCAAGAACATTCAATTCAATTCATCTTTATTTGTATAGCGCTTATACAATGTAGACTGTGTCAAAGCAGCTTCACATAGAAGATTATAGTGAATTGAAACAGTGTCAGTTCAGTTTTCAGAGATTAAGTTCAGTTCAGTTAAGCTCAGTTCAGTGTGGGTCAATAATCACTACACATCTATTTCATTTTCCATGGCAGCAGTTTCATTGTAGCAATGACCTCGTCTTCTTCCCTGTCAGCTTGCTGTACATACATTGCTGTTTAGAGCTCTAATACGCAGTGTATGAGTGACCGCCGAAATACCTTGGCGGATAGAATGACTGTTCTTTTTGGACTGGCGGCTGGCCTGAGCGCAGTCAAAATTCGCTCTTTTTCACTTCTCCGTCATCATTTGTTTCACATTTGCAGGGATGGATTTTAATGTTGTAACAAATGATTTGATTACTTTCTCGCGTTAATCGAAATGCATCACATGACTATTCATTTACTGCGCAAGCCAAGCCCGGCCCGACCCCGTCTAAAATGATAGAAATTAAACCCAAACCCATCGGGTCCCGCCGGGTTCGGGCAAAGATCTTCAGCTCTACCATGCATTGCACTTTAAATGAACATTTACTTGATAAAAATACTGTCTACATCAATCATTTAGATAATGTCTTCATAGGTTATATGTGTAGTATGTTAAATCTTTTGCACACTACACTGAATAAAAACTTTCTGCGAAATTGTTGCAAACAATGTATATGGGTTGAATTTAAACAAACTAAATTTTGTAACATTCAACTTACTTTGTTTGATTAAATTTAATCCCAAATAAATTGTTTGCAACCACTTACCTTAAATAAATTTGTAAATCCAATAAATCATCTTTGAATCATTTTTTATCTATGCGTGCGTGTGTGATGCATGTATTTTACATATTGTCTATTTAAGTACATACTGTATTTAAATGTATATTGTCTTTAAAGTGTATCACTGTGTTTTGCACTGTTTAGAGCATGCACCTAAACACATGCCATTGGTGATGTGACGATAAAAGTGATTTGACTTTTCAAAATACTAGTATTCAGATTTAATAAAGTGCAATTTAAAGGCTTAACTAGGTTAATTAGGGTAAAGTTAGCGTAATTAGGCAAGTCATTGTATAACAGTGGTTTGTTCTGGAGACAATCGAAAAAAAAATGAAGGGGGCTAATAATATTGACCTTAAATTTGATTTAAAATAATGTAAAAACTGCTTTTATTCCAGCCAAACTAAAAGAAACAAGACTCTCTCCAGAAGAAAAATATACATGCAGAAATACGACTTGAGAAATATTTGACCAAGAATTAAAATTTTAAACATAATTATACTTTTGTCTTCAACTGTGTTTGCTAAATGGTCAAACAGGAGACATAATGACCCAGAGCTGAATGTAAATGAACAATGACATTCACAGTTAGAACCCAAATAAAGCTGATTTGCATGTTTTCCAGTGAACTTTCTGTCATTAACATCATATTCCTGAAGCTTTAGAGGTGAACAGACGAAAGTCTCTCTTCTCTCGTCTGTGGATTTTCATCTGAAGAATGTAATGAGAAACTGATGTAGGATTTGTGTTCAGCGCCTGTAGAAAACAACATTAAACACGTGTGTCTCTGTCAGGTTTGTGGGAATTATGTCTGGACAGAAGCTGAATGTGCTGCGGCTGATGATGATGACGATCCTCTGCTGTCTCACTGGACTGACAAGTATGATTTATATAGTAATTACATGAATTATTAACAAAAGGCTATAATGTCAATGAATATGTTGTGTGGTGCACATTAGAGATAAAATGTAAAAATAAAAATGTTAACAAAACTTACATTCATGATTTTGTTCATAACAATATTATAACACATTCTTCATTAAATCTGATTCTAAAATCTAATTATTTTATAAAAATAATAAAAAAAAGAAAATGTGACACATATGTGCATGTCATACAACACTATAATACCATAATACCATCTCACAATGTTGTACTTATCCACACAGCCTGCTCAAAAACTGTGATAATTGGCAACAATCTGCCAGCTCTATGTTTGGACTCAAATAAAAAATCTTGTTCAGGTAGATATGAAATGTACTTGTAATGTATATTTTTTACAAAGTATTATAAGGATTGTGTTCCATACTGATTAAGTTCACTTGTTTTTATTCCAGATATATGGATATGCTCAACTTGTGAATTAAAAACAAACAATGCTATTTGCACAATGAATGTGACACCAAACACCCCTTCCATAGGTAAAAGCTGTGAATATTTTACAGTATGAACTTGTCTCAAGCTCCAAACTCTATAAAATAATCTCCCCAACAATGATTTTTCTGATTTCCAGGAAACTGCAGTAAAGAAAGCAAAGAATACTTATTCAACATAACAAACTTTGGGGGAAGTCGTTATCAAGTAAAGATGAATCAGACATATGAAGACATAGAGCTGCAGTTTTTGCCAGATGGATTGACTTGCACTCTGCAAGTAGACACCCACAAATCATCTTTAGCAAGTGTGTGTTTTAAAGACATTTTAACATCATATAAATGCAAATATGTCCTCCACAAAATTGCAATCATAAGAAAAAGCAGGTCATGGAACAACCAAATTAATCTAAGACTATTAATTACATTTAACATGGGTTTAACAAGGGTATTATTGTTGTTGAATCTTTTCTTTTTAACAGCAACAAGTATACCTGAATGCAAGATAAAAACTCTTACGTGCCCAGGTAAGATTTTTTATAGTCCCTTTTAAAGTTTTTTTTCTTTAGATTATTTAGTTCAGTTAATTCTTCAATTAGAGCAAATCAGTTGGCATGAGTGATCTGCTTTTAATCTTTTATGTGCATTATGTATAATGAGTATGTATATTAATAGCCTGCCACATATTTTCCTGGCAATAAAAAGGAATGAATAGAAGAAAAGCGTCCTGATATGATAAGACGAGGCACAATCAGTTTTAACTCTCCTTTGTGTTTTCTTCTTCTATCATTAAATAATTAATTACATTCTTGAGGGTCTCTGATGATACCTACTGAATCCAAGAAGCTTTTTTGTTTTGACTTTATCTACTGGTTGATTTGATCATAATTCTGAATTATTTGTTGGTAAAGCCATTTCAGGTTGTCTGAACATCATCTCTGTTTATCCTAAAAGGAATGTAGTGCAGCTACATATAATGCTTCTACATGCAGTGGTAAGTCTGTCTCTTTTGTGAAAAGCTTCTGTTTCACTCCCTGGTAGCAAACACAGCATATTTTAAAATATTTATTTGTGAAGCAACTGTTACTAACATCAGGTTCACATTACCTGATTTAGCCCTAATTCTCCAATAGCTAAGTATAATTTATTGACAAATGCATGAAACAAATTGATGTACATTCACAAAAGTGATTATCATGTAATGTTATAATTGTGTGTAATGTGCATATTCTTCATTTGTGCACACACAAGCCATTAAATGTTACTCCAGACAATTAGTATGAGAAGAATAGCAATCTGGTGATGGATGAAAATCGTGTAGTGTGTTCCCGAGATTAAAGGGACAGTTCATCCCAAAATGAAAATTCTGTAATCATTACTAATTATCCATTTGTTTCTTTCAAAGGAAGATATACTGGAGAATTCTTGAAAAATTGGACTTGCAGAGTATTATTTTGTTTCCACTAGGGATGTCAATGGCTGCCGTTTTATCCAGCATTAGTCAGGATATCTTGTTTTTTTGTTTGACAGAAGCAAAAAACTCAAAAGCTTACAACCAATTGAATAAGAGTAAATAGAGAACATTTTCAGTTTTGGTGAACTGTCCCTTTAAGACACACTGCCTTTATACTTTCTCTGATATTTACATATAATTGTCAGATGTTGCATTATAGAGGCAGTTGCAGGGTACATTGAAATAGGTTATGATGTATCTATTTCAGCTAGTTTCTAGACTTATTTTAACCCTATGTACGATTACTGTTTTTACGATTACTATTTTTTATGATTTCTTTCTCAATTGTTGGACACAGTGGAAAGCGTTTTTCTTATACTGTGATATGCCAATCTTTTCACAATATAAACCTGGCCTCGGTAACTTAATAGGACACTACAAGCTTAAATTTCATTTTGGATGACTAAATGCACAATAAATTTCAAGTGCACGTAAACTAACAGCTGTGAGAATGTACAAAGTAAATGCAATCCATTTTCTTACAGCACTAGCACAATGTTACTCCATAGCTTTTATGTTTTTATGTAATTGTGTATGTTAATTAATTTTATTGTTTGGCCAAATAAATAGACTGGTCTACACAAACCTTCTGACTTTATTTGGTCACCAATGTTGTCTTACCTGTTATTAATTAGTGTCTGGACTGTGTCTGTCGATAATAAATATGTGAGCTGTAATACAATTGCATCTATAAACATTAGAACTCCTGAAAAGTACATTTTAAGGTTGATAAGTAAACTACACATAATACTGTATTAGAACAGTTTAATCTTTGAAATTCAAAAGCACTCATATATAAATGAAATCAATCCTTAATTTATTTATTGTTTTTCAGAGAGTGAAGGGAACAAATACATTCTGTATTTAGATGGGACAACGTGGGTGTGTGTGAACTGTGATAATTTACCCACAGTGAATATACCCTTTGTTGGTCTAACTGATGACAATGGACAGACAGATTCCTCAAAAGCACCGTGAGTGGTTACCAGCATATAAAACTGAAGTATGAAACACAATAACACATAACTAAGTGAATTAATCAATCCTGCAGAGATGCCATAAAAACAATGGAGTCTCAGAAGGAGGACATGGAGAAAAACAACATAACCAAAGCTGCGGTTGTCATGGGAAATAATACTGGTTTTCTTTATCTACATGCCAAGAACACCGAAACCAGAGACACATGCTTCTTTTCAGACCCGGACACTGGAATAGACGTAAGACTTGACAAGCATCACTGTAAAAAGAGAAAACTTAAGCAAATAACTTCAACTGGTTACACCTAAAATAATTAAATGATTAGTTTATTCAAAAATTTCAATTATGTTATTAATTTTTCTCCCTCATTCTAATCCCCTAAGACTTTCCTTCATCTTCTTAACACAAATGAAGGCACACACTCAGGGCTTTTTAAAATGACCATTAAACTTGGTCTGGCGATTTTCCATACAGCGCATCGGGTGAGCGACTCCTTTCTGATTCATGAACATGCATGATCGCGTTCATCAAATTTGCTTAAAGGGGTGGTCCACTATGATATCATGTTTTAAACTTTAGTTGATGTGTAATGTTGCTGTGTGAACATAAACAACATCTCTAAATGAAATGCGCTCAAGGTTCAATGCAAAGGGAGACATTGGCTTCTACAGAGATAGCTTAGCAAAGCCTACAGCGAACGATGTTTGGGGACTACAAAAAACTACATCCAGGTTAATGATGTCATAAACCCTTCAGGTTACGCACATACACCACGTGCAGTGAAGGGGCGTGGCCAGAGGCGCTGTAATGTTATAATAGAGATGCTTCCTGGTGATGTGGAGCTGATCTGCGAATCACAGCACATTATGTTAGCTAACAAATCAGAGCCTCTTGAGGGAAGGTCTTCGGAGGAACTAGGAAATATGACAGTTGTTTTCATGTTAGCTGAGTAGCTGTATATAATCGAAATAGGATATGAAAAAATTATATGATTTTCTACAAATGATGCATGGGCACACATTGCTTTGCACCCCGTAAACACAACCAAGCCTTAAAAATACACTCTGGACCACCCCTTTAAACTAAGCGTTGTAAAGTATGGCTATATTTTAGAAGCAAGGATTCTGACAAAGCAATGTAAAGCAGACGCTTTACAAAAGTTGTGTGTAAGGGGAGAAACACCTCAAACTTTATTGAAGCATTTAAGGGCACAGGGAATCAACTTAAAGGGTCACGAAACACCAGAGCACATGTGTTGAGCTGTTGACAGTCATATATGTGTCCCACACTGTTATAAACACTATTAGGACACATATATCTCACTAACAAGTCAAAATTGGTTGTTTTTGCGTTATTTTGAGCAAATTCGTTCTTCCGGTTTGAAACTAATTTTTGAAGCTGCATCACGGCGATTAGATACTGGTGTGTATTCCAGTGAGGAGAGTTGGATGACTGTACCTGCGAGTGCATCGTGACGTCTCTGAGTGTGCGGCATTAATTAACCCTCAGGGGTCTGAGGTGATTTTGGGGCCCCTGAGATGTTTTGACATGCCCTGACATTTGTGCTAATTTCAGCTACTTATTACACAGTACTGGCCAACATGTATTTTATTTGTATTCAGCACAAACTGTGCTACAAAAATATGTGACAAATATTGATGTACATGCTTGTGTTTTTTGCTGTACATGCTTGACTTTTGGGTAACCAGTCTGGTAGGCTAGAATATTTACTTCACAATTATGTAAAAATTATTTTATTCTCTCATTCAAAGGAAACATTACAAAGATTTACATTTTGTTAAGTTTGTTTGGCTCATCTCAGCTCTATGCGTGTGTGACAATGGTCATGAATAATTCACACCTGAAGAGACAAAAGACACTCCCCCACTCTCCCATCAAGGACATTGGAAAGCAATGAATGTCCATCTGCAAAAGCTAGCCCAAACTAAATGCTTGTTACATTTAGTAAAAATTTTGTAGGTTTTAATTTTTTTCAATATTTTGCTTGAATTTTATTGTTTTCTCTATTTCAATTTCTGAATATATTTGGTGACTAAAATATTATTTTAATAAATATATCTGTTTAATAAATCTGTTTTGTTTAAATGCATCAAAATACATTGCCTATATTCACTGAGAAATGGAGGGAAATATTTGAAATGGTATAAAACTTGTTTGCAAAACTGTTAATAAAAACGTTCTTGTGCATTAATCCAGCATTTAATAATCATTTCTGAATGATTCTGGCATAATGACAAAACACAAGAATAATCAAAATAATATTTGAAGACCTTTTATATATATTTTGCCCAAATAGTTGCAGCCTTAGTTAACTTTTTACAAACTTTAACAGGCTGAACTACGGTAAAATAAATAAAAATTAAATTAATAACACGTATAACATGCGTCACGTTCTAGCCAGCGCGCTGTGGGCGTGTGGGCAGCCTACGTCATTGTTTGTATTAATGGCGGAAGTGGGAAGAGCCGGCGTGATGCGCGCTCTGCCGGGAGAATTGTATGGATTGCCTAGCGAGACAACGTTTGCTTTCAAAATGAGTTGAAAAGTTCACCCTCCAAGCTTTATCCAGGTATGTCTGTCATGTGTATGTCTCATGTATTCGTGCAGATTCCGCCTTTTTTCTGACCTCAGTTTACATGTCGCGCGAGCCTCACGTGGACTATTGTAATAACAAAGCCTCGTGGGCGTGGTCGCATTGAAAATAATGAGCTTCTACAGAGAAACTAGACATAGCGTTGGTTTCATACTGATTACTTTATCAAGCAATATTTGTTTTCAACATACACCGCTGCATTTAAAAGTAGACACTTCAAGCTTTCTATAGATATGTGTCTCATGTCTGTGTGTTTAGTTTTTGCGGAGTTTTAGCGCATTTTACTGACGTGTTTGTAAAAACAGTTCACGGAGAGAGAAAAGAGAAAGTGCCTTCACTGTTTATTTTACTTATTTTTCAAAAGCACACACTTTTGTTGTTATTGTGAGTGTACACAAAAAAACTAGACACCTACCAGATTCGATTGATGTATTGCTCATATCTGTACCATCAAAACTGAAAGTGTCATTTAAGTTTTTTTCGGCGTTTTCATGTAAAAACATGTCAAAACGCGTATACGCGGGGTTCGACCCCAGGGGGTTAATGAGAAAGACTTGGTTCAAACCAATCAGTGCGCTCTATTGTGTATGCAGTGCAACTTCATTAATATGCAGGATAGCTTCAAGACTGTTTTACCTGTTACAGTGTTCAGACGACTGAAAGACGCCACGTTGTGTTGCCAAAACAAGTGAAAGAACGAGAATTGCTTGGAGACATGAGTCGTCGGTGTTGCGTTTATTAGTGTGCTGCAACAAAGGTTTTGTTTTCATTTTCCCTTTATGAGAGAGCAGCTGGACTCACGTGTGGATTACAGTGCACGCGACAGAAATGCGTTTGTAAGGAACATTTTTTACCCAAGAGCTTTTCGCATCTGGAAATTATGAAATCCGGATTTGCCGCTTGTCTTCTTTTAAAAAGACACAGTTCCAGGTTGTGTTTATTGTCCTGTCTCTACAGATTTGGTAGGTGTGTGTGATCAGTGCTCTTTGTTTGCTCATTCAGATGGCAAAGTTACTTCATATCGTCAGCAGTGCTCTTTCAGTGTTTAAAGACAGACCTTAGTCAAAATGATTTCTAAGTTACTAAGTGTACAGTACATTAATATCAATAAAATATTATAGACTGAAAGATCCGCTGTAAATGCTGCTCTCTGAATGTAAACATGTAAACACAGCAATCAAACTATTACCGTCGTGTAGGATTTTCTCCGCATTTTGTGACAGGATAGTCTATACACACACAGCTTTCTGACGCTACCTACCGAGTGCATCTTACCGAGAAATGCGGAGGATTTTTTTTTTTCTCCTACTCGCCATGCGGTGTCAAACATTACATTAGAGGGGAAATGAAGCACTCAGTCAAGTTTACATTATTTTGTACATTAGATTGCACTATAATGAAAACATATTAAACAAACTTGATTAATGAAACTATTTAAAACGGCATGTTTTCTATAGATTTTAAACCTAGGGCGCTGCCATCTTGGAATGTAGCTGTGTCTGATGTCACGGGGTTGGTTCAGTTCCCTCAACTGAACAGATACAGTGGAAGTAAAGGAGTGAACACAGAGACTGGAAAGCGTAATTTAACCCAATGCGTGAATTTGTGGGCGTGGAGCTGCTGCAAATACAAGCATCAGATGTGTGTCTAATATAAAAGTATATATATTTATTCTATTTTTCTTTTTTCCCCTTTTTATTACTGATCATTTGATGTGCTTTGATTCACTCTCTGTATTATGCTGCCTGACTGCCTGTCTGGGCTTCAACCATGATTGTAACGAATTAAACACAGAAACTGGGACAGCCTAATTTAACCCAATGCAGGAAGCTGGTGCAAATACAAAAAATGCAAGCATTTAAGGCTCAATCCCAATTCTATTTTTGTACCCCTACCCCTTGGCCATTACAACTGAGGGTTAAGGGGAAGGGCTTTAAAATGTACCCCTAAGAATTGGGACAGCACTACAGCACCTGTACACGTCATCATGTCTTTACAATCTCTTGCTTCATATGAGATCAGACGATCGCGACTGCTGTAGTTATTCCAGTTGTGTTATTTTTTGGCGTTTATCTTCAGGAAATCACTGAAGGCATATATCATGTTATCATAACGATCTAATGTGGCAATAAGATCGTAACTATACTGTGCATTTACACAGTGGCCATATTCATCTGTAAATACACCAAAACAACATTAACATTAAGGCAGACACTGTTAAAAGCTCATTTTCATCCACTAGACTTTTCTGACAGGGTACTGGAGTGTCATCGAGTGTCAGAATGTTGTGGGACTGCTGTACAGGAGTTATCATTAGGGATTATAGATCGACAAATTTAGCCGGGGTTTTTATTGCGTTTTTTTTTTTATAAAAGTATGACGGTAAAACATGAACACAGTTATGAATATATTAAGTGAAGTTTATTTACAAACAAATTTCGAGAGGATCACGTGCTTATGATTGCTAGCGGCTGGACCCACATTATCCAAATCACCATGCACCAATCAGATGGTCCCTAAGCTTCTACAAATACCTCGGGTTTCATATCACCGCTATCTTCGCTTTGAAGAAAGCTTGGCTCACAGCAGCTGCTGCCATTACTACTGCTACTGCTGCTGCTACTGCTACAGCTACTACTTCTACTGCGGCTGCCAATACTACTGCTGCTACTGCTACAGTTACTACTTCTACTGCTGCTGCTAGTGCTGCTACTGCTACTGCTGCTATTGCTACTGCTAATGTTGCTACTGCTGCTACTTCTTCTGCTGCTGCTGCGCTGCTGCTACTGCTACTGCTGCTACTGCTGCTGCTACTACTACTGCTGCTGTTACTGCTACTGCGACTACAAAAGATCTTCGCTTTGAAGACAGCTCGGCTCGCATCAACTGCTTCTGCTACAACAACAACAACAACAAATACTTCTACTTCAAAAACAACTACTCTCCTACTACAACTCCAACAACAAATTCTACAACAACTTCAACAGCAACATCAAAACCTTCCACTTAAAATGCCTCACACAACGCATCCGCTGTGTCTTCAACCCAATTCTCTAGCAAGATCACAGTCTACAAACTCCACCTAAACTCAAGAAGCCAGCAATTTCAGACATTGCAATGAAGCCAAACTCTCACCACTCTCATAGGGGTGCACCTGCGGTAACGTATATAGCACACTTCAAATGGAAGCCTCACAGAAAATAACCTCTCTCCAACAAAGACTAAACATTTCTTGAAAGACTAGCGCGAATAGAATGACTTCCAAAAAGGAACTCACCTCTGAAGCCTCCCGCCTGTCTACAGATCCATTTCATTCTGATAGCATGAAGTAATTCGTCTGTATAGGTCCAGGCAATCCAATCTGCAAATATTAGTCCACAGCATATTCCTACGTTGATCTCCAGTCATAACAATTGTGATCCTGCTCTACAAAATGGCCGTCAGCCATTTTCACTCTTGATTGACACGCCTTCAAGCCAATAGCTGAAAGAGAAGCGCCACTATCCAATGAGCTTAAACTTGAGATGGTCCCGCCCTCTCTCTCGTCAGGTTAAGAATGGACTCTGACTTATGAATGAAGCGGGCCAGATATGCTTGTGAATTTAATCACATTAGGATTACAACGGAAGATATTTATTCATGGATTAAAGTAAAGCCCATAACTAACATTCACACAAAGTTTTTTTTTTAAGTACAGGATTTGATGTTGACAGTTTGTTTAAATAAATAAAATAATAAATGAATTATTTATTATTATTTATTTATAAATTAATTAATTAAAATTTTTATAAATTTATATATATTAAAGAAAGAAAAAAAAAACTCTGCCACATCTGATAGCCATTTAAATTCCAAAGATTACTCAGATATTGAAAAACATTCCACAGAAGTCCAATTGTAATATGCCAGTGACTCATATGTTCATACACTAGTGTCATACGTGAATTCATAATAGCAAGTCGGTTGGATGTAAAATGGCAAAGAAACAAACTTACCGCTTGACTGCTATGAATGGGAGGACATTCCTGACGAACGGAGCAACGTTTCATCCATCGACTCTGTTTAGATACATTTGCATTTTAAACATTCAAACTCCACTGCACTACCACTTCACTTACTCTGTCTTCAAGAGGCACTTCCAGGACCACTAGAAAAGCCACGCCCAATATCTTCAGCTCTCCATCCATCTGCCCTCCTGCGGGGGGTTGAATGCCCACCTCAATCATCTTCGCATTGCATCTACGAAGCTATCGTACCATGCATTAACAAAGGCGCTTCCATTCACAGTTGCCCATACCCTCATTAAGACGCCTCGCATGGCAATCAGCTAAATCAATCCATTGTGTCTGCCATAAACGTATCTTGTTGTGAAAAATTAATTTCTGATTCTCTCTTGTTTCTCAATTCAGAGTTCTTGACAGCCGGCACCAGAAGCTGACTCTCATCCAACCTATTACACTCTACATACATTCTAAAGCTACTGCAAAATCCACAACTGACGATCATCTTATAAAAAGAGATCGACAACCCCTTTATGATTGGACCGTTCTCTGCCCCATCCTTCAAGATGTCATGTATTAGTCCCATAAGCAGTGCAACTCACAAACCCTTTAACAAAGGATTCTATCTAATGATAACAGATTAAGGAAGCCACAGTACAATACACTAAAAAGGCATTCCTATTCACCACCTTTAACGCCGCTTTTAAGACGCCTCATATTGACATCAGCTAAAAAACAATTTATCATATCTGCTGACAATGTGCCATGTTGCAAACCAAATAACTGACATGTTTTTTCTTTCCAGAAAATCTGGTCATTGGCTCCAGAAGCAGACCCCAACCCAACGCCTGTCCCTCCGTTTCCAGAAAAGACACCTCCACCTTAACATCATAAACTCATGGCTCCCGCAGGAGTCAATACAAACTTCGGCTCTCGCAAGAGCCTCACCTATCCCCTCACATGTCTGTTTCCCCTGACAGCGTTGAGTACTTTCGCTGTTTCCTACTAGCTCTTTACTCCTTGCTTTGACTCTCACCTAACCTCCTTCCTCCATCTTAACATCACCCTAAGCTAGACTCCCACAGGAGTCAACAAGAATTTCGGCTCTCGCAAGAGCCTCACCTATCTCCTCATCTTTCTGTTCCCCCCGCCAGCGTTGAGTGCTTCCGCTGTTTTCTCCTAGCATTTTACTCCTTCCCTTTGACTCTCATCTAACCTCTCTCCTCCATCTAACAGTATCCTTGTGTAGTTCCCTGGTTTGTCCAGATGTTGTAGGGTATAATGCAGTCCCATGTTGACTGCATCATCCACAGACCAAACTGCAAACTGCAGGGGGTCCAGCAAAGGTCCAGTGATGTCCCTCAGATATGCTAGCACCAGTCTTTCAAATGACTTCATGGCCACAGATGTTAAGGCAACAGGTCTGTAGTCATTGAGTCCTGTGATCTTTGGTTTCTTTGGTATTGGAATGATGGTGGGGCATTTAAAGCAGGATGGAACTTTGCGCTGTTCCAGTGATCTGTTGAAGATCTGTGTGAAAATGGGAGCCAGCTGGCCCGCGCAGGTTCTCAGACAGGCTGGTGAAACACCGTCTGGGCCTGTTGCTTTCCGTCTCTTCTGTTTACTGAAGATCTGACGCACATTATCGTCACTGATCTGAAGTGCAGGGGGGGGAGAGGGAGATGGCTGGAGGTGTTGATGGCTGTGTAGGGAGATGGTCCGGGCGGGTGTGAGGTGTCTGGTCAGAGGTGTCAAATCTACAGTAGAACGTATTCAGCTCGTTTGCAAGATGTTTGTTACTGTCGATGATGGGGGTGGTGTTTTAAAGTTGGTAATGCCTTTCAGGCCTTTCCACACTGATGCAGGGTTGTTGGCAGAAAACTGGTTTTGCAGCTTTTTGGCATAGCTCTTCTTAGCCACACCAATCTCCTTTATCAGTGTGTTCGTGGCTTTATTGTACAAAAACCTGTCCCCACTCCTGTAGGCATCCTCTTTTGCATGACGAAGCTGTCTAAGTTTTGGTGTGAACAATGGTTTATCATTGTTAAGTAAGTAGGTCCTGGTAGGGATGCATAACTCCTCACAGAAACTGATGTATGATGTTACAGTGTCGGTGAGCTCGTCCAGGTCGGTGGTTGCAGCTTCAAAAACACTCCAGTCCGTGCATTCAAAACAGGCTTGTAAGACCTGCTCTGTGTCGTTGGTCCATCTCTTAACAGTCCTTAATACTGGCTTAGTAGTTTTAAGTTTTTGCCTGTAAGTTGGTATAAGATGAACCAGGCAGTGGTCGGAGTGTCCTAGAGCTGCTCTGGCGACGGAGCGATATGCATCCTTTATTGTGGTGTAGCAATGGTCCAAAATGTTTTCTGTGAAACACAGCACAGAAGAGTTGTTAAAGTTCTTGTTTTTGCGTGTGAGCAGAAGTAGTTCGTCCATTTTGTTAGGAAGTGAGCGGAGATTCGCCAGATGGATGCTAGGCAGCGCCGTTCTGAAGCTGCGCTGTCTCAGCCTGACGAGCGCGCCGGCTCGCTTCCCATGCTTGCGCGTCTTGTAGAGTTTCCACAAAGCAGCTGCTCCGCCGACGACAATGTTCCGCAAAACGCCAGAGAAATCAAAATCCAGTTGGTGGTTAGTTGGTGTGCACTGCAGAATGTTCGGCAGCACGTCCCTGGTATAACTGATCGTGTTAGATAAACATAAAACAGGACAGACTAACAAAAACAGAACGAAAACTGGAGAGCTCCGCACCGAGGCGGCCATCCGTGGCGCCATCTTGAGAAGGCGTATGTATACGTGCGTGTGTTTTTATGCATGCATGCATGTGTGTGCGTGCGTGTGCGTGTATGTACAGTATATGTGCATGTATGCGTATGTATGTATGTATGTATGTATGTATGTATGTATGTATGTATCTACCTTCTGTTTCCAAGCTCTGCTATGCTTACCATCCCAACAGCTCGGACCCCCGCAGGGGTCTAACCTGAGCTCGACTCCCGCAGGAGTCAACAAGAGCTTCAGCTCTCGCAAGAGCCTCACCTATCACCTCATCTTTCTGTTCCCCCTGCTAGCGTTGAGTGCTTCCGCTGTTTTCTCCTAGCACTTTACTCCTTCCCTTTAACTCACATCTAACCTCCCTCCTCCATCTAACCAGTTAATCCCATACTCTAGACTAAGGGCTCGAGCACGACCCTGTCTTCATATGTATATACGTATACATATATATGTGTATGTATGTACGTATGTATGTGTATGTGTGTGAGTACGTATGTACGTACGTGTGTGTGTGTGTGTGTGTGTATGTACAGTACGTATGCATATGTATATTTATGTGTATGTATGTATCTACCTTTCTGTTTCCAAGCTCTGCTAAGCTTGCCACCCCTCCTTACAGCTCGGACCCCTGCAGGGGTCTAAACTGAGCTTCGACTCCCGTAGGAGTCACTCTAGGCCCACTCTAGGCCCACCCTAGGCCAACCCCTTCACAGTCACATTCCCAGTTGGAGTCATCACCGCCCCCTCCCGTCTCCCCACTCCTACTGGTTCCCGCCCCCGCAATTTCGGCGAATTAACATGCCACTCTCATCTCTTCCCATAGGCCCTCAATCCTCAGCTCTAACTCCTGCAGAGGTGACTAAAACGAGCTTCGACTCCCGCAGGAGTCTCGCCCCTGCCACCTCCTGCCGTAGTCTCCACCGCCCCCTCCCTTTCCCAGACTCCGGCAGGAGAAATGCCCCACCATGGCTCTGACCCCCGCAGGGGTCATCCCGAGCTTCGACTCCCGCAGGAGTCATCGTAGGCTCGCATGCGTGCGCTTGCATGACTCCCCTTCTTCTTTTCTTCCTTCCGGCGTCGAGATCCTCCGCCCTCTTTTTTCTCTATCTTATTTCGGCGAGTTAACCCGCCACTCTTTTCTCTTCAGCTTAGGCCTTCAATCTCCAGCTCTAACTCCCGCAGGAGTGACTAAAACGAGCTTCAACGCCCGCAGGAGTTAATGCCCCCCACCCCACCTCACACCCTCTCTTGCACGAGTCTTCACAGTCCAAAACTTTTCCCGACCCCTGCAGGAACCTACTCATCCCAGCTCTCGCTCCCGCAGGAGTGCATCCGAGCTTTTCGCTGCTCCCACAGGAGCCTCTCTTTCCTAAGCGATCAATATTATATCCAGCAGCCGGATATGGCATTGTTCCATCTGCATTTGGGGGGGTTCTTCAATACACAGCTGCTGTCGCGAGCTATATAAGGCATTTTGGGGAGTTCTCGAGATCTACCTGAGCTCGATCTCCCCTCTCGCCTTGCAACGGGAGGGAGCCCCGGGCTCGAGGATCTCATGAGCTCAGGGCTCTCTCCCAGGACAGCATGCCAAACAAGCTTTATAATTAATCATCAGCTAAGTGTGAACTCTTGAAGTGAAGTTTAATTATAAACTAATATCGAGAGGATCATGTGCTTATGATTGCTAGCGGCTGGACCCACATTATCCAAATCACCATGCACCAATTAGATGATCCCTAAACTACTATAAATACCCTGGGTTTCATATCACCGCTATCTTCGCTTTGAAGAATCCCCCCTTTCACCCCTACTCCTTCCCTTTTCCTTTTTCCCTGCGGGGGTCGAAGCTCTGTGTGACTCCTGCGGGAGTCAGAGCCATGGTGAGCGGGAGTGAAAAGGAAACGGGGTATAGCTTGCACTTGAAAGGGGGAAGAAGAGAAATAAAAGGGTGCTACGTGGCAGAGTCATGCTCGTGCCCTTGAATGGCAGAGTCATGCTCGTGCCCTTGAATGGCAGAGTCGTATTCGTGCCCTTGAATGGCAGAGTCGTGCTCGTGCCTTTGAATGACAGAGTCGTGCTCGTGCCCTTGAAGTCTGGGTGCTTCATGGTAGAGTCATGCTCGTGCCCTTGAACTCTGGTAGCTGGTGGTCTGCTGGAGAGGATCAGCTGGGCTTCCTTGAGATTGTAATGGCTGAGGCGGATGTCGGGGGACTTCTATTAAGTGTTTTTGGAACCAAAGCATGTTACTGGACGGTTAGCGTCATCAGTAAAGGGGAGAGCGAGGGGGTTGGGCTCTTGGGCAAAAGTGTAAAAGCTAAGAGGGTCTGGAAAGGGTGTGTGGGGGAGGGGGATGTCAAAAATGTGAATGTAATGCCCTTTCCGTGTCTGGTCTGTTTTGCTTGTTCAACAAAGAATGAAAGAGTTTCTTTATTCTGCAAAGATAGATCAGACACAGTGGGTTGATGGTGGGGTTAAAATTGGATGTTATTGTTAATTTGGAACTTTTTAGGAAGTCAAAAAGATAAGGTGAACATAGTGTCGAGGGTGTGAGCTATGTGTGCGGAAAGGTATCAAGTGAGTAAGGTTCAGCTAGAGCGTCACTGCAATTGCAGTGGTGCTAAGGGTGGGTGTAGTTCGGCGGAGCATCTCTGCTGCTGCAGAGGTGCATTGGTCAGTATGGAGGCAATGTTTGCGGATTGGATTACTTGGACCCTTGCAGTCAAATTGCTTTATGCTATTAGGTTGATATGGATCTGTGGACAGGCGGGATGTTTGAGAGGTGAGTTCTTTTGTATAACTTATTCTATTCGCGCTAGTCTCGTCTTTGAAAGATTATAAAATGTTTTAGTCTTTGTTAGAGAGTGGTTATTTTTTGGCGAGGCTTCCCTTTGAAGCGTGCTATATGTTACCACTGGTGCACAGCTAGGAGAGTGGTGAGGGTTTGGTTTCATTGCAATAACTTGCCGACGTCTTGAGAGTTTAGGCTTTGGTATTGTTGAAGAAATTGTTGTTAGAGTTATAGTTGGAGATGAAGATGTAGTAGCAGTAGCAGTAGCAGCTGGTGCGGAGCGAGGCGATCTTCAAAGCGAAGATAGCGTTGATATAAAACCCGGGGTATTTGTAGTAGCTTAGGGATCATCTGATTGGTGCATAGTGAATTGGATAATGTGGGTCCAGCCGCTGGCAATCATAAGCATGTGATCCTCTCGAAATTAGTTTATAAATAAACTTCACTTAGAAGTTTGTCATTTTTAGCTCTGAGCATCTTGTTGCTCTTTTTGTGGCCTGTGCCTTTAATGCTGGTTCTGCCCACCCACCGTTCCCACTGTAAGAAATCAATCTACGTTAAAAGATCGATTAGGAATTATTAGCTCATATCAATGACTCGGATCTTGAAGATTCGAATCATTGATTCGACTCAATTGAGTCGGATTGAATCAGATCAAAGATTCAAACTTTATCTGAAGTTTGTCCCGCAAATAGAGACATCACATTTTACTAATCTTGTCTATATTATTTCCGTGGCCAACGGTAATGACATAACACAGAATAGGGTTAACTTTTAGCAAGGTAACACGATCTATAGCTTGAGGCAATGACTTAGAAGCACATAAACAAGAACACAGTTCTTACAAAGGAGAACAAAGATTTATTGCGCTACGCTACAATACATGAGGCTAATCTACGTAATAAACAAAACAACAAACAAATGCACACACACGTTCACACACACACACACACACACACACACACACACACACACACACACACACACACACACACACACACACACACACACACACACACACAGGCAGTTCAGAGGATGCAAAATGAGTTGACAAACAGTCCCGAATCATCTAGTATTTCGTACTAGATCTTAGAATCACCTGAGAAAACAAAAAAGCAGAGATTTGACTCATCTTTTGCTGCTTAAAATCATATGCACCAGATCAGAAAGAGACAACAGTTGTCGTGTACTTGCGAGTTTGTTGAAGTCTTCTTGACTGGATTTCCCTCGCCGAGATGGCCTGAGGGAACACGTGGTGCTCAAGTGTGGCTTCTCTGTGACGTCGCTGGGATTCTCTCGGGAGTGAGTGGAGCCCGTTGTCCTGGGTGACTGGGTAACAGACTCCGTAGAGAGTCAGTTCGCGGAAGTTTCAGCGGTTTCGAAACTTAAGAGGTTTGGATGAAGAGTTTGTGGTGACCCAATCGCGTGGTGGCGATTGGGGGCGGATGCAACAGCGGGCGGACACCGGCTTGATGCTAAAGGCGGAGATTTGAGGCTGCCGGGAGTTTTTAAACGGCTTGATCTGACCCATCCCTCATGACGCTATCGTCCAATGAACGGCAAGATGAAGGGCGGGGCCACACCCCGTACCAGTGTAATCAGGTTTAATCATTAACCAACTGCGGGAGACTTCACGTAGTAAAATCTCTAGTAAGATTGTAACTATCTGACATCAAATGTTACAAGACGAATACGGTTCATATTACAAAATTCTCATTTACAGCAACGTATTGCAAATAAAAAGCAGCTTAGTTTAAGACCAAACACGAAGCATTTCAAACACATATGTATCATTTTAGCCTGTTATAAGGGTAAAAACCACACATTATGAACCTGGTTGGTTGGAATAAACACAGCACATATAAATGTCAAAGTACCTATAAATGTCATTCAAAATATCAAATTTTGCCTTGGCTCTAACACTTATAAGAATTGTCTTAAGTCTCTAATTCATTTCTTTGTCAG
The DNA here is from genome assembly GCA_903798195.1 of Danio kyathit. Classification (NCBI taxonomy): domain Eukaryota; kingdom Metazoa; phylum Chordata; class Actinopteri; order Cypriniformes; family Danionidae; genus Danio; species Danio kyathit. The sequence goes on from LR812535.1 coordinate 1,688,200, forward strand.
TAAATTCTGTCCATCTGGCTGAAATTAGAATGTCTCGGGGCGAGCAAATGGGCACCAGATCACATGATCGGTCATCCAAAAGTCTCGGGATGGAAAGAATTTGAAAGCTCCATTGTCTTGGACGGTTGATCATTTATGAAATTGTTAAAGCATCCCTGTCCAACTTAGGCTAGAGAATTGGGGGAAGAGAGTCGAATGAATTGGCGCCTTGTTATGCTGACGGTACAAGCCCCGGAGCAAATGAAGCCATTTGCGCTCAACATTCAAAGCCTGATTCGAACTGGTCTTAATTCAGTGAGTTCCTTCACCACGTGCCTATCAGAGTGCATCAATCTCTGCCCTCAACTGTGTCAGACAACAGGCAGACATGAAGGAAGCAGATCTCACGTAACGTTTGTGAGAAATACTACAGTAAGAACTTTCCCAATGATTATTATTTGACGTATTTGTTGTGGAGTTGCAGCAATGAGTCACACACAATGTTGTTACAAATTTCATGCACACACACAGATACATGCACACACGCACACACACACACACACACACAGCGGACACACACACAGACAGCGCGTGTGTTTAGCTTTGCACTGTTTTTGCATGGCAAATGTGGCAGGATACAGGTTAATATCCACTGCTGTATGGATATCTGTTACGTTAATGTACAAAATAAACCTGATTTAACGTCCACAAACGGGGATTGAAGCGTCTTCTTTTATAATTGTACTGACACGCGGCTGTGCTGATGAAGTAAAGACGGTAAAACTGCTGTAATTCATTATAAACATACACTGTTTTAAACGTGTTAAACTTGTAAAACTTACTCTTGACCACATTTTATGATGATTTATGAGAGCTGAACAAATCCTTTAATCCCGGTTGCTTTGTGCACGTCCTGTCTTGTTGATATGATTATACTCATTACTAGGGAGAGATGCTAATACTCAGCTGTTAATCAAGTCGGTGGGCGGGGAAACCGCAGTCCTACGTCAAGTTGCGGTCGGCTCAAAATGAGAGGGATTTGGATTCTATTTTAACGTCAGGAAATTTAAAAAAAGAGACTTATTGTGTTTCTATCAGCCCAATATGACTGTGGACACACTATTCACCTTATTCTCCGCGTACGAGCGGGCGCAGCCATTTGAGTCATTTTGGCTCGAGACTTCCGGTCTCATTCACTTCCATTCAGTTTTAGATGTTAAAAACAGCCCGTTCTGCTGCTTGATGTTGCAACTGAGGTTTTCCCATTATATTATTCTATTTTGTCTGTATAATCATGCAAACACTTGTTTGTAGAGCGAGTAGTTTGACCGTTTTCAGCCGTTTATTATTCCTAGTCATTTCTCCCATAGGCAACTGAATCGGAAGTTCTAAAACAATCACAAAAACGAGCGCACTTCCGCATTGAAGAATAAGGTCAATACCTGCACACAGTTCTGTCCCAACAGCTTACAAAAGATGATTTTCATCATAAGTGCCCTTTAATTTATTAAGGTTTTCAGTTAATCAAAATGAATTTGCTTAAGTGAAACAAATTGAAATAATTGAAGTTGATCCACTTTTTACAGCAATATCAAACATGGTACGATTCCTCATTTATCAATGCTAATTCTTCTTTTTACAGGATGGTGACTGCCAAAGTTATCAGAATACAGACTTACCATGGTCTGTAAAGATTCCCATTGAGGCCTTTAATAAATCACGACAGAGAAACAACGGATCTGTGTTTGTTGTAATTCTAGCATTCAAAAACATGGGAAATAAGGTAATGTGTGAATTCAAGTTTATCTTTTTTTTTTTTTTTATTTGACTGTACAAAAATCTAAATTTGAACAAATATTCCCTGATCTATTGTAGTCTGAATGTTAATGATTGACTGTTGCTCATTTATGTTTTTTTTATTTAGAATAAAACTACAAATTACACCTATTTGAACAATGTGGTTTATGGAATAACGATGGGAGCCAATATCTCCAATCTCACCAACAATATTGAAATGATATTTACACAGAACAATCTGGTAATGAAAATTTTTTGAAGAACCTAATTATTTGTTTTGACAAACAAAGAAAACTAATTTAAACTCAAACGTGTTCTCACAGGTTGGTGATGCATCCTGCTGTTCTTGGGATGGCAATGGTAAATGCATTCATGGATCTATTGATAAGCCTCCATCCACTGATTCAGTTTACAATTTTCAGCATTGTCTGTGTCTCTCTTCTTTTTATTTCTCTTCTTTGAAGGAAATCTTGAGTGGACGACGTTTGGCTGTGAGACAGAAAAAATCGACAGTAGCACCATAAAGTGTTCATGTTCACATCTGACGTTCTTTGCAGTGCTGATGGTAAGAAGAGATTAAACTTTCTTAAACTGAAGCAATATTTAATTCTCTAAGGTGCTTGGTTATTGTCAGATAAATGCACAGCTAAAGTAGTTCTGGCAGGTTTTGAACAGCTCAAAATCACTACGCTGAATGGTTTGAGTTCCCCTTCGGGAGGGGAACTTCAATGCTATGTGGAAAAACTTCCACTATGGGGATTTCGTCAGAATCCAATCATCTGAAAGAGTATAAAAACGGGCCAATGAAATGCCAATGAGTTGGCAGCGTCAGCGTGCACAGCTGTCTTGAATGACAATCAGCCTGGCATAAAAGGCTAGCATGTGCTCAGCAACGCCATCCTTTTCGCTTTCAGAGCCTTTCACAAGCTTCTGAGAGAGTTGCTGAGGGTTCTCCAACCTGTCTGTACAGAGAGAGAGATTGAGAGCTGTTCTCCCGGTCCAGAGTGCGTTTACGCTGCGGCAGACGGTCGAGATGGGTCTTCTCTCCCTTGCCTGGCGTCCTTTGGGTCCGGTCCTCAAACTGAGCGGTTTGTATAGGAAGCAAGCTTCCCTAAAAGAGCAACACGGTCGTGCAGTGCGTCTTTTTAAAGATGTCGCTCCGACCGTGCGTTTCAGGATGTGGTGGTTCCCTGTCCTCGGATGATGGGCACGAGCACTGCGTGGCATGTCTGGGGGTCCAGCATGTCAATGCGGTGCTCGCGGGCAGTGCATGCCGTCATTGCGACGTCATGTCTGTTGCGCAGCTAAGATCGCGGCTCGCTCTTGTAAAAGGGCGACCCACCCCAGTTGTCCCCCGCTCTGCGGTTGGCACTCGGGCAGATCTGAGGGTTACGGTGGGAGCTAATCCGCCGCCTTCGGGCTCGCGGACCTCTCATTCCTCAGCGCGCTCCATCCAAGCTTCGAGTGAAGGAAGCGGTCCATCTTCACGGATGGTCGCCCTTTCACTCGATGACACCGAGGACCAGATGTCCATCAATGCATCGGAGGGTGGGCTATCATTATCCGACGAGGATCCGAACCCGCTCCCTCCCTCCGGGGTTGTGAGCGTGGCTTCGGATCCAGAAGCGGATATGCTGGCCGTGCTTTCCCGGGCTGCTTCGGCCGTGGGTTTGGAGATGGTTTATCCCCCAGCCCCGCGGCCGGACCGACTAGATGGGTGCTACGTGGAGGACAAAAAGGCGAAGCCTTCTAAGCCTCCCGTCCCCTTCTTTCCGCAAGTGCACAGTAGGCTCACGCAGTCTTGGAGGGCACCTTTCTCTGCCCGATCTGCGTGCGCCTCCGCCCTCACCACCCTGGATGGTGGAGCAGCCAGGGGGTACGAGGCGATTCCCCAGATTGAGCGCGCCATTGCGGTCAACCTATGTCCGCGTGGCGCCTCTTCCTGGAGGGGTCAGCCCCGTCTCCCGTCCAAAGCGTGTAGGTTATCTGCCTCCCTCGGAGCCAGAGCCTACACAGCCGCGGGCCAGGCTGCTTCCGCCTTGCATGCTATGGCCACCTACCAGCGCTACCAAGCGCAGGCGCTGGCCCAGCTGCACGAGGGTGGTTCCGACCCAGGCCTGCTCCATGAGCTCCGCACCGCAACCGACTATGCTCTGCGTACCACCAAGTCGGCTGCGTGTGCCCTGGGAAGGTCGATGGCCACATTAGTGGTCCAGGAACGCCACCTCTGGCTAAACCTGGCAGATATGCGCGATGTTGACAAAGTCCGCTTTCTTGACTCGCCCATATCCCAGGCTGGCCTGTTCGGCGACACCGTCGATGAATTCACCCAGGAGTTCACGGCGGTGAAGGAGCAGTCGGATGCGATGGGCAAAGTCATCTATCGGCGGGACCGTAAGACCGCTCCCCCCGCCGTACCATCCACCTCCACTGCTCCTCGCCGAGGGCGCCCGCCTGCGGCCACAAGACCTGCTCTCGCGCCCCCGCCTGCGCCTCCGGCCAAGCGGCAGCGCCGAGCATCCCGCAGGCAGCCAGCGCCCCCGCCCCAGGGCGCCGCTAAGTCCGGTAAACGGACCGCGAAGCGTCCCTGAGACGGGCCATCCGGAGAGGAGGGAACTTGCTCTTTCCCCGGCGGAGGGCCGGGCCCCACAAATAACACCAACGGCGTTTTTCAACGCCACTCAAATTCCAAAGAAAGAGCATTTTTCCACCTCCCCGGATGTGACAGCCCGAACACTGCCAGCTTGGGACGCTATGCCTTCCAGCTCGTAGGATCGGTGCATTTCGCCAGTGGCTCACGGAGCGCAAGAGAACGGTCTCCTTTCTCTTCCCCTCCTGACCACCCCTCCGGAGTATGGGTGCGAGACGAGAGTGAATCTCTCGCCTCCTGCTCTCCCGCGGGACCCCAGTGCTTCCCGGTTGAGCCCACCCACTCCGTGCTGCCCCACCGTTGGTACGTCAGCGATCGTGCGAATGAAGCCGCTAGCGATGGCTCTGCCTGCCTGGTTAGCGCGGGCCAGCCCATCGCGGTGGCTCATCCGCACGATCAGACTCGGCTACGCGATTCAGTTCGCGAAACGGCCTCCCAGGTACACGGGTGTGTATTTCACCAGGGTCAGCCCTGTGTCCGCCTCTGTCTTGCGAGAGGAGATTGCTGTCCTCCTGGCGAAGGATGCAATCGAGCCGGTCCCTCCAGCCGAGATGAAGCGCGGGTTCTACAGCCCGTACTTCATCGTACCCAAAAAGAGCGGTGGGCAACGACCAATCCTAGACCTGCGCGTTTTGAACCGTTGTCTTCACAAGCTGCGGTTCAGAATGCTCACGCAGAAACACATCATCTGATGTGTTCGTCCTCAGGATTGGTTTGCAGCAATAGACCTGAAGGACGCGTATTTCCATGTTTCCATACTTCCACGCCACCGGCAGTTTCTGCGGTTTGCGTTCGAAGGTCGAGCATGGCAGTACAAAGTCCTCCCCTTCGGGCTCTCTCTGTCTCCGCGAGTTTTCACCAAGCTCGCGGAGGGTGCCTTAGCGCCCCTTCGACTCGCAGGCATACGCATACTCAATTATCTCGACGACTGGCTGAATTTAGCCAGCTCGCGGGATCAATTGATTACGCACAGAGACAAGGTGCTCCGGCACCTCGACCTGTTGGGGTTTCAGGTCAACCGAGAAAAGAGCAAACTCGCACCCGTGCAGAGGATCTCTTTTCTCGGGTTGGAGCTGGACTCGGTCACCATGACGGCGCGCCTCTCACGAGAGCGCGCCGGGCTGATGCTGAACTGTCTGAGGGAGTTCGACAGGAAAAGGGTGGTCCCCCTGAAATTGTTTCAGAGGCTCCTGGGGCATATGGCATCCGCAGCCGCGGCCACGCCGCTCGGATTGCTCCATATGAGACCACTGCAGCATTGGCTTCACGATCGAGTCCCCAGACGCGCATGGCACGCGGGCACACACCGAGTGACTGTCACTGCGCTGTGTCGCCGCACCCTCACCCGCTGGAGGGACCCCTCTTTCCTACGGGCCGGAGTGCCCCTGGGACAGGCGTCCAGGCATGTCGTCGTCTCGACGGTTGCTTCCAGTACGGGTTGGGGGGCCTTGTGTTGCGGGCATGCTGCTGCGGACCTATGGAAGGGAACCCAGCTGCATTGGCATATCAATTGCCTAGAGCTGTTGGCAGTGTTGCTCGCCCTGCGCCGTTTTTTACCGGTGCTCAGAGGGCAACACGTACTGGTCAGGACGGACAGTACGGCGACGGTGGCGTATATCAACCGCATGGGGGGTATACGCTCCCGCCGCATGTCTCAGCTCGCTCGCCGTCTGCTCCTCTGGAGTCATACGCGGCTCAAATCGCTGCGTGCCATTCACATCCCAGGCGAGCTCAACCGTGCAGCCGACGGGCTCTCACGGCAGCTTCTAGTCTCGGGAGAATGGAGACTCCACCCCGAGTCTGTCCAGCTGATATGGGCGCACTTCGGGGAAGCCCAGGTCGACCTGTTTGCTTCCCCCGAGAACGCTCATTGCCAGTGGTTTTTCTCCCTGACCGAGGGTTCCCTCGGCACGGATGCACTGGCCCACAGCTGGCCTCGGGGCATGCGCAAATATGCGTTCCCCCCAGTGAGCCTACTCGCGCAGTTACTGTGCAAGGTCAGGGAGGACGAGGAGCAGGTCTTGCTAGTTGCGCCTCTCTGGCCCAACCGGACCTGGATTTCAGAACTCTCCCTCCTCGCGATAGCCCCCCCCTGGCAGATCCCGTTGAGAGAGGACCTCCTCTCTCAGGGACAGGGCACCATCTGGCACCCTCATCCAGATCTGTGGAACCTCCACGTGTGGTCCATAGACGCGAGGAAGACTTAGGTAACCTACCGATGGCGGTGGTTAATACCATCACTCAGGCTAGAGCACCCTCTACGAGGCATGCCTACGCCCTGAAGTGGAGTCTATTCACTGAATGGTGTTCTTCTCGCCGAGAAGACCCCCGATCTTGCCAGATCAGTGTTGTGCTTTCTTTCCTTCAGGATAGGTTGGAGCGGAGGCTGTCGCCCTCCACACTGAAGGTTTACGTGGCCGCTATCTCCGCTCATCATGACGCGGTGGACGGCGGCACCGTGGGTAAGCATAACCTCGTCATCCGGTTCCTCAGAGGTGCGAGGCGAATATTTCCCCCCCGCCCCCCTCTTATGCCCTCTTGGGATCTCGCTGTAGTGCTCACGAGCCTACGGGGAGATCCCTTCGAACCACTCGACTCAGTATCCTTGAGATTTCTGTCCCTGAAGACAGCTCTGCTGGTCGCGTTGGCTTCGATTAAGAGGGTAGGGGGATCTGGAGGCATTTTCGGTCAGTGACTCGTGCCTGGAATTCGGGCCGGCCTACTCTCACGTTGTCCTGAGACCCCGGCCTGGATATGTGCCCAAGGTTCCTACCACACCGTTTAAGGACCAGGTAGTGAGCCTGCAAGCGCTGCCCCCGGAGGAGGCAGACCCAGCCCTTTCATTGCTGTGTCCTGTCCGCGCTTTGCGGACTTATGTGGACCGTACTCAGAGTTTTAGATCCTCTGAACAGCTCTTTGTCTGTTATGGTGGTCGGCAGAAGGGAAGTGCCGTATCTAAACAGAGGTTGGCCCACTGGATAGTGGATGCCATCTCCCTCGCTTACCTGAGCCAGGGCGAGCCGTGTCCCCCAGGAGTTAGAGCACACTCCACTCGGAGCGTTGCCTCCTCTTGGGCGTTAGCACGCGGCGCCTCTCTTACAGACATCTGTAGAGCTGCGGGCTGGGCGACACCTAATACATTTGCTAGATTTTACAATCTTCGAGTGGAGCCGGTCTCCTCAAGGGTGTTGGGAAACCCCGAGTCATGAGGAAAATCGGTAGGTGTTGTAAACGCTTGCTGCGCCTCTCTCTCTAACAGAGAGATCCGTGCGCCTTTTTTACTTTGCCAGTCGAGTTCCCCGCTTGGCGAACCCTGCAGAGTTCCTCCGAGGCCCCCACCACCTGACTCAGCGGAGGAGTCAGGCGATGGCCCGTTACGTTGTAGGTATGCCCGCTGGTCATCCCGCGTTCTGGGTATAGGTGCCTGCTATGCGTGATCCCCGCTGGCGATCCCATATGCTCACTCAGCCACGATGTAGTTCCCCCCCTCCGGGGCGGGCTCGTGTCTTCCCTCCCCGCTAACCATCTTCATATGTGCACTCCCCCCTTCTCAGGGCTAGTCCATATGCTACTTGCCACCAGGTCTCCCCTCTCCGGGCAGCAGGTGGCCTCCGCAGCGTCCTCCCTATCGGGACTGAACGCTTTCCCAACGTACTGTCGTATCTAAAATTCCTAGAAACTAACTAGGTGTATCTTACGACTCCCCGAAAAGTATATCTAAACCAGAAAAGGTAAGTAAGGTAAGTAAGGGCCAGGGGACACGTTGGAGGACTGTGTCTCCAGCGATGTAGGTGCGCTCATACTGCTGCGTGGCGCGCCCCTCACTGGAGACATGGTAAGGTTCTTTCCTTGTGGCGCTTTCCATAAATTTCCCCATAGTGGAAGTTTTTCCACATAGCATTGAAGTTCCCCTCCCGAAGGGGAACGCTCTGGTTACTAAAGTAACCCTCGTTCCCCGAGGGGGGGAACGGAAATGCTATGTTCCTTCGCCACAATGATTGTCCCTTAGCTGTTGAGTGTGAAAGCCTCTTCAGCTAGAAAAGGATGGCGTTGCTGAGCACATGCTAGCCTTTTATGCCAGGCTGATTGTCATTCAAGACAGCTGTGCACGCTGACGCTGCCAACTCATTGGCATTTCATTGGCCCGTTTTTATACTCTTTCAGATGATTGGATTCTGACGAAATCCCCATAGTGGAAGTTTTTCCACATAGCATTTCCGTTCCCCCCCTCGGGGAACGAGGGTTACTTTAGTAACCAGAGCGTTATTGCACAGCTACAACAGTCAAAAATTACATTAAAACACAACATAAGGCTTTGGAAGAGATGTGGAAGAAACTAGTGCTACACACAGGAGACATTTGAGGACAAAGACCTGACAAACGTCTGAAATACATCTCAACAGTAGATTTAGCAGCTGTAGAGAGCAGAGGAGAAGTGGAATAATGCACTCTGGGCTGGTGAATTGTTAGAAAATAATGCACACCCAAGACAAAATGGTTGCTCTACTTCATATCACTAGCTCAGATGTGCATTATTTTCTAATAATTGACCAGTTGTCAATTATTATTTACATAATGTTGATATATGACCTTACAAAAGATGACAAAAAAAAAAAATAAACATGTGGTACTAAAAATGACTTCTTGCTAAAAGGAAACAAATGAGTTTAAAAGTATCATCCAGCTGATCTGATTTGTATGTGTTTTTTTCTCTGATTTCTCAGTCTCCGGTCACAGATGCAAACGCTGTAGCGCCGTATCTGGAGTCACTGACCCTCATCTCTTCCATCGGCTGCGGGATCTCTGTGTTTTTTCTGGCCATCGCTCTGTTCATGCATTTCCTGCTGCGGTAGAGTCTATTAAAGCACTACATAAATATTAAACTGTTTATTATGACAGTTTAAAGTTACAAACGCAGGTTGTTTTTTCTCTTTCAACAGGAAAGCCAAATCCAATCAGGCCACAAAGATCCTGATCAACATGTTCGGAGCTCTGTTTCTCCTGAATGTGTCTTTTCTGTCAAATGAGAGTGTGGCAAACTCAGGAGACAAGAATGCTTGTGTCTTCATAGCACTGCTGATGCATTACTCCATGCTGACCACATTCACCTGGTTCTTCATTCAAGCGCTTCATATGTACTTATGGCTCATCCGACAGAACGTCACCATCACAAACTACATAAGGAAGATCACCATGTTGGGCTGGGGTGAGTGATGGGGAAAATGGCTGCTGTAAAACAATGGTTCAAAATCAAACACCACTGTCAACAGTTATGTCCTATTTAGAGCTTATGTTTAGGGATTTTTTTCTCCACATCATATTGCCTTTTCCCCCCAGTGTTTCTGTTTAGGTTCAGTTGTGTTTATTTTGCTCAGCTGCCCCTTGTTCGACTACCCCTTTCAGACCCCTTAGTTTTTCACAATTTTTTTTTGTGATTTTTGTGATCTTATTTACCATATTAAGTAGCCTACTATGTTAGATGTGTAGTTTTCATGACACAAATCATAAAAATTAAGCTTCTTTATTTTAGTCTTGTCAAGACAAAATCTAAAACAGATCTAAAACGGTAGGGATTAAGCCAAGGGAAGGTTGTATAACTCTTATTTTTATTCATGATCTTACATTCTCTTTCTCAGATTTCACTCCCGAGAGCATTTGACATCATGTACCTCACTCAGGACATGCATTAGGGATTCCCCTGCTGTAATACACCTAAAACACAGATTGCCTTGTCTGTTTCATTGCTCTGTTTGTTAGATGTTTGCTCCCACTTTCTTCTGCAGTCGGAAGTGCGTCAAACACACAAAACGCTCAATTCGCAATGTGTCATTCACTCGATTTGCACCACAGGATGTCTCATCGCATCTTTGCATTGACTTCACATGTAAATCACTCGTGCTTACTGCTTCATGTTAAAAACAATTTTCCACCACTTTCATGTAATGTTAGGATTGTGAGGGTGCAGGTGAGACGTCATTTTTTGAGAGACACTCAAATACAAGTTTAACACTGCCTGCATATGCAATGTCTATAAGTCAAGTAAAGCAATTAATTGCAAACTGAGAGAAATCAAATTTGATTTTATGGTTTAGAAATGGATGCTTTATGAGATAAATATTTTTGTGATTATTTTGCATTAAAATTAAGAATTTTGCAAGGTCGCAAAATTCTTTTGACTTTTTGTTAATTTTGAGCTGGGTTCAGCAATCGCAAAATTGCAAAAAACAAGGGGGTCTGCCTATTTATTCTACCTTCTTGTCTTTGCTTATTGCTTGGTTTTTAAGTTTGACCTGCTCTCGTTCTTGCCGTAAGTCCCCTGCCCAGATATTCTAGTTATCACTTCTCTTTGATTTTGGTTTGTATTTTATCTTGAAATACTTTTCTTTTTTATAAGGAGGACATAATGTTTATTATGTGTTTTTGCTCTAGACAGTTCTGTGGACTTCGTATTTTTACCTTGTGGTATTTTTTGCCTTGCTATATTTTTTATGATTTTGTGGTACTTCCTAAATAAAGAACTTTTTTTTAACTTAGACCTTGTGCCTTGGCAGTTTGGGTTCATCACCCCCTCCTGTGGGTGAACGGTAGAAAATGTGTGTATCACACCAGAGACCTGTGTTTGCACCCCAAGCTCATCACAGAAAAAAACAAGCTAACATGAACCCAGCTGAGGCCACTGGCCAAGAAATAGTTGCTATTGTTACTGAACACAAATCTACAGTTAAGTGCTATGAGGCACTCTGATTCACCAAGAAGCAGTTATGGAGAAGCACTCTCACTTAATCTCAGACCTCATGATTTCCATGCGACTTACTGACAGTGTATGTTAAGGTCCTACCCCAACCCCAGTGGAATCTTCAACCCCTACACCTATTATCCATGCCCCTCAACTATGGATCAAACTACGTCTCCCTCCGTCACAAGGTTTCTTGGGGGATCCGGAGGCCTGCAAGGAGTTTATTACCCAGTGTATTGCCACGTTAATGCCTTCCACCTTCCCATCAGACCAGGCTAAAATTCCCTATATACTCATTGTCTTGTCTGGCAAAGCACTTGCTTGGGCAATGGCAATTTGGAATGCTGGAGCAGCCTGCTGCACCTGTAATTCCTTATTTGTGAAAGAATTACAGTGTATATTCAACCATCCTCTTTCAGGACAAGATACTTCTATGCAACAACTCACCTTAGTCGTAAGGGGTAAGGATGTATGAGTGCAGCGGACTACGCCATCCAGGGACATAATTTGTCTCTCCTAACAACTCCAGTCGGCCCCTTACCTGTTACCTTGACATTGGGACTGAGGGACATTCGCTCCAAGCTCTTGTTGATTCTGGAGTAGCGGGGAACTTCATGGACATGGTATTAGCTATTTACCTTAACAGGAATGCCAACCTGTTAGATCGTCCACTGGAGGTGACGGCGTTGGATGTGAGAACAATAGCCTCTAGAGAGTTACATATCTTGGTGTTCTTTTGCATGTCTCTGTCTTCCACCATATGCCCTTCTATTTAATTTAGTTCCCTATCCTTCCTCTGATCTTTGGCTACTTCTGGCTTAGTCTTCATAACCTCCACATTGACTGGCCTAATGTTGAGATTCTCCACTGTGCCTCCTGTGTCATAAGGTCTGCTTAAACTCTCCTAATAATAGAGTCTCAATAACCTTTTCAGCTTTCTCAAATTCCTCCCCAGTACCACATTCTTCACTCAGTCATTAGCAAACAGAGGACTTTGGTTTTACCTCCACGTAGGCCATGTGATTGTGCTATAGAGCTACTACCAAGCTGTGCCTGCCTCTAGCCCAGGTATTGTCATTGTCTTCTCCTAAGAAAGGGCCATGGAAGCTTATATCAAGGAGGGCCTAAAAGCAGGTATCATTCGCTCTTCTACATCTCCTGCAAGTGGATGGTTTTGTTTGTGGGGATGAAGGAGGCAGGCCTGTAGCCCTGCAAAGATTACTGTAATAAGATCACAGTCTGGAAATGTTACCCTCTCTAACTCATGGCCCTTCCATTTGAATTACTCCAGAAAGCAAATTTGACCACTGTGCAATCCCTACCTCCAGCTGCTGATCAAGCAACTGAAGGAGTGGAAGATTATGTTCATTATTCTAACAGGGTACTACTAGTATTTGGTTATGCATTCTCACTTTACCAACTTTCCTGCTGATTTTCGAGCCCTCATAAATAATGTTCTTTGGGAGATGCTGACCAATTTTGTGTTTGTCTACTTAGACAACATTTTATTTTCTCAAGTTCTCTTCAGGAGCATGAGCGTAATTGGGAGTAAGGTACAGAGATGTCTACTGGAGAATCATCTATTTGCTAAACTGGAGAAATGTGAGTTTCAGTAAGAAAAATGTCTGCCGCCCTGCATAGATTACTGGACTTTAAATAAGATTGCAGTCCAAAAATGTTACCCTCAAGGCTTCTGACTTCGAGTTACACCATAAAGCTACCATATTTTTTTTACTTGACCTGTGCAATGCAGTATGGGCAGTAATTGAGAGTTGTAATCAAAAGGTTGCAAGTTCAATTCCTGGTTTCAGCAGGAATTGAAGATGGGAGATTGGGGGATGGAATGAACCATGCTCTCTCCATCTTCAATACCCAGCTGAGGTTCCCCATAAGCAAGGCACCTTACCCCTATTTGCTTACCGGGCACAAGAAGCAGTAGGTGTCCACTGTTCCGGGTGTATTTGTGTGCATGTGCACTCACTTCTCACTCAAAATGTGTGTGTGCATGTGGATGGGTTAAGTAGAGAACCAATTTTGAGTATGGGTAAAACCATACTTGACAAGGTTCACTTTACTTACTCACTGATGTAGGGTTGGGGGTTGTGCTGTCCCAGAGGGGAAAGATAACAGATTCATCCATGTAAATTTCTTTCCCATGATTTCAGTTCTTCTTATCGCAATTATAACATTGGAGACAGGGAACTGCTGGCTGTTAAACTAGCATCTAGAGTGTGCCAAGCATACATTTCAAGTATTGACAGACAACAAAAACTTAGAGTATATCCAGCAGGTCAAACACCTTACTCCCCATCAAGCCTGCTGGTCACTCTTCTTTCATCGATTTGACCTGATGCCATGTCTTAAATATATGGTAACACTTCCCAAGAAAGAATCTCAAAAGCTATCATTCCCAAGTCTAAGATTCTTGCACCCCTCAGATGGGGGTTCGAAACAGCCATCAGTAAACCTCAGACTCGAAATTCAGATCTGAGATACAGTCTGGCTAACTGATTGTATCTTCCTAAGGCAGTTCACCCTTAAATATGTCAGTGGGCACATTCCTCCCGGCTTACCTGCTATCCAGGTATTTCCCGAACCTGGAATTTCAACAAAGACATTTTTGGTGGCCCATAGCTAATAAGGATGTTATATCCTTGGTTAATTGCTGCTCAGTTTGCAACTGGGGGAAAACCTCTCATCTCCCCCCACCCCCCACCCCCCAAGGTCTCCTACACCCTTCGACTATTCCCCAGCAACCATGGTCCCACCACTAGATGGACTTCATTACCAGCCCATGGCAACACTGTTATCCTGTCATTATAAACTGGTTCTCCAAAGCTGCTCATTTTATTCCCCTAACCAAACTTCCATCTGCTAAAGACACTGCTGACCGCATCACCTCACATGTTTTTTGAGTCTTTGGTATTCCACAAAACACTGTGTCTGATTAGAGGCCCCAGTTCTCATGCCAGTTCTGGAGCTTCTTTTGCCAGTCATTGGGTGCATTCCACCCCAAGTCTAATGGACAAACAAAAAGAGTTAATCAGAGTCTCAAGAGCACCTAAGGTGCATGGTGAGTTACAAGCCTTTATTACGGTCCTCATACCTCCTCTGGGTGAATACGCTCGCAACATCCTTTGCTCATCCTCCACTGGCTTATCCCCCTTTGAGTGCCAATTCAGATTCTCCCCTCCTGCAGTCTTCCCCAAGAAAGAGATTCAAGTCGCTGTTACCTCTGTTCAGCAGCATTGCTTACTTCTGATCTGGAGAGTAGTTTTCTATAAGCTCATCCAAACTTCTGGCCAGTACCAGAGACCAACCATAGAAGCAGATCTGCACTCTTTCTCTGTTGATTTGTCAACAGGTTTGTCATTTCACTCTGAACCTTCCTCTATGGATAGAATCCCACAAGCTTAACCAGTGCACTACATCTGACCTTTTAAAGTTATCAGGAGAATAAACCTGGTTTCTTACCAGCTAGAATTACCCAGGTCATTTAAAAATAATCCCACCTTTCATGTATCAATATTTAAGCTTGTGTTGTGTTCTTTTGTTGTTCCTTCTGACAGATCACCTCCTCCCCCTTGTAACATCAGTGGTAAAGCCCACTTATACAGTCCACAGGATACTAGACGTTCAAAACGTTCAACGTCTCAGCAGTATCTTGTGGACCGGCAGGGCTATAGTCTGAGGAGCGCACCGGTATTCCTGTTATTGACATACTTGATCCCAAGTTAATCAGAGAATTTTAAGCACGCAGTTCAGATGGTTCTGGTGGGAATGTCAGAAGTACCCACAGGGGGCATCCTATCATGTTCTGAGATATTGTTTGTGTTTTTCTTTTTTCTCCACATTATCTCGCCCTTTTTCCCCAGTGTTTCTGTTTGGGTTAATTTGTGTTCATTTGGTTCAGCTGTGTCTCGTTAGCCTATTTATTCTACCCTCCTGTCTTCTTGTTTGTATTTTGAGTTTGATCTGTGATTGTCCTTGCTGTAAGTCCCCTGCCCAAATACTTTAGTTATCACTTCTCTTTGTTTTGGTTTGTTTGTATTTTGACTTAAAATATTTTTGCTCTACAGAGGACTTTATGTTTGTTATCTGTTTTTGCTCTAGTCTGTCCAGTAGGCTTTATTTTTGCCTTGCTATTTTTATGACTTTGTTTGACTCCCTAAATAAAAACCTGTTTTGAACTTAGACCTTGTTTTGTTTTTTTGTTTTTTACTGATAATACCTTTGTTTTGCATGCGTTTCAGGGTTTTCGGCTCCAGCTGTTATTGCAGTCGTTTCTGTAGGAGGATATAACACAGTGACCCTAACCGCATCAACTGGAAAAATTGCACGAATGTATGCTTTGTTTTAAAACAAATTCATGAATTATCAACGTTTCAAATATCTTCGGTTACCCCTAAATTTTATTTCATGCTCTTGTAATTGCAGGTGCTGGATTACAAATCCTTTCATTCACTATGTACTGAACACTGGATACTACATCTTCGTTTTCATCTTCACAATAGGCATCTTCATCACTATCCTCACTAGGATTATCCAGATTAGACACATAAGAACGACTGTGGGCAAGCGACAGACGTTCAGAAAGCAGCTGATGATGGTGTTGAGTTTGTTTCTTCTGTTCGGTCTGACGTGGGCTGTTGCCTTCTTCAGTTATGGACCGATGCTCATTCCCTCATATTACATCTTCTGTGCACTCAACTCCTTTCAGGGTGAGAAACTAAGTGCTTCTACTGCACACACAGATTTTAACTAATTGTTTAAATTGATGCATGCTTGTTATTGTTTATAAAAATATCTGGTAACATTCATAACAAGTACTAATTCTCACTATTAACTAGTGGCTTATTGTTTGTTTATTTTTATGATTTTGGCTGTTTATTAGTACTTATAACCCACATATTCTTATTCTACATTTCCCACCCAATACCCAGGGATAGTCCACCCTTTACTTGTTTCAAACCAGTTTGAGGTTTTTGGATTAGGGCAAATAAAGGATGAGTAATAACAGAATTTTCATTTTTGGGTGAACTATCCCTGTATAACTATTAATAAGCAAAAAAAATTAGGAGTTTATTAAGACAAAAAGGCACATTTACTTGTTGGTTATTAGTGAGAATTTTACCTTAAAATAAAGTATGATCCAATAGTATAATTTATTATTATTATTATATTATAATTTTACATTTAATGTTATTGATTATAATTAGTGAGAAATAATTAAATGCATCACAAACTTTAGTAAACTTTAGTTTCAATATTTTTTTGTACAATTTCTTAGCAAATTCCATGAAATAAAATCTTAAAATATATTGATATATATTACTTGAAATAATTTTCTCTGATCTTTTTTTTTTAGGGTTTTTCCTCTTCTTGTATTACTATCACATTCACAAGGATGCTGCTGGTCATTTTTCAGATGACCCGAAAAGCTCCGGCTCCATCACAACTATTGTTCCACCAAACAACACCAATAATAATGCTGAAGAAAATGTTTATGACGAGGCTCATTAGGACAGAAAATACACCGTCTCTCATTTTCTGGGTAAA
This sequence comes from Danio kyathit, assembly GCA_903798195.1. Lineage (NCBI taxonomy): Eukaryota > Metazoa > Chordata > Actinopteri > Cypriniformes > Danionidae > Danio > Danio kyathit. The sequence goes on from LR812535.1 coordinate 1,704,921, forward strand.
CAGTAATCAGAGTGCCAGAATACAGTTCTGTGTATTAGTGTTTATAAATACTGTATGGTGAAGTGATATGACTTAAGTGAATTATGAGATATATTAAACATTTACGTTTAAAACGTCATTTAATATAATTACTTGATATTATTTTACAAGGTGTACATTTTCTGATATATGTGGGTTCAGGGTTACTTTAACTGTAGTTATGAAATATTTAGGCTGTTTTGACATATTTAGCTCACATATGGCTGATGCTAGAATTGCAGGAATCTCTAAGATAAACCTATTATTTTTCAATGACAAGAACTTTGATTAAACTGTTTTGAATATTAACACAAAGCATATTAAGTAATATGAACGGACATTTTGGGTAAAACAATTAACTTAAAGACTTCACTATACCTGTTTTTGGCTGTCTACACCTCCTGAATCATACATTCAGCTTCTATTATAATTAAATAATTAAGTCTAATTTTCATCTTGTTCCTGTTACTAAGTTAAATAAACATTTGCATGAAACATCTATTTTCTGTATTATTTGTAATTTCAGGACAAAAAAAAACATTTGACTCTCTACATTCTGGTTAACTCAGTTACATCGGTTATAAAAAGGCAGAATAATCTGCCTGCATGTGAATTGCTCCAAGTGATGTCACTTCCAAACTCAGGAAGGCATTGAGGAATGTTGTTTTTCTTCTCTCATTAAATTGTACAAAAAAATTAGCATACACCCAACAATAGACTACTTATGTCAACGCTGTTACTGTAATATGTCAGTGGATTTCTCATGACATTTTTAAAAACAGTAATGATGAATATGAATATGAGGTTAGCATCTAGAGCTGAAGCACAAAAGGCTGGACAATGTCAACTCTGTTATCGTAAACTCTCTTATCGTCAACTCTATTATCGTCAACTCTCTTATCGCCAACTCTGTGATCGTCAACTCTGTGATCGTCAACTCTGTTATCGTCAACTCTCTTATCGTCAAATCTCTTATCGTCAACTCTCTTATCGTCAACTCTGTTATTGTCAACTCTCTGATCGTCAACTCTCTTATCGTCAACTCTCTTATCGTCAACTCTGCTATCGTCAACTCTGCTATCGTCAACTCTGCTACCGTCAACTCTCTTATCGTCAACTCTGCTATCGTCAACTCTGTTATCGTCAACTCTGTTATCGTCAACTCTCTTATCGTCAACTCTCTTATCGTCAACTCTCTTATCGTCAACTCTGTTATCGTCAACTCTCTGATCGTCAACTCTCTGATCGTCAACTCTGTTATCGTCAACTCTGTGATCGTCAACTCTGTGATCGCCAACTCTGTGATCATCAACTCTGTGATCGTCAACTCTCTTATCGTCAACTCTGTTATCGTCAACTCTGTGATCGTCAACTCTCTTATCGTCAACTCTGCTATCGTCAACTCTGTGATCATCAACTCTGTGATCGTCAACTCTCTTATCGTCAACTCTCTTATCGTCAACTCTGTTATCGTCAACTCTCTGATCGTCAACTCTCTGATCGTCAACTCTGTGATCGTCAACTCTGTGATCGCCAACTCTGTGATCATCAACTCTGTGATCGTCAACTCTCTTATCGTCAACTCTGCTATCGTCAACTCTGCTATCGTCAACTCTGCTACCGTCAACTCTCTTATCGTCAACACTCTTATCATCAACTCTCTTATCGTCAACACTCTTATCATCAACTCTCTTATCGTCAACTCTGTTATCGTCAACTCTCTTATCGTCAACTCTCTTATCGTCAACTCTCTTATCGTCAACTCTCTTATCGTCAACTCTATTATCGTCAACTCTATTATCTTCAACTCTGTTATGGTCAACTCTGTTATCATCAACTCTTATCGACAACTGTTTTTGTCAACTCTCTTATCATCAACTCTGTTACCATTACCTTTGTTATCAAGTCTCTTATTATCAACTCTCTTATCAACTCTGTTACTGTCAACTCTGTTACTGTCAACTGTTACCATTACCTTTGTTATCATCAAGTCTCTTATTATCAACTCTGTTCTCGTCAACTCTCTTACTGTCAACTTTGTTATCATCAACTGTTACTGTCAACACCGTTATCATCAACTCTTTTATCATCAACTGTTACTGTCAACACCGTTATCATCAACTCTTATCATCAACTGTTACTGTCAACACCGTTATCATCAACTCTTATCATCAACTGTTACTGTCAACACCGTTATCATCAACTCTGTTATCATCAACTCTGCTACTTTCAACTCTGTTATCATCAACTCTGTTACTGTCAACTATGTTACCATTACCTTTGTTGTCACCACGTCTGTTATCGTCAACTATGTTACTGTCAACTCTGTGTAACCCAGATCCTGAATCTAGTTCACTAATAATCATTTTAGAATGTATTATTATTATGATGATAATTAATTTTTATTATCTTATTATTATTACTATAATAAGAAGAAAGTGAATAAAAAGCAGAAAGATTGTTGTGTAATTAAAAGGATTGACAAATATTTTCTTAACTTATCTTGATTGGAGAAGTGAGCAGTTAGCTCCGCCCCGCACATGCGGACGCAAAGCAGACGAGAGCTGGAGAGCTAACGAGCAGATGACAGCTGGAGAGTTAACAAGCAATTAAGAACTAGACAGATAACGAGCAATCAAGAACTATAGAGCTAACGAGCAATTGAGAACTAGAGACCTAACGAGCGATCGAGAACTAGAGAGCTAACGAGCAATCGAGAACTAGAGAGCTAATGAGCAGACGAGAGCTGGAGAGCTAACGAGCAGATCAACGAGAGCTGGAGAACTAACGAGCAGATCGACGAGAGCTGGAAAGTTAACAAGCAATTAAGAACTAGAGAGCTAACAAGCAATCGAGAACTAGAGAGCTAACGAGCAATTGAGAACTAGAGAGCTAACGAGCACAGGAGAGCTAGAGAGCTAACAAGCAGATGAGAGCTAGAGAGCTAACAACAAGATCAGAGCTAGTACATCATGAGAAAACTGGCAGACTAGACTTGATTCAACTTTATCTTTTACTAATTACTGTTTTTGGTGAGTACCAATGCCTTCATGACAAAGATATTAATTGTTATTGTGAATATTGTGGGTTTTAAAGTGAAACAGTAGTTAAGAAACTTAGTTCTGGTAAATGTTTTTAAAATTCCTTTTGAAAGAATCCTATATAAGTTTTCTAGTGTGTATAGTTGTGTTTACATGTCTGTAAAATATTTTGTATTGAAAGTACTCATTTCTTAAAGAGACATGCATGCCATGCGGTGCTAGCCTTTCTAACACTGTGCATTAACTACAGTGTGATTAGCTTTTATGTTTCATCTATGCACAATTGATTGTAACAGACAATTGATTTAAATTTTAACTGGTTTATTTAGATACTTGACACTAATGTTTATTCTGGCTTTGTTGTTACAAGGCTGGGTTTTTTTTTTTTTTTTTTGTGTTTTGTTTTTCTCCTCTTCTCTACTTCTGGTGTTGTTCTTGGTTGAGAATTGTCATCCTGAAATCGTCCTTGCTGAATATTCATATTCTGGTCTGGACTGGCGAGCCATCCCATCGATTCGTGCCTGAACTGAGTAAAAGAGACTGAAATCTGCCGATCTGGAGATAAACATTTAACTGGAAACTTTGACTTCAGACTTGACATTGAGAAAAGGTCAACTTTACTTTTAACCAAGCCTTTGCTTTTGAAATCTGAAATTACAATACAGAGACTTTTTGGAACTTTGAAACTGAACTTTGCAATTTATTTTAATAGTAATTTGTTGTTGTTTATCTTGCTATTCACATTTTCAGTTGAATTATACTGTTTTATATTGGTATTATTTGTTTTCTTTTTTAAATCCCAGGAGTGCACTTAAGCAAAACAATACAACATATTGTGCATCAATTATTTGTTTTGTTGTGAATTATACGATTAATTTATTGATCTTAAAATTAGATTATACTATTATTACTGTAAGTATTGTTCTTTTGCTCCAGTGAGTTGAATCTTACCTTTAAATTCTGGTCCAAAAAGAATTCTTGCAGTTAGCGTTGTTCTCCATTTGTGAAATAGATTATTCAACATAAATAACTGGAGCAATGCGTGGGCAGCGTTACATCTGTTACTGTCAACTATTACTGTCAACTATGTTACCATTACCTTTTTTATCGTCAACTCTGTTAGTCAACTGTTACTGTCAATCATGTTACCATTACCTTTGTTATCGTCAAGTCTCTTATTATCAACTCTGTTATCATCAACTCTATTACTGTCAACTCTATTACTGTCAACACTGTTATCATCAACTATGTTACCATTACCTTTGTTATCGTCAAGTCTCTTATTGTCAATTCTGCTACTGTCAACTCTGTTACCATTACCTTTGTTATTGTCAAGTGTCTTATCAACGCTGTTATTGTCAACTCTGTTATTGTCAACTCTGTTACTGTCAACACTGTTATCGTCAACTCTGTTACTGTCAGCTCTGTTACTGTCGACTCTGTTAATGTCAACTATTTTACTGTCAACTCTGTTACTGTCAACTCTGTTACTGTCAGCTCTGTTAATGTCAACTATTTTACTGTCAACTCTGTTACTGTCAACTCTGTTACTGTCAACTCTGTTATTGTCAACTCTGTTATTGTCAACTCTGTTACTGTCAACTCTGTTATTGTCAACTCTGTTACTGTCAACTCTGTTATTGTCAACTCTGATACTGTCAACTCTGTTACTGTCAACTCTGTTATTGTCAACTCTGTTACTGTCAACTCTGTTATTGTCAACTCTGTTACTGTCAGCTCTGTTACTGTCAGCTCTGTTACTGTCAACTATGTTACTGTCAACTCTGTTATTGTCAACACTGTTATCGTCAACTCTGTTACTGTCAACTCTGTTATTGTCAACTCTGTTATTGTCAACACTGTTATCATCAACTCTGTTACTGTCAACTCTGTTACTGTCAACTCTGTTACTGTCAACTCTGTTAATGTCAACTCTGTTATTGTCAACTCTGTTAATGTCAACTCTGTTATTGTCAACACTGTTATCATCAACTCTGTTACTGTCAACTCTGTTACTGTCAACTCTGTTACTGTCAACTCTGTTAATGTCAACTCTGTTATTGTCAACTCTGTTAATGTCAACTCTGTTATTGTCAACACTGTTATCGTCAACACTGTTATCGTCAACTCTGTTACTGTCAACTCTGTTAATGTCAACTCTGTTATTGTCAACTCTGTTAATGTCAACTCTGTTATTGTCAACACTGTTATCGTCAACACTGTTATCGTCAACTCTGTTACTGTCAACTCTGTTAATGTCAACTCTGTTATTGTCAACTCTGTTAATGTCAACTCTGTTATTGTCAACACTGTTATCGTCAACTCTGTTACTGTCAACTCTGTTACTGTCAACTCTGTTGTTGTCAACTCTGTTACTGTCAACTCTGTTACTGTCAGCTCTGTTACTGTCAGCTCTGTTATTGTCAACTCTGTTACTGTCAACACTGTTATCGTCAACACTGTTATTGTCAACTCTGATACTGTCAACTCTGTTATTGTCAACTCTGTTATTGTCAACTCTGTTACTGTCAACACTGTTATCGTCAACTCTGTTATCGTCAACTCTGTTATTGTCAACTCTGATACTGTCAACTCTGTTATTGTCAACTCTGTTACTGTCAACTCTGTTACTGTCAACACTGTTATCGTCAACTCTGTTATTGTCAACTCTGTTATTGTCAACTCTGTTACTGTCAACTCTGTTATTGTCAACTCTGCTATTGTCAACTCTGTTATTGTCAACTCTGATACTGTCAACTCTGTTATTGTCAACTCTGTTACTGTCAACACTGTTATCGTCAACTCTGTTATTGTCAACTCTGTTACTGTCAACTCTGTTATTGTCAACTCTGCTATTGTCAACTCTGTTATTGTCAACTCTGATACTGTCAACTCTGTTATTGTCAACTCTGTTACTGTCAACACTGTTATCGTCAACTCTGTTATTGTCAACTCTGTTATTGTCAACTCTGTTACTGTCAACTCTGTTATTGTCAACTCTGCTATTGTCAACTCTGTTATTGTCAACTCTGATACTGTCAACTCTGTTATTGTCAACTCTGCTATTGTCAACTCTGTTATTGTCAACTCTGATACTGTCAACTCTGTTATTGTCAACTCTGATACTGTCAACACTGTTATCGTCAACTCTGTTATTGTCAACTCTGTTACTGTCAACTCTGTTATTGTCAACTCTGCTATTGTCAACTCTGTTATTGTCAACTCTGATACTGTCAACTCTGTTATTGTCAACTCTGTTACTGTCAACACTGTTATCGTCAACTCTGTTATTGTCAACTCTGTTATTGTCAACTCTGTTACTGTCAACTCTGTTATTGTCAACTCTGCTATTGTCAACTCTGTTATTGTCAACTCTGATACTGTCAACTCTGTTATTGTCAACTCTGTTACTGTCAACACTGTTATCGTCAACTCTGTTATTGTCAACTCTGTTACTGTCAACTCTGTTACTGTCAACTTTGTTATTGTCAACTCTGTTAATGTCAACTCTGTTATTGTCAACTCTGTTATTGTCAACTCTGTTACTGTCAACTCTGTTACTGTCAGCTCTGTTATTGTCAGCTCTGTTACTGTCAACACTGTTACTGTCAACACTGTTATCGTCAACTCTGTTATTGTCAACTCTGATACTGTCAACTCTGTTATTGTCAACTCTGTTACTGTCAACTCTGTTATTGTCAACTCTGTTACTGTCAACTCTGTTATTGTCAACTCTGTTATTGTCAACTCTGTTACTGTCAACCCTGTTATCGTCAACTCTGTTATTGTCAACTCTGTTACTGTCAACTCTGTTACTGTCAACTCTGTTATTGTCAACTCTGTTACTGTCAACTCTGTTATTGTCAACTCTATTACTGTCAACCCTGTTATTGTCAACCCTGTTAATGTCAACTCTGTTATTGTCAACTCTGTTACTGTCAACCCTGTTATCGTCAACTCTGTTACCGTCAACTCTGTTACTGTCAACTCTGTTATTGTCAACTCTGTTACTGTCAACCCTGTTATCGTCAACTCTGTTATTGTCAACTCTGTTACTGTCAACTCTGATACTGTCAACTCTGTTATTGTCAACTCTGTTACTGTCAACTCTGATACTGTCAACCCTGTTATCGTCAACTCTGTTATTGTCAACTCTGTTATTGTCAACTCTGATACTGTCAACTCTGATACTGTCAACTCTGTTATTGTCAACTCTGTTACTGTCAACTCTGTTATTGTCAACTCTGTTATTGTCAACTCTGTTACTGTCAACCCTGTTATCGTCAACTCTGTTATTGTCAACTCTGTTACTGTCAACTCTGATACTGTCAACTCTGTTATTGTCAACTCTGTTACTGTCAACTCTGTTATTGTCAACTCTGTTATTGTCAACTCTGTTACTGTCAACCCTGTTATCGTCAACTCTGTTATTGTCAACTCTGTTATTGTCAACTCTGATACTGTCAACTCTGATACTGTCAACTCTGTTATTGTCAACTCTGTTACTGTCAACTCTGTTATTGTCAACTCTGTTACTGTCAACCCTGTTATCGTCAACTCTGTTATTGTCAACTCTGTTACTGTCAACTCTGATACTGTCAACTCTGTTATTGTCAACTCTGTTATTGTCAACTCTGTTACTGTCAACTCTGTTATTGTCAACTCTGTTACTGTCAACTCTGTTTTGTCAACCCTGTTATCGTCAACTCTGTTACTGTCAACTCTGTTACTGTCAACTCTGATACTGTCAACTCTGATACTGTCAACTCTGTTACTGTCAACTCTGTTATTGTCAGCTCTGTTATTGTCAACTCAGTTACTGTCAACTCTGTTATTGTCAACTCTGTTATTGTCAGCTCTGTTATTGTCAACTCTGTTACTGTCAACTCTGTTATTGTCAGCTCTGTTACTGTCAACATTGTTATCGTCAACTCTGTTATTGTCAACTCTGTTACTGTCAACTCTGATACTGTCAACTCTGTTATCATTAATTCTATTACTGTCAACTCTGTTATTGTCAACTCTATTACTGTCAACTCTGTTATTGTCAACTCTGATACTGTCAACTGTTATCATTAATTCTATTACTGTCAACTCTGTTATTGTCAACTCTGTTTTTGTCAACTCTGTTACTGTCAACACTGTTACTGTCAACTCTGTTACTGTCAACTCTGTTATTGTCAACTCTGTTACTGTCAACTCTGTTACTGTCAACTCTGTTATTGTCAACTCTGTTATTGTCAACTCTGTTACTGTCAACTCTGTTACTGTCAACTCTGTTATTGTCAACTCTGTTATTGTCAACTCTGTTACTGTCAACCCTGTTATCGTCAACTCTGTTATTGTCAACTCTGTTACTGTCAACTCTGATACTGTCAACTCTGTTATTGTCAACTCTGTTATTGTCAACTCTGATACTGTCAACTCTGATACTGTCAACTCTGTTATTGTCAACTCTGTTATTGTCAGCTCTGATACTGTCAACTCTGTTATTGTCAACTCTTATTGTCAACTCTGTTACTGTCAACTCTGTTATTGTCAACTCTGTTATTGTCAACCCTGTTATCGTCAACTCTGTTATCGTCAACTCTGTTACTGTCAACTCTGTTATTGTCAACTCTGTTACTGTCAACTCTGTTATTGTCAACTCTGTTATTGTCAACTCTGTTATTGTCAACTCTGTTACTGTCAACTCTGTTACTGTCAACTCTGTTATTGTCAACTCTGTTACTGTCAACCCTGTTATCGTCAACTCTGTTATTGTCAACTCTGTTACTGTCAACTCTGATACTGTCAACTCTGTTATTGTCAACTCTGTTATTGTCAACTCTGTTACTGTCAACACTGTTATCGTCAACTCTGTTATTGTCAACTCTGATACTGTCAACTCTGTTATTGTCAACTCTGATACTGTCAACTCTGTTATTGCCAACTCTGTTATTGTCAACTCTGTTACTGTCAACTCTGTTATTGTCAACTCTGTTATTGTCAACTCTGTTATTGTCAACTCTGTTATTGTCAACTCTGTTACTGTCAACTCTGTTATTGTCAACTCTGTTATTGTCAACTCTGTTATTGTCAACTCTGTTACTGTCAACTCTGTTACTGTCAACTCTGTTATTGTCAACTCTGTTACTGTCAACCCTGTTATCGTCAACTCTGTTATTGTCAACTCTGTTACTGTCAACTCTGATACTGTCAACTCTGTTATTGTCAACTCTGTTATTGTCAACTCTGTTACTGTCAACTCTGTTACTGTCAACTCTGATACTGTCAACTCTGATACTGTCAACTCTGTTACTGTCAACTCTGTTATTGTCAACTCTGTTATTGTCAACTCTGTTACTGTCAACACTGTTATTGTCAACTCTGTTACTGTCAACTGTTATCATTAATTCTATTACTGTCAACTCGGTTATTGTCAACTCTGTTACTGTCAACTCTGTTATTGTCAACTCTGTTATTGTCAGCTCTGTTATTGTCAACTCTGTTACTGTCAACTCTGTTATTGTCAGCTCTGTTACTGTCAACTCTGTTATCATTAATTCTATTACTGTCAACTCTGTTATTGTCAACTCTGATACTGTCAACTCTGATACTGTCAACTCTGTTATTGTCAACTCTGTTATCATTAATTCTATTACTGTCAACTCTGTTATTGTCAACTCTGTTACTGTCAACTCTGTTATTGTCAACTCTGTTACTGTCAACTCTGTTAATGTCAACTCTGTTATTGTCAACTCTGTTATTGTCAACTCTGTTACTGTCAACTCTGATACTGTCAACTCTGTTATTGTCAACTCTGTTATTGTCAACTCTGTTACTGTCAACTCTGTTATTGTCAACTCTGTTATTGTCAACTCTGTTATTGTCAACTCTGTTACTGTCAACTCTGTTATTGTCAACTCTGTTATTGTCAACTCTGTTACTGTCAACTCTGTTACTGTCAACTCTGTTATTGTCAACTCTGATACTGTCAACTCTGATACTGTCAACTCTGTTATTGTCAACTCTGTTATTGTCAACTCTGTTACTGTCAACTCTGTTACTGTCAACTCTGTTATTGTCAACTCTGATACTGTCAACCCTGTTATCGTCAACTCTGTTATTGTCAACTCTGTTACTGTCAACTCTGATACTGTCAACTCTGTTATTGTCAACTCTGTTACTGTCAACTCTGTTTTGTCAACCCTGTTATCGTCAACTCTGTTACTGTCAACTCTGTTACTGTCAACTCTGATACTGTCAACTCTGATACTGTCAACTCTGTTATTGTCAACTCTGTTATTGTCAGCTCTGATACTGTCAACTCTGTTATTGTCAACTCTTATTGTCAACTCTGTTACTGTCAACTCTGTTATTGTCAACTCTGTTATTGTCAACCCTGTTATCGTCAACTCTGTTATCGTCAACTCTGTTATTGTCAACTCTGTTATTGTCAACTCTGTTATTGTCAACTCTGTTACTGTCAACTCTGTTATTGTCAACTCTGTTATTGTCAACTCTGTTATTGTCAACTCTGTTACTGTCAACTCTGTTACTGTCAACTCTGTTATTGTCAACTCTGTTACTGTCAACCCTGTTATCGTCAACTCTGTTATTGTCAACTCTGTTACTGTCAACTCTGATACTGTCAACTCTGTTATTGTCAACTCTGTTATTGTCAACTCTGTTACTGTCAACACTGTTATCGTCAACTCTGTTATTGTCAACTCTGATACTGTCAACTCTGTTATTGTCAACTCTGATACTGTCAACTCTGTTATTGCCAACTCTGTTATTGTCAACTCTGTTATTGTCAACTCTGATACTGTCAACTCTGTTATTGTCAACTCTGATACTGTCAACTCTGTTATTGTCAACTCTGTTATTGTCAACTCTGTTATTGTCAACTCTGATACTGTCAACTCTGTTATTGTCAACTCTGTTATCGTCAACTCTGTTATTGTCAACTCTGTTATTGTCAACTCTGTTATTGTCAACTCTGTTATTGTCAACTCTGATACTGTCAACTCTGTTATTGTCAACTCTGATACTGTCAACTCTGATACTGTCAACTCTGTTATTGTCAACTCTTATTGTCAACTCTGTTACTGTCAACTCTGTTATTGTCAACTCTGTTACTGTCAACTCTGATACTGTCAACTCTGTTATTGTCAACTCTGTTATTGTCAACTCTGTTACTGTCAACTCTGTTATTGTCAACTCTGTTACTGTCAACTCTGTTTTGTCAACCCTGTTATCGTCAACTCTGTTACTGTCAACTCTGTTACTGTCAACTCTGATACTGTCAACTCTGATACTGTCAACTCTGTTACTGTCAACTCTGTTATTGTCAACTCTGTTATTGTCAACTCTGTTACTGTCAACACTGTTATTGTCAACTCTGTTACTGTCAACTGTTATCATTAATTCTATTACTGTCAACTCGGTTATTGTCAACTCTGTTACTGTCAACTCTGTTATTGTCAACTCTGTTATTGTCAGCTCTGTTATTGTCAACTCTGTTACTGTCAACTCTGTTATTGTCAGCTCTGTTACTGTCAACTCTGTTATCATTAATTCTATTACTGTCAACTCTGTTATTGTCAACTCTGATACTGTCAACTCTGATACTGTCAACTCTGTTATTGTCAACTCTGTTATCATTAATTCTATTACTGTCAACTCTGTTATTGTCAACTCTGTTATCACTAATTCTATTACTGTCAACTCTGTTATTGTCAACTCTGTTATTGTCAACTCTGTTACTGTCAACACTGTTATCGTCAACTCTGTTATCGTCAACTCTGTTATTGTCAACTCTGATACTGTCAACTCTGTTATTGTCAACTCTGTTACTGTCAACTCTGTTATCGTCAACTCTGTTATTGTCAACTCTGTTACTGTCAACTCTGTTACTGTCAACTCTGTTATTGTCAACTCTGTTATTGTCAACTCTGATACTGTCAACTCTGTTATTGTCAACTCTGTTATTGTCAACTCTGATACTGTCAACTCTGTTATTGTCAACTCTGTTACTGTCAACTCTGTTATTGTCAACTCTGTTATTGTCAACTCTGTTATTGTCAACTCTGATACTGTCAACTCTGTTATTGTCAACTCTGTTACTGTCAACACTGTTATCGTCAACTCTGTTATTGTCAACTCTGTTATTGTCAACTCTGATACTGTCAACTCTGTTACTGTCAACTCTGTTACTGTCAACTTTGTTATTGTCAACTCTGTTACTGTCAACTCTGTTACTGTCAACTCTGTTACTGTCAACTCTGTTATTGTCAACTCTGTTATTGTCAACTCTGTTACTGTCAACTCTGTTATTGTCAACTCTGTTATTGTCAACTCTGTTACTGTCAACTCTGTTATTGTCAACTCTGTTACTGTCAACTCTGTTATTGTCAACTCTGTTACTGTCAACCCTGTTATCGTCAACTCTGTTACTGTCAACTCTGTTATTGTCAACCCTGTTACTGTCAACTCTGTTATTGTCAACTCTGTTACTGTCAACCCTGTTATCGTCAACTCTGTTACTGTCAACTCTGTTACTGTCAACTCTGTTACTGTCAACTCTGTTATTGTCAACTCTGTTACTGTCAACTCTGTTATTGTCAACTCTGTTATTGTCAACTCTGTTAGTCAACTCTGTTACTGTCAACTCTGTTACTGTCAACTCTGTTATTGTCAACTCTGTTATTGTCAACTCTGTTATTGTCAACTCTGTTATTGTCAACTCTGTTATTGTCAACTCTGTTAGTCAACTCTGTTATTGTCAACTCTGTTATTGTCAACTCTGTTACTGTCAACTCTGTTATTGTCAACTCTGTTACTGTCAACCCTGTTGTTGTCAACCCTGTTACTGTCAACTCTGTTATTGTCAACTCTGTTATTGTCAACTCTGTTATTGTCAACTCTGTTACTGTCAACTCTGTTACTGTCAACTCTGTTAATGTCAACCCTGTTACTGTCAACACTGTTATCGTCAACTCTGTTATTGTCAACTCTGATACTGTCAACTATGTTGTCAACTCTGTTATTGTCAACTCTGTTACTGTCAACTCTGTTATTGTCAGCTCTGTTAATGTCAACCCTGTTATTGTCAACTCTGTTATTGTCAACTCTGTTAATGTCAACTCTGTTATTGTCAACTCTGTTACTGTCAACTCTGTTATTGTCCACTATGTTACTGTCAACTCTGTTATTGTCAACTCTGTTATTGTCAACTCTGTTACTGTCAACTCTGTTATTGTCAACTCTGTTACTGTCAACTCTGTTATTGTCAACTCTGTTATTGTCAACTCTGATACTGTCAACTCTGTTATTGTCAACTCTGTTATTGTCAACTCTGTTATTGTCAACCCTGTTATCGTCAACACTGTTATTGTCAACTCTGATACTGTCAACACTGTTATCGTCAACTCTGTTATTGTCAACTCTGATACTGTCAACTCTGTTATTGTCAACTTTGATACTGTCAACTCTGTTATTGTCAACTCTGTTATTGTCAACTCTGTTACTGTCAACTCTGTTATTGTCAACTCTGTTACTGTCAACTCTGTTAATGTCAACTCTGTTATTGTCAACTCTGTTACTGTCAACTCTGATACTGTCAACTCTGTTACTGTCAACTCTGTTATTGTCAACTCTGTTATTGTCAACTCTGTTACTGTCAACTCTGTTATTGTCAACTCTGTTATTGTCAACTCTGTTACTGTCAACTCTGTTATTGTCAACTCTGTTATTGTCAACTCTGTTACTGTCAACTCTGTTATTGTCAACTCTGATACTGTCAACTCTGATACTGTCAACTCTGTTATTGTCAACTCTGTTATTGTCAACTCTGTTACTGTCAACTCTGTTACTGTCAACTCTGTTATTGTCAACTCTGATACTGTCAACCCTGTTATCGTCAACTCTGTTATTGTCAACTCTGTTACTGTCAACTCTGATACTGTCAACTCTGTTATTGTCAACTCTGTTACTGTCAACTCTGTTTTGTCAACCCTGTTATCGTCAACTCTGTTACTGTCAACTCTGTTACTGTCAACTCTGATACTGTCAACTCTGATACTGTCAACTCTGTTACTGTCAACTCTGTTATTGTCAACTCTGTTATTGTCAGCTATGTTATTGTCAACTCTGTTATTGTCAGCTCTGTTATTGTCAACTCTGTTACTGTCAACTCTGTTATTGTCAACTCTGTTATTGTCAGCTATGTTATTGTCAACTCTGTTACTGTCAACTCTGTTATTGTCAGCTCTGTTATTGTCAACTCTGTTACTGTCAACTCTGTTTTGTCAACCCTGTTATCGTCAACTCTGTTACTGTCAACTCTGTTACTGTCAACTCTGTTATTGTCAACTCTGATACTGTCAACTCTGTTACTGTCAACTCTGTTATTGTCAACTCTGTTATTGTCAGCTATGTTATTGTCAACTCTGTTACTGTCAACTCTGTTATTGTCAGCTCTGTTATTGTCAACTCTGTTACTGTCAACTCTGTTATTGTCAACTCTGTTATTGTCAACACTGTTATCGTCAACTCTGTTATTGTCAACTCTGATACTGTCAACTCTGTTATTGTCAACTCTGTTACTGTCAACACTGTTATCGTCAACTCTGTTATTGTCAACTCTGATACTGTCAACTCTGTTATTGTCAACTCTGTTATTGTCAACTCTGTTATTGTCAACTCTGTTACTGTCAACTCTGTTACTGTCAACTCTGTTATTGTCAACTCTGTTATTGTCAACTCTGTTATTGTCAACTCTGTTACTGTCAACCCTGTTATCGTCAACTCTGTTATTGTCAACTCTGTTACTGTCAACTCTGATACTGTCAACTCTGTTATTGTCAACTCTTATTGTCAACTCTGTTACTGTCAACTCTGTTATTGTCAACTCTGTTACTGTCAACTCTGTTTTGTCAACTCTGATACTGTCAACTCTGATACTGTCAACTCTTATTGTCAACTCTGTTATTGTCAACTCTGTTATCGTCAACTCTGTTACTGTCAACTCTGTTACTGTCAACTCTGATACTGTCAACTCTGATACTGTCAACTCTGTTATTGTCAACTCTGTTATTGTCAACTCTGTTACTGTCAACTCTGTTATTGTCAACTCTGTTATTGTCAACTCTGTTACTGTCAACTGTTATCATTAATTCTATTACTGTCAACTCTGTTATTGTCAACTCTGTTACTGTCAACTCTGTTATTGTCAACTCTGTTATTGTCAACTCTATTATTGTCAGCTCTGTTACTGTCAACACTGTTATCGTCAACTCTGTTATTGTCAACTCTGATACTGTCAACTCTGATACTGTCAACTCTGTTATCATTAATTCTATTACTGTCAACTCTGTTATTGTCAACTCTGTTACTGTCAACTCTGTTATTGTCAACTCTGATACTGTCAACTCTGATACTGTCAACTCTGTTATCATTAATTCTATTACTGTCAACTCTGTTATTGTCAACTCTGTTATTTTCAACTCTGTTATTGTCAACTCTGTTACTGTCAACTCTGTTACTGTCAACTCTGTTATTGTCAACTCTGTTATCATTAATTGTATTACTGTCAACTCTGTTATTGTCAACTCTGTTATCACTAATTCTATTACTGTCAACTCTGTTATTGTCAACTCTGTCATCATCAACCCTGTTACTTTAAACTCTGTTATCATCCACTCTGTTACTGTCAACTCTGTTACTGTCAACTCTGTTATCGTCAACTCTGTTACTGTCAACTCTGTTATCGTCAACTATGTTACCATTACCTTTGTTATTGTCAATTCTCTTATTGTCAATTCTGCTACTGTCAACTATGTTATCGTTACCTCTGTTATCATCAACTCTGCTACTTTCAACTCTGTTATCCTCAACTCTGTTACTGTCAACTATGTTACCGCTACCTCTGTTATCATCGTCTCTTATTATCAACTCTGTTCTCATTAACTCTATTACTGTCAACTATGTTATTGTCAACCCTGTTACTGACAACTATGTTACCATTACCTTTGTTATCGTCAAGTGTCTTATCAACTCTGTTACCATCAACTCTGTTACTGTCAACTACCATTACCTTTGTTATCGTCAAGTCTCTTATTATCAACTCTCTCATCATCAACTCTATTACTGTCAACTCTGTTATCGCCAACTATGTTACCATTACCTTTGTTATTGTCAAGTCTCTTTTGTCAATTCTGCTACTGTCAACTACAGTTGTGTTCAAAATTATTCAACCCCCTGATTTATTAGCCCCCCTGTTTATTTTTTTCCCCAATTTCGGTTTACCGTAGAGAAGATTTCTTCAACACATTTCTAATCATAATAGTTTTAATAACTCATCTCTAATAACTGATTTATTTTATCTTTGCCATGATGACAGTAAATAATATTTGACTAGATATTTTTCAAGACACTTCTATACAGCTTAAAGTGACATTTAAAGGCTTAACTAGGTTAATTAGGTTAACTAGGCAGGTTAGGGTAATTAGGCAAGTTATTGTATAATGATGGTTTTTCTGTAGACTATTGAAAAAATATATAGCTTAAAGGGGCTAATAATTTTGACCTTAAAATGGTGTTAAAAAAAAAATTAAAAACTGCTTTTATTCTAACCGAAATAAAACAAATAAGACATTTTCCTGAAGAAAAAAACATTATCAGACATACTGTGAACATTTCCTTGCTCTGTTAAACATAATTTGGGAAATATTTAAAAAAGGGAAAAAAAATTAAGGGGGTTGAATAATTCTGATTGCAACTGTATGTTATCGTTACCTCTGTTATCATCAACTCTGCTACTGTCAACTCTGTTACTGTCAACTCTGTTATCATCAACACTGTTACTGTCAACTATGTTACCGTTACCTCTGTTATCATCAAGTCTCTTACTATCAACTCTGTTCTCGTCAACTCTGTTATTATCAACTCTGTTACTGTCAACTATGTTACAAATACCTTTGTTATTGTCACATCTCTTATTATCAACTCTGTTCTCATCAACTCCATTACTGTCAACTCTGTTATCGTTAACTCTTTTACTGTCAGCTCTGTTAGTGTCAACTCTGTTATCATCAACTCTGTTATCGACAACTCTAAAATATGTTTCCTTTTTTTTTTTAAAGGAGCTCTGCAATAATCGTCAGACTGTATAACCTTTATTTACCTTTAAAAAACACATAGAAAAATTATAATTTAGGATAATGTTACCTTTTGAGAATATCCTGACCCCTGAGATATATATTTCATATATTTTTTATTTAATATATTTTATATTTGTGCTGAAATGTCCACTGCTGCCCAAGGTCAAGTTTCTTCGCAAACTGCCTGATGTTGTTGAGAATTTTTATCTATCTGTTTGTAGGGTTGAAGGCTTCTCCTTTTTTAATCAATAAGGGATACATCAATGTGGCTAAAGAGTTCAATTTTTGTTTCATCTGGTAACAGTGGTATGTTCTGCAAACCAGTGGTCCTCAACCTTTTTATCGTCGAGGACCGGTCAACGTTTTGACAATTTTACCACGGACTGGGAGCGGGGGTTGGGGGTGGTGGTGGGGGGGAGGGGGGTTGTGGGATTGGAGCGGTGATCCGTAGGTTCAACATTTCTGTCACTCTTATACAAGTTTTATTTATAGAGAAAAATTACAAAGCACTGCAGTCTTCGGGTCTACTGTGTTTGTCTGAGATAATTAGTCTATCGAAATGTGTATATTCCATACAACTGACACCGATCAGTTCTTGTCACGCAGTGCGCTTGTGGCATTCACCCAACTGCATGTGTCTGGAAGGCGCGAACGCGGCCGCTTGCACCTCCATTGGAAATAATGAACTTGCGTGAACTCTAGAAAAGACACGATATGGAAACGGCACCTAAAAGGCTGCCATCATTTGCGATCTCCAGCAGTTGATCTTCTTGATGTCTGATTCACCTGATTTGTTGACAAATGGGTTGCGGATCCATTCTTTGGCAGTTTGTGGGTCCTTTACAGGGCCTTTTCCCCAAAGAAACTTTCAAAAGACGTCTGTTTCTTACTCATGTTGCTGCTTGTGGGTTAAATTTGGGCGCTCAAGTGACCAAGACGTGAGAGAATAAAAGATTTTTCAAAATAAAAGATCGTTCAGACTAAGATAAAAAATATAACGGAAATAATTATTGGTTTCTTGTGTGGCCCGGTACCAATTGATCCACGGACCAGTACCGGTCTGCGACCCAGTGGGATGTTATATATATAAAGGTTTTTAATATTATTAGGTTACTTTTATTGACATTTATAATATTTGGCCCGTTTTCACTGAGTGGTACGATACGGTTCGTTATGCTTTTATGGCCGTTTCCACCGTCAAAAGGTACCAAAAAGCAAACCATACTGTACCACTCTTTGGGTACCCTTTGCAAAGGGCACAGCAAAAGGGTACCAAAAGGCGGAGCTAGAAGCGCAGCTGAATGCTATTGGTTTACAGAGATATGTTATTCGTGTCTACACAAGCGGAGAATGAAAACAAAGAAGCTACCATTTTTAAATACACAGCCGAGACATTACACCGTAATAATATATACATATAATAACGAGTCATGGTTGACCTGAGCTCAAACAAACCTTGTCGTTGTCCTGATGTATAGCCACAAAGCCAAGAAGAACAAAATCTGCTGTGTTCTGTTGTTGTTTTACGAGGCAATCTAAAAGTGCGAGCGGTTTCACTTTCTCCAGGGAGCTCGTGATGGCTCGTGTGCGCATCTATATCTGAAATAACGAACCTCATGAGCTGATGATAATAATGTGCGCATGATTATTGAAGTCCTTCTGATACCCGATCCTTTCAGAAATGGACAAACGCGAGACAACAAAAAGAGAACAAAGCAAAAAAACAAAAAACAAAGTAGAAGCCAGAAAAAACAAAGGAGCAAATGATTGTTTCAGCAACCTAATAGATGAACAAACTGCCATGTTTAACTATTATCTTCACCTTCTGGACTATTATGAACTAGGAATGATGGAATTACTCACTAACAAGAAGCTACATGTGCTGTTGAAGATTAAAGACACAGATGAGAGGTTTGCACTGACTGTGGGCTGTATTTCGTGTGTTTTTGAAGCCAAATAAGGACTAAATGTCTGCTGTGTGTAGTTTATCTGTAATTGGTAACATATCGGAGACTGTAAGGGGCTGTATATAACTGCAGACGTTACAGTAGGTTATTTTGCATCATTGATCTGCAGTTATAATCAAATCAGGTTCATAGAAAGGTTCGTAATGAACATTTATACAGTATTTATATGTATAAAGCATCTGTTTTGTGAGAAGTGCTTCTCACATGATATGTGAATGACCCATACAGCTCTACTTTGAGCGAGATTTCCGAGCGAGAATGACGTCGACTGAAACTTTCTGTCATACACCACGCCCACGAAAAGGGTACCCTTTAGGCAGTGGAAACGCAAGCCTGATAAAGGTGACTCGTACCGACCTGTACCGTTACTGTACCACTCAGTGGAAACGGGCCATTAGTATTGTAAATGTAATGCAATGGTACAACAACCTGTTAATAAACTGTCAGTACATTTTCCTGTTTTCTGTTTTCTGGACTTAGTTCTATATTTATTAGTTCGTATATAATATATTTCGAACTACAATGTCAATAAATCGATTTTCAACATCAACTGTTGACAGAGCAGAGATCAACATCCCATAATGCAATTTATCACAGTAAATAAACGCAAAACACAAAACCTGTGAATCACAAAATATGGGAAACTGTTAATAGACAAATAATTCACAGTGTGCTTTACCTATTTACGAAATATTTGGGCATAAAAAAAAACACAAAAACTAGGACTGTCCCCAGAAAATAGGGATACCTGGTCACAAAAATTTAAGAGAAAACTGTGTATTCAACTTCAAAATCAGGCCTACAACATTAGAAGCTGTTTAAAACACTACAGCGTTATGAGCCTCAGCAATAAAGTCAGATGTTTATGTTTGCTGTTGCCTTTTAGTTATAAATGCTGTTATTTGTATATTAAATTTGATTTGTGTTTATTTGCTTTTTTATTCAAATGTTCAGGAAACATCCCATCTGATCATTCAGTGGCAAAGTTACATTTGCATGTTCTCTAAAACAACAGAAACTTTTTTTTTTTTATGTTAGCTTAAAGGGCAGCACGGTGGCGCAGTGGGTAGCACAATCGCGTCACAGCAAGAAGGTCGCTGGTTCAAGGCTCAGCTAGGTCAGTTGTCATTTCTGTGTGGAGTTTGCATGTTCTCCCCATGTTGGCGTGGGTTTCCTCCGGGTGCTCCGGTTTCCCCCACAGTCTAAGACCTGCGGTACAGATGAATTGAATAAGCTAAATTGGCCGTAGTGTATGAGTGTGTGTGTGTGTGTGTGAAGGAGTGTGTATGGGTGTTTCCCATTACTTGGTTGCAACTGGAAGGGCATCCACTGTGTAAAACATATGCTGGATAAGTTGGTGGTTCATTCCGCTGTGGCGACCCCTGATTAATAAAGGGACTAAGCAGAAAAGAAAATGAATGAATGAATGAATGTTAGCTTAAAATCCAACTATAAAGCCACATGAACAATGTATAAATGTTTTTGTTTTAATGTCTTTAAAACATTATAAAATTAACAAATTGTCTATTGATGTACCTAGGAGAAAGTTTATTCATGACTTTGAGAGAACCTTGTCACTATGTTTAAAAGAGAAATGACAGCAGTGCAGTGTGATTTATTATTGTTTGAGGACTGAATTTGCTGATGTTTGATTCATTGAGTGTTATAATCCTTCATGTGCGTGTCTGAGTGACACAAACACCATTGTACCTTATTTAAAACAAATTCAGGATGTTACTAATGTTGACGTGTGGGTTCAGAAATTTGCATAATTATCTGATGTAGCAGTTTACCAAAATTCACAAAGATAGTCCATATTTGAAAATTAAAGTACACAAAACCTTTAAGAAACAGCTGATGATTTCTGCATTATTTATTGTGCTTAATAACATGAGCTTTTATATCTAATAAAACCTCATTCCTTTATCATGATGAACTTTATTATAATTAAAAAATGTAGATTATTAAGATAGACATAACAAGATGTCATTGATTACAACATGTTTACTGAAGTGCTATTTATTGTACACGAAGGTCATATTTTGTTGTTTTGTGTGATTTGCTGTATAAAAAATCTGTTGTAAAATAAAATACATATTGTCATTCTCGTCTT
The DNA here is from genome assembly GCA_903798195.1 of Danio kyathit. NCBI lineage: Eukaryota > Metazoa > Chordata > Actinopteri > Cypriniformes > Danionidae > Danio > Danio kyathit. Next base: position 1,726,207 of record LR812535.1, read on the forward strand.
AAGTTTATGTTTTTACCTTTATGGATCTTGTTACTTCTTGAAATAAATATATACGACATAATGACCCAGAGCTGAATGTAAATGAACACTGACATTCACAGTTAGAGCTCAAATAATCACTGATTTGCATGTTTTCCAGTGAACTTTCTGTCATTAAAACCATAATCCTGAAGCTTCAGAGGTGAACAGATGACAGTCTCTCTTCTCTCGTCTGTGGATTTTCATCTGAAGAATGTAATGAGAAACTGATGTAGGATTTGTGTTCAGCGCCTGTAGACAACAACATTAAACACGTGTGTCTCTGTCAGGTTTGTGGGAATTATGTCAGGACAGAAGCTGAATGTGCTGCGGGTGATGATGAGGATGATGATGATCTGCTGCCTCACTGGACTGATAAGTAGGATTCATACAGAATTAAATGTTTATTAATTTAAAAATGAATGCATGAAAATGTTTTCATGTTATACGTTTGTTATATTATTTTACGCTTAAATGTTACTTTTGTACAGCTTCTGGTTGTGTAACGTCCTCTGATGAAATCAAAGTCAATGTGACTGCTCTCTGTTTCTGGAACAACAGTAGCTCAAAAAATCCAGGTAGATGTGATGTCTATTTCATTTCTAAAAAAATTTAAAAGCACTTGTGACAACGAAAAAACCTGTCAAGTAATTTGTCTTCCAGTGATACAGCTGACATATGACCACAATTATTCTAAAGAAGACTTTCACTTAACAACTGTCACACTAAACATTCTTTCTGGAGGTAAAGCTGTATGTATTTTATTTATAAACCAACATTCAGATCACTAATAACTAACGTTAATAGTTCTCTTTGGTTTCAGGACAATGTATCCCCTACAGTCCCAACGTTAGTACTGGACAATTATTAGGTCTGTTACCTCCAGTATTGGCAAGTGTGACATGCCTGCAAACAAAATGTTTGTGTCATCCTACACCAGACACAGCGTTAATGCTTTTTTTTCACTACTAGGACCCTCTGCAGATGAAGGAAACCTTTTTGTACATTTACATATATATTAGTACAATTTATATATTTGTATAATCAGATATTTAAAGGTGCTGTATGTGAGTTTTTGACTCTTTTAAAGCATAAAAATATCATAATACAGTAGGTGAGAGTTTAATATGACTATTACCGCCGCACAATCTAACGCCGCCGCATTGAAAAAAAAGAACGTGTTTTTTTAAGCATGACCGCAGTTTGCGACTATGCCGCCAGGTGGCACAAAGGGACGGTATGCGAACGGACAGAAATAACCTATACATTAGCTGTAAATACTCTACTACTTGTAAATAAAGATAAACAATGAAACATAGCATTATAATTCCTCCATTAATCATTAAAAAGACAACTAGGCTACATTATTTAAAAGAATAAAGAATAACAAACACCAAACGTGTGCTCTAAATCATATTTTATTCTCCTTATTTCTTTCCATTTTATTTCAAATAATATAAATAATTAACGTTTAAGGTAAAGACATTAGTGTAGCCAGAAAAATACCTAAAAAAGATACCTAAATTCAGTTATTACTGTGAAAATTGGTTAAATTTTGGCATGGATAACGAGCAACTCAGGAGGCTTTTTAACTTTTTTTTCATAATTTTACAGGTAAAAATAAAGATTTCTTTTAGGCTATCATAAGTGAGTTTTTTAAGCAACAAGTCAAAACAAAGTCAATATGCTAATTGTATTTTAGCTGTTATAATAGGCCTACAATATATTTTCTGGTGTTTATTTTGCATGAGCAAATAGCAGTATAGCCTAAATTACATATATATTTTTAAAGATTATCATTCAGCCTACCTGCAGCGCATGTGAGAGGTTGATCAGCGGCAGATCCACTTACTCACACACTATATACCTATTTAATTTATAACACTGTAAACTTCACTTCGAGAACGATCATCTTTTAGCTTAATTTTAATAACATTATTAATAATATTGTATATAATAAATTTAATTATTAATTATAGCGTAGCCCACTGTAGGAATGTGCAGTGAACTAAACATTTTTATTAGGCTCCATATCCCCTAACTGAAAAATGAATGGCAGCTGCGTTTCTGCTAAAATTAATTTAATGTCAAGTTTCTTCTGCGTTTTTCCCTTAAGAGCTCAAGAGAGTTGTATTTAAAGAATTAGTTAACCAAAACATGTAATGAATTATGCTGCTTGCCTTCATCTTATTCACTAGTTTCTCCCGTGTGAGTAGTGCGCCTCCGTCGCAGCGTTCACGCTTTAACCCCCTGGGGTCGAAGCCCGCGTATACGCGTTTTGGTGTGTTTTCTTATGATTACGCCGAAAAGAACATAAAGTACACTTTCAGTTTTGATCGTACAGAAAAGAGCAGTACATCAATCGAATCTGTTAGGTGTCTAGTTTTTTTGGGGTACACACACAATAACAACAAAAGTGTGTGCTTTTGCAAAATAAGGAAAATATACAGTGAATGCAATAATGTTTAGCTACATTAAATGTGTATATGCATTAGCCAATGTATTTTCATTCATTATATTCTTTTATTCAACCGACAGCAACAGAATTTCTCCGGTAATAACTCTGTAAAACGTATTTAATAACATCCTATTTCGGTTGACGACGTCAAACAGTAAGCCCAACTGCTCCAGAGAGACCTGAAACATATATTTTTTCCTAGGCTATATGAAACTTAATAGATAAGTCCCTTTTATTTAAGAAAATAATTTAAGGATGCTGTATATTAAGTAAAGAAAACCTTTAAGTGTTTCAGAGCAAATAGATTAATAAAATATATGCACTCCCGCCACAGCAATTCGCATCGGCTTTAAGAAAAAAAAATCATCATTTGATAAAAGTAGCAGTGTTAAATATTTCAGAATGGCATATCTCCACTATCTCATTCTACCCAAAGCAAAATGTAAAATAATAAGTATCCTTCCAATCAAGCTTCATTTAAAATTTCATTTTTACAACAGAGATAACAGGATAATGTTGGATAATGACTGTAGGGGAAAAGTATATATCTAAATCTATTTTTTCAAGATTTATTACTTAAGCTCAAAGTGCAGCGCATTTTTAATCGACGCCCCACTAATGTTTCTGTGGACATCAGGTGCCATCATTAACCGTTTATCAAGTTTAATTTCAAACTGAACCGATAACTGTTTTTGATGAACTACTTTTTCTAAAATATGAAACCGCAGTTACTTGCATTCAGTGCATTTATTATATTTTTCGACATTGTACTCATGTGCAACATCTAACAATTTCGCTTTTAAACGTATAGTAATCTGAAAACTATTGGCAGTCAAACACAGCACAGCCATCACAGCTAAATGGATAATAATAATAATAATAATAATAATAATAATAACTTTAATAACAATATTTATAATATTGACACAATCTACATTGTATAAGTGCTATAGAAATAAAGATGGATTGAATTGAATATTGATGATGATTGTTATTATTATTATTATGAAGATATTGATTATTTATTTTTTGAAAAGTATACTTTTACAATTTGACACATGCAACCTGCAGAAATGTTCTAACCAACAGGCCCATGTCATGTACAGATACTTAATAAATAATCCATAAATTAAAAGCATTAACGTATGCTTTGTTTTTTGTTTTCACAAGCTTTGAAGATGTAAGGTAAAGTCCGCTTTTAAATAATACCTAGGCCACCTACAGCTTTGTTCAAATATTTTTTATTTTTAATCATTCCAAGTTTAAATGTTAGAATGTTCTAAACGAAACTAATAGGCCATAGGGGGGTAAATGGGAATAAAACACAGCCAGGAACTCTGTTTTTACAGCTCCAGAGGTGAAGTTGCAAGTGCACAAGTTTGCGACACAGTTTTGAAATGTTCGTTTTGGGAAACGCCAAATAAACGAACTGTTCGTAATGACGGAACTTGCGACCTTAGTTGGCTAACGATGGTTTTGGGAAACGCACCTCAGGTTGTGAATTATATTTTTTCACACTATAGGCTAGCCTTTGCCGTGCAACAGGTAACAATTTTGCTTTTGACCTATATATCCTGTCAAAGCACCACGCATCCCGTCGTTATGGATATATCAGCTAAATATTATTGTTATTATTATACATTAGTGGACATAATGCGCTTTTTTAAACAAGCAGATTTTTTTTTCTTTCTCAGCATGCGTGTGAAAGAGAAATGAACAGAGAAAATGAACAGACGATAAATAATATGCGGCTCACTTTGCGTGCGTATCCCCATTTATTTAATTCATAACTGCCACTAGTTCTGAGTGTATGAGAGTGTTTTACATGTAATGGCAATTGGTCAAATATTTGTAAGCCTTTTTTTTTTTTTTTATATGTGCACATGTTTAAGATTTGAGGTAATAACATCGCCATTATGGTCAAAGAAATCGAAACATTGTTTTCACCCCAACGCAATTTGATAGGGCACTATAAAGGCTAAAGAACTCATTCTTATATTTGCTTTTTTGCAGCCTCGGGCTATACATCTCACCATGTATCTTTTCTAAAACAGACAGTATAGTGTAAAAACATGTTTATTATTAAGAAAACTAAAACAAAATTATATTTTAATTGAACACATCCCATCACATAAGCTACACATACAGAACCGTCTATCTAGTATTGTGAAAAAGCAAAGCTGAAAATCTGTGGTTAAAGCGCCACCCAGCGGTCAAAAGCTGCTGGCGCACCAAATACCGCCGCCACAGCGGTATGAACGGCGGCAAAGGGACCAAATTGAAGTAGTAACATCTGTGTGTGTGCAGATATTTCAGAACATGCTCAGTGAACATTCTTGTTTATCTGAAAAACAATGCTGAAGTCAGATATTCTGCTTTGAACATGTGTTTTACATGCCGGAGCGTCTGTCTTTGTTTTGGTCATTTAACCCGCCCAATGCCAGTTTAGCCAATTATATTTCAGCACCCCGGGTTGCCAGAAAGTGGAAAACAGCGTATTTCATTCATTCAGTCAGAAAGGCTCTCAAAGCATGACCTCGTGACCAAAATGCGACCTTCGACAGTAGCAGACTCTGAAATGAGACGCAGATTCAGAGTTTCACATGAAGTTATTAATTAGCAAATGATATAAATATTATGAGTGTAAAAACATTAGGTGAGCAGGTTACATTGTAACCACGTGTCCTCACAACACGCTACATGACGAGATACTGAGTGATGAGCAATTTGGCTGTTTACACCAGACGAAACACGACAGAAATGTAAACACAGCCATTCAGAAGCACAGAATAGTGCACTCACTCACAATATGGTAAGGTTTATAATCTACTGAATACATATAAAACCTCTTTAACATGATTAAATGTAGATGCTGAATCACTGGTATGTGTTGGTTTGCACTGAGTCTCAGTTCTGAAGTTCAATATCAGACAGTTTATTGTATTTTCCAGGTCTGAGGTGAACTATCTGCTGCTGCTTTCAGTAGTATAGCAATAAATGTCCTGTAAAATGGCATTCAAACTCACATTATTAACATTTAACACTGAATAAAGCACACGAGCTGTACCTGAGCTGATCATTGTCATAGTTTTCTGTTGTTCAGCTCTGAGAAATAAAAGCTGTTTCTAATATATCAATTCAAGGTGTTGGTTAGGACAATAACTTCTTTTATTTTGGAAAATATTCCTTCTAATTAGGGGTGTGAACCTACACTGGTCTCACGGTTCGGTTCAATTACGATTATCATGCCATCGAATTGGTTCAATTCGATATCTCGGTGCATCACGGTGCATTAACGATGCTTTCCATACATAATTAGATTTATTTTCTTCACAACACAAGAATAAAAATTGTATTAAAATCTATAAATTTGTTTATATTTATATATTACTTGTAATACAATTTTGTCCTTTAATACAGGCAGTCAGACATATGAACTGTACCTTTAATTTTACCTGATCAAAAAAAAAAACACTCTGTGAATGTTTTAGACAAAACTCCAATACATGCACAGAAGACAGCGCGAGCATTCATAACAAATAAACTCATGTAAATATTATCCCGCTTGCTTTTTGAGCGCTGGCAGGATCTTACACCCCTATGATTGGTCATTGTCTTCACCCGCTCAACAGAAAGGGCTGCGATTGACTTTAGAAACGAAAGCGCTGTTCACCCATGAGTGACGCGGGAAAAACAGCCGCGGGTCAGTCTATATGCGCATAATATGCGGTTATCAGGCAATCAACGAATGCAGCGTTGTTAATTTCATTAACATTGGTCCTTTATTCCTATCCATACTTTTCCTAAGTCAGTGTCTTTGATTCAAATCATACAATGTTTGACTTTATAATAACAGAATTGTGTTTCATGGTTTATTAAGACTGTTTGAAAATCCCTCCTGATGGTGTTCAAGCCAAATGTAAAAATGCTCAATTTAGCACTGACATCTGCAACGGTAAGTCTGTCTCTTTTTACATTTCTTTTTTCAGTAGTTATTTTAGGTTCACATAAAATGTAACTGTGCATCTAAATAATTACAGTACAATGTTATATTTATTAAATCTATTAGTGCATTTGTATGTCATTAATAAATGTGATGAACATGCATATAAACATAAAAAATGTACAAACTATGATTTTTCTAGATTTAGATACATTAGATCTCTTTAATTGTTTAAAATATATTGAATTATTGCACAGTTGAATTAAACCCTTGCTTTATTTCTGTGTGTAGAAACGAATGCAAGTGGCACATACGTTCTGTATTTAAATAACCAAACTTTAAAGACAGAAAACTGGACCTGTGTCAACTGCAGCATGAGCAGTGTTCATCATGAGGAAACACATTCTAACAATGGTAATCCACATTTATAATGCTGGAATTATGATTTTCCTATATTTATAAATCAGAAACAACTTACATGTTTCAACACTTTCAATTGCTCAAAATGTATTGAATTATTGCACAAATGAATTAAACCCATGCTTTATTTCTGTGTAGAAACAAGTAGTACAAGTACAAGTAGTCCACATACTCACCTTTCAAATAACCAAACTTTAAAGACAGAAAGTTTGACCTCTGCCAGCTCCAGCACGAGCAGTGTTTATTATGAGCAAACACAATCACAAGAGACGAGCACACTACCAACAAGTGATATAGTAGATGAGAATGGATATGTTTCTCCATCAAAAGCAGCGTAAGTGTGAGGTTATAACTGGATTTTAAACCAAAAACTCAAATACAGATAACCAAATGATTCAATTTATTCTACAGAGAAGCCTTGGAGAGTTTAGAGTGTAATCTGGTGGAAAATATGAAAAGCAATAATGAAAGCAATGCGAGGATTGTTATGGGCAACATTACTGGTCTTCTCCACATACAAGACAAGAACACAGAGACCAAAGATATGAACATATGCTACAGTTCAAACAACACCATGGTAAAGCTACTGTGAAGTTTGAGGTATGTTGTGCATGTGCAGTTCCTCATTTAACATGGCTCTCCTTTTCAGGTTATTATGAGTCAAAATGACAGGACTACAGGGTGTTTGTGGACTGCACTGATTCCCAGTGAAGCCTTTAATAAATCTCGACTGGAAAACAATGGAAGTGCATTTGTTGGAGTTCTGCGGTTCACAAACATGAGGAATAAAGTAACATGCTCTGGGTTCCTCTTTAAATTTGATCTCTTTTTATATGGATCATTTGTGATTCTTTAAAAAAAAATTTTCTTTGGACAAATATTTCCTAAATCCTCTATAAATGATGACTCTATTCTTGTCTGGTTTCTCATTTAGAATCAAACTATAAACCACACGATTTTGAACGATGAGGTTTATGGAATAACAATGGGAGCCAATATCTCCAACCTCACCAACAGCATTGAAATAACCTTTACTCGTACAGATCTGGTAATTAAGGTTTTGTTGTAGAACTTTCTCTCTTTTAAGATGTATATAATAACCAGACACTAAAGCTAAATGATACTCAAACATGTTCCCTCAGGTTGGTGGTCCGTCTTGCACTTCTTGGAATGGCAAAGGTAACTTTATTTATGGCTCAATTGATATTTTTTCATAGACTCTTTTCACATTTCTGGGTTTCACAGCAGCAGAAGTGTCATTTACAGCGCAGTGAATGGGAGTGTACAACACATTTTTTGCATTCTAATATGCTCAAATATCCAAAAATAAACTTCTTCAACTTTCAAGGAAATAAAAATAAATAGTGTGAGACTGATAAAAGCAGCTAGAAGAGAGAACAACGTCAAATTTACTGTCCTGCCCCTATAGATGCTGCATTACAAACACCTTGCATAATCTTGCCTGTTTTATTTTGATGGAAAGATGATATAATACAAATCAGGGGCGTCACTAGACTTCATTAAATCGTCAGTGCCCATGCCCCAGTAGAGCCTAGCATCACCCCTGATACAAAGTATAACTTAAAGAGCCCCTATTATGGGTTTTTGAACATGACCTTCCATGTAGTGTGTAACACAGCTCTAAGTGAAGTAAAATATCCAGCTAAGGCTTAAATCTGTTAGTGGACAGTGTTTAAAACTATTGATTCATCTAAAAAAAGAGTTGACTCATAGTGGTTTAAATGAATCGTCTTGATAACGAGTCTTTAACCATTTCGGCATGACGTGGATACGCAACATAATTGTTGCGAGCGCAAACCTGGGAAAATTTAAACCTGCGGCTCCGCCCACTAACACAACAGCAAAGACAAACAGATCCTGAAGTCATGAGTCATGAAGACGCTGTGCTTACCTGGATATTATTGGAAGTGTGAGGGAAAGGAGTGCTTCAGCAATCTGCACACTTACAATGGGCGATCTATCAGTACACAGCTCATGGATTAGTTTCTTCCTCCATTTTGTAATGGACAGATAATACACCAGGGGTGCGGGCAAAATAAGGACAGTTTATTAGGCACAAAGTCAAACAAAGGCAGGCTGCTGCACGCTGGGCTTCGGGCTGGTGCGCATCACTGGAAAGGCTTACGAAGACTCAGGGTGAGTGTGATGGGAGCCCGCAAAGATAGCTTGTCAGAGGACAGAGGAGGAGCGCTGGTGAGCGCTACAACCAGAGATGGGGGACTCGGGTCACATGACTTGACTCGAGTCAGACTTAAGTCACAAAATTTATGACTTGAGACTTGCTTGACAAATATCCAAAAAAGACTTGACTTGACTTGGACTTGACTGTCATGACTTGAGACTTGACTTGGACTTGAGTTAAATAATTTTTTTTTTTTGTTAAATATATAACCGCTTGTTATATATTATGCTTTATGCATTTATAAACAAAACAAAACCGAAAGTTCTACGTCACGCATGCGCAGTATTAACAGCTCCTCGATTCTCAGATCGGTCCGAAAGATTCAGGTACTCTGTACTGTTCCCAATAAAGCACTGCAACCGATTCCTGACTCGAGTTGATGATTTTTTAAGTGGATAACTTGGGATATAGTTTTTGTCCATGTCAGAGGGAGTGCCAGGCAAGTTAAAAAGTAAGTAACTTTAAGTAATCTGTGGATTAGTGTTTATTGGAAATGCAAACCATTTAAAAAGAATCAGTTGGATTTGCTGAACTGGATCAATCGGTTCATTAAGAAGAACCACTTTAAACGATTCATTAGATTCATTAGAACGATTCAGTTGCTATTCGGCCATAATGCGGTGACAGAAGGCCCTCCGTCTTGGCTAATTAAAGTGGTCACACTTTATTTTGATGGTCCGTTTGTTGATATTAGGTTACATTGCAACTAATTCTCAGTAGATTATAAGTAGACTGTTAGGTTGGGGTTAGGGTTGGGGTTGGGGTTGGGGTTAGTGTAAGTTGACGTGTAATTGCACAGTTTCTTATAGTCAGTTAAATGTCTGTTGAAGGACTGTTAAATGTCAGTGTCAACAGATATTAAGCAGACAGTCTACTAATACTCAAATGGACCATCAAAATAAAGTGTTACCATCAAAGTTTATACTATTTGTATAGTCTGACTCAGTGCTTCCCACACATAGACTTTACTTGGGCTTACTATTTTGTGTACGCCTAATATAACCAGACCTCCGCGATCGATGTAGTGGAAAATTCTCTCTAGTTACACGTTTCGTTCTCTGCGTCCGTGAACTGTCAGCACCCCCGCACTGCAGACCCACAGAGACGTGCCTTTTAGAAAATTAGTCCGGCCGGGTTTCTAAATGTCCTAAAATGTCCGGGATTCGGCTTTTGCTTTCTAAAGCTGTCGTTCGTTTATCATATGCAATTTTGCAATATCTTTTTATTTAGGCCTATTTCCGCTTGGCTTTGCAGCTGACTGTGCGCACAGTCACAAGAGAAACGTTCAATAATTCATTCTTGAATCTAAACGGCTCAGAAAAACTACTATATACTCTGAATGACTGGTCTAAACTGGCTGCAAAATATACCTACACCATTAGTAATGATTAATCAAAGCATTTGCCTTATTTAAATAATCCACACGTTTTAATCTTGTAATTATTGTAATTTTTAGAGATATTGTCTGTTTTTTTTTCCTTTTTTTGTTATTTATTTTTAATTTGCTGTATATTTTATTAATTTGATGATGTCATTAGGCTATAATACATAGGCTATTTTATATACATATCTAAAATGCTTTGGCATTCAAGTTTGCTTTGAACTTGAAAGAGAGAGAGAAGCAGATTTGACCCGTCAGTTGGTGCACATGGCTCCTGAATAGCATAAAGGTAAGAGAGTGTCTTTTTTTTTTTTTTTTTTTACTTTAACCCATTGAAAACAAACAGTGTATAACATTGTCATAATAAATAAAATGTAAAATAATAAAAAAAAATAATAAATAAAATTATTGTTAAAAATGGAATTATGTTTGGTAACACTTTATTTTGATGGTCCATTTGAGTATTAGTAGACTGTCTGCTTTATATCTGTTGGCACTGACATTTAACAGTCCTTCAACAGACATTTAACTGACTATAAGAAACTTTGCAATTACATGTCAACTTACACTAACCCCAACCCTAACCCAAACCTAACAATCTACTTATAATCTACTGAGAATTAGTTGACATGTAGATGCAATGTAACTTAAATTCAACAAACGGACCATCGAAATAAAGTGTGACCTTATGTTTTGTTTGTCGCATATAGTTAACTATTTATGTGATGTGGGTCAATGGTGTGTTTCAATTCGGCTACCACCACAAGTATATCAAATCTATGGGAAGCTCTGATATTATTGTATTTGTATGCTAATGTTTAATATTTAAGTTTTTGACATGGTAGGAGTTAACTTTAATCATAAAATAAGATTGCATTAAAACAATATGTTAAATGCTATATTGCTATACTTTTTTTTCTCGCATACATCATTTTTTCCGCCAATACATTTTTATAAAAGAAGAATCAAGTTAGGCAAAACAAAAAACCATTTCAGACCATGGATCTTAAAATCTGTCTGTAACTAATCTGTGAAATGGCATATATATATATATATATATATATATAAAAATCTGGAATCTAAAGGTTCAAAATTGCCTTTAGAGTTTATTCTTAGCAATGCATATTACTAATCAAAACATTTTGATTCAATATTTTTTTCCCAAAAAATATACGTGTGCACTATAAGTGCACCTATAAGAGGTTTTGTGATTTAGGGTGTCGTTTAATTAATAGTATGATATTGTAATGGCTTTGAAGTAAGCACACACATTCCACAAGCAGAAAGCCATCTGATTCACTAGTGATGAAAGTGTCATTATAAATGACAGTTTATATATATATATATATATAGTTGAAGTCAGAATTATTCGCCCCCCTTTGATTTTTCCAAATAATGCTTTACAGAGCAAGGAAATTTTCACAGTATGTCTGATAATATTTTTTCTTCTGAAGAAAGTCTTATTTGTTTTATTTCAGCTAGAATAAAAGCAGTTTTTAATTTTTTAAAAACCATTTTAAGCTCTCTCTCTCTCTCTCTCTCTCTCTCTCTCTCTCTCTCTATATATATATATATATATATATATATATGTATGCATGTATATAAATTGAAGCTACGACTTGACTTGACGTGACTTGACATAAGCAGTGACTTGACTTGAGTCCGACAAAAATTGACTTAACTTGCTTGAGACTTGAAGGTTATGACTTGAGACTTGCACATGTGTGACTTACTCCCATCTCTGGCTACAACCCCCCGGCTGGGCATGTGATTATTGGGCAAAGCAGAGTACAGGTAAGCCCTGAGAACATATAACACTTCATGCAAAAGGTGCCACAGCAATGACTGCAAATAGAAATGATCTACATGTTTTGTTACTTGTAACCGCATGTACTGTATCAGGTTAACTCTTATATTCTCATATCGAGTCTAAAGCCATGTTGAAAACGCGAAGCGTGCTGCTTTGTTTACAGATTTAAATGCATCTGTGAGCTCGTTCCACTGCCATTTGTCATTGCTATGGCCACCGTTAGCTGATCCTACACACGTGCAGCGCTCAAGGTTCAGAAGAGTTTAGCTTTAGCTGCTGTGTGGATTAATACTGAATGTGTGTCATACTTAAGAATAGTTATGCTGGTGTTTAACTGCACTGCTTTCGGCGCTGAGGTGTCTGAATAACATTGTTGAGAACCGGGTACTGTTTACTGTGGTGTTAGTAAGTTTACTATGAAGCGTGTTTCGGGCATCCGCTGCGATCGGATCCTATACCAATGTTGGCGACTTGGGGGCATTTTACTGTCTCACGCTGAATGCTGTCAACCAATCGCAACAGGCTGTCATCGGTCCAATCAGCACAGATTAGCTTCGCGCTAAGGAGGGGTTTGGGAACAAATGAATCGCTGAACGAATCATATGGGAGTCTCTGGGATAATTAGGTAAAACATGAAAGTGTTTTTTGACCTTGCATGCAGATCAGTATGTTGTTGGAGACCCATATATATATATATTTATATACAACTTGTATTTAAATTGCAGATGACTGTTGAAACACATCACTGTCTTGTGAAAAGCTAATAAAATGTATTCATCATTGTCTGTGGCTCTCTCTTCTTTGAAGGAAATCTTAAGTGGACAACGTTTGGTTGTGAGACAAAACAAATCAACAGTAGCAGCATAAAGTGTTCATGTTCACATCTGACATTCTTCGCAGTGCTGATGGTGAGAGGAGATTAAACTTTCTTACACTGCAGGGCTATTGAATACACAATTCTGATTGGTTGATGAGCTTTCTAAGGTGTGGCGTTATTTTCACAAGTACAGCAAAAGTAGTTCCAGCAGGTTTTGAGGACATTACAGCTTAATATCACTACGCTGAATGGTTTAAGTTATTTCACAGCTACAACAGTTAAAAATCACATCAAAACACAACAGAAGGCTTTGGAGGAGATGTGGAAGAAACTAGTGCTACACACAACAGAAGAAGTTTGAGGACATAAACCTGACAAAAAAACTCTCAAATGCAACATCTAAACAGTAAACTTAAAAGCTTTGGAGAGCAGAGGCCTCATGTATTAATGCTGCGTACGCACAAAAACTTTGCGTTCGCCAGATTTCACGCTCACGTTTGGATTTACTAACGATGAAATTAACATAAGAATGTGCGTTGGTCCACGCTAACTTCATGTCTGGCATACGCGCATTTCTTGTGTGTGTTTATTTTATTTGCATTGGCGACTCCTAGAGGCAATTATGTTAAATTGGACACTACAAAGTATCTTTGAGCCGTGCAATGTCCGCTGTATGGGATGGGATCATCCGCTTGTCTAACAGGTATATAAGGTTTCCATACCATGCAGTTGACCAGCCAAACTTTAAAGCGCAATTTGCAGCGATCGCCTGTTTTCCCAATGTAATCGGAGTGATCGACTGCACGCACATTGCTATAAAGGTGCCATCTGAAGACGAATTTGCATACGTGAATCGGAAACATTTACATTCAATAAATGTGCAAATAATATGTGATGCTCAAATGCACTAAACAAATTTTGTAGCAAGGTGGCCTTGGTCAACCCATGATTAATTCATCCTCACAAACAGCATGCTTGGGATGAGGTTCCAAGGTGGCAGGCACTCGGTCAGTTGTAGTGCGGGATGATTGGGCAGCTGAAATGCCAGTGGCGCTGCCTTGATAAGAGCGGAGGGGTGCTGCTATACTGCCCTAACAAAGTGTTCCTCTAATACATCTGTGTCTCCCACAGACACGGATACTGCTCCAGACAGTAAAGTGTCGCCCACAATTGAGGCAACTCTCTCCTCAAAGGGTGTTACTTCAGCATCCCCTGTTCCCCCGCCTGTTCGGTCCACACTTTGACGGTGCGCCGCTGTTCTCCTCCTGCACCTTTACATCAGACCATTTCTTTTTTAATTCACTCACAGTGCGATGTTCAGACCTCACTGCGTTAACCGCATCAGCTAAACTCTCCCACTCTATTTTTTTCTTTTGTTATTAATCCCGGAGGACAAACTTGCAGTTTTTCTCTGGTCTACCTCTGATAGGAGCACCTACAATTCACATTCTTTGAAGTTACTCTTCTTGCTTGCTTTTGCCATTGCTTTTTTGTTTGGTTTTACCAAAGTGGAGTCATTACCATATTCATACGGGGGAGGAGGCAGGGAGGGGTTTTGCGCTCGTGCATGTTGCGCTCAGTTTCATGTTAATTCGGATGTACAAAGAGAATATGCATGGTATTCCGCGTACGCAGTGTTTCATACATCTGAATTTACTGCGTACGCACATTTACAGCTTTGTCCGTACACAATGTTTTAGTATGAATTCAACGCAAGTCTTTGTACATGAGGCCCCTGGAGAAGAAGAATAATGCAATCCGAGCTGGTGAATTATTCAAAAATAATGCACACCAATAACAAAACGGTTGTTCCACTTCATATCACCAGCTCAGATGTGCATTATTTTGTAATAATTGACCAGTTGTCAATTATTCTTTATATCATGTTGATATACGACCTTAAAAAAAACATGACAAAAAAATGAATTTCTTGCTAAAAGGAAACAACTGATTTTAAAAATATCATCCAGCTGATCTGATTCGTATGTGTTTTTTTCTCTGATTTCCAGTCTGTGCCAGATGCAAATGCTGTAGCGCCATATCTGGAGTCACTGACCCTCATCTCTTCTATTGGCTGTGGGATCTCTGTGTTTTTTTTGGCCATCGCTTTGTTCATGCATTATCTGCTGCGGTAGAGTTTACTAAAGCACTACTTAAATAATAATATACTTTTTATTATGACAGTTAAAGTTACAAACGCAGGTTGTTTTTTTTCTCTTTCAACAGGAAAGCCAAATCCAATCAGGCCACAAAGATCC
Source organism: Danio kyathit (assembly GCA_903798195.1). NCBI lineage: Eukaryota > Metazoa > Chordata > Actinopteri > Cypriniformes > Danionidae > Danio > Danio kyathit. The sequence continues at coordinate 1,741,515 of LR812535.1, forward strand.
TGATCAACATGTTCGGAGCTCTGTTTCTCCTGAATGTGTCTTTTCTGTCAAATGAGAGCGTGGCAAACTCAGGAGACAAGAATGCTTGTGTCTTCATAGCACTGCTGATGCATTACTCCATGCTGACCACATTCACCTGGTTCTTCATTCAAGCTCTTCATATGTACTTATGGCTCATCCGACAGAACGTCATCATCACAAACTATATGAGGAAGATCACCGTGTTGGGCTGGGGTGAGTGATGGAGCAAATGCCAAAGAAAAAGTGTTTTTTCTTTTTCTCCGAATGATGTCACAATTTTCCCCAGTGTTTCTCTTTGGGTTCATTTGTGTTCATATTGTTTAGCTGTGTTTCATTAAATAGGGTATATTTATTCTACCATTTTGTCTTCATTTATCGCATGGTTTATGGGTTTGACCTGATCTCATCCTTGCCGTAAGGCCCCTACCTAGAAACTCGAGTTACCACCTCTCTTTGTTTTAGTTTGTTTGAATGTCTGCTGCCCCATTAATCCATCTTTAAAAAAGAATTACGGAGTGTATTCAACCATCCCCTCTCAGGAAGTGAGGTTTCCAAGCAACTACTAACCTTATGTCAAGGAGATAAGAGTGCAGTGGACTATGCCATGCAATTTTGGACAATTGCTGCAGGAGCAGGCTTGAATGATGAAACACTTATTGTTTCCAGAATGGTCTGTCTGAGGCTCTCTTGATTGACCCTGATTGAGAAATCCTCCAGGACAACCATCCTAGAGAGAAGACTTACCACCCAGTATGTTCCCTTACATTTTCCTAACCTCCATTCAACTCCATGTGCCACTGAGCTACCTAGTTCTTCAGAACCAGATTCCACAGACCCTATGCAGCTGGGCCATGCCCAACTCTCTCTTCAGAAACTTACTCATCATATGAGGATCATCTCCGCCTCTATTATGAAGGGGCTGGTCGGTTTCACTCAGATTGTATCGAATTGAAGGGAAAACTCCCCATCCCAGGCAGTAAGGAGAGAGCTGTCTTGGGAGTGATTCAACTTGTCTCTCTTAACAACTCCAGTCTGTCTTACCCATTACCTTGACATTGGGATCTGAGGAACATCTACTCCAAGCTCTTGTTGATTCTGGAACAGCAGGGAACTTTATAGACATAGCATTAGCTACTCAAGATTCCTGACAACCTATTAAATTAACCACTGCAGGTGATGCTGTTGGGTGAGAGACTAATAGGCCCTGGAGTTTTTACCTATCTTACTGTTCCTTTGCATGTCTCAGTCTTTCATCACTTAGAAAAAAAACATTTTATTTAATTCCCTTGACCTACCTCTGATCTTTGGCTATCCCTGGTTTACTCTTCATAACCCCCACATTGATTGGCTTGATTGTGAGATTCATTACTGGGGCCTTATGTGCCATAAAGACTGCTTAAACTCACCTAGTAATAATCTTTGTGTCTCAAGTGCCTATTGACCTTTCTTGAGTTCCACTTCAGTACCACACACTTCAGTCAGTTTTTAACAAACAGAGCACTTCAGTTTTACCCCCACATAGGCCATATGATTGTGCCATAGAGCTATTTCCCAGCATGTGCCCCTCTTGGGGCTGGGTGTTTTCGTTGTCTCCTCCTGAGAAAAGGGCCATGAAAGCATATATCTAGGAGGGCCTAAAAGCAGGTATCATTAGCTCTTCTAAAGCTCCTGCAGGTGGTGTTTTTTTCTTTGGGGGGAAGGATTGAGGCCTGCCGAAATGTTACCCTCTCCCTTTCATGGCCAGTGCTTCTGAGCTACTCCAGAAAGCTACAATCTTTTCCAAACTTGACCTGCACAATGCAGTATAGGCAGTAATCAAAAGTTGTAATCGAAAGGTTGCAGGTTCAATTCTCTGTCCTGGCAAGAATTGATGATGGGGAAATAAATGAATTAAACACTCTCCATGCACCTTTAGCCAGATTTCCTGTCACAAATATATGGTAACACTTCTCAAGAAAGGTCCCCAGAAGCTATCATTCCCTTGTCTAAGATCCTTGAACCCTTCAGATGGGGGTTCATGACAGCCATCTGTAAAGCTCTGACTCAAGATCCAGATCCAGGAGGCAGTCTGGCTAACCGGTTATATGTTCCTAAGGCAGTTTGTCCTCAAGTTCTTCAATGGGCACATTCCTCCTGGCTTACCTGACATCCAGGTATTTCCCACACCCTCTAATTTCTACAAAGACAATGGTGGCCCACAGCTAAGGAGAATGTTATATTCTTGGTTTATGTCTGCCCTGTTTATAACTGGGCAAAAACCTCCCACCCCGAGTTTAATAGTCAGGCGGTAAGAGTTAATCAGAGTCTCACTTGGTTAATCAGTGTCGCTGCATGCATGTTGGCTTATAATCCTTCATTATGGTCCTCATACTTTTCTGGGTAAATAGCTCACAACACTCTTTGCTTGTCCTCCCCTTTTGAGTGCCAATATAGATTCAGATACTTCCCTGAGAAAGAGATTCAAGTGGCTGTTCCCTTGGTTCAGCAGCATATATAATCACTTCCTTCTGATCTGGACTGTAGTCCACCGTAAACTCATTTAAACCTATGCCCAGTACCAGAAACAGGCCTCGGCATCCTCTCTGTGGCTTGGTCAATGAGTTTGTCTCTTCACTCGGAACCTTTCCCTGCGGATAGAATCCCACAAGCTCAACCAGTGCTGCATCGGACACTTTAAAGATATTAGGAGAGTAAACTTGGTTTCTTAACAGCTACAATTAACTAGGTCAATTAAAATGAATCCCACCTCTTATGTATCTCTATTTAAGCATGTGTTGTGTTCTTCTGTTGTTCCGTGCAACAGTCTTGGCAGTATTTTGTCGACTGGGAGGGCTATAGTTAGAGAAGTGGTTAGATCCTGTCAGATTCTGAGCTATTGTTTGTGTTTTTCTTTGTCTCCTCATGATGTCGCCATTTTCCTCAGTGTTTTTGTTTTGGGTTCATTTGTGATCATTTTGTCTTCATTAGTGTACCCTATTTATTCTACCTTCCTGTCTTCACTTATCACTTTGTTTTTGAGTTTGACCTGCTCACGTTCTTGCCGTTAAGTTCTCTGCCCAGATATACTCTAGTTATCACTTTTTCATTGTTTTGGTTTGTTTGCATTTTAACTTAAAATACTTTTTTGCTCTATAGAGGACTTTTTTTTTTTTTTTTTTTTTTGCTTTGGTCAGTCTTGTGGACTTCCTTTTTTTGCCTTGTTATTTTTTATGACTTTGTTGGACTTCCTAAATAAAACCTGTTTTGAACTTAGACCTTGTGCCTTGGCAGATAATAGTGGTAATGCACTTCAGGGTGTGTGTTGTTATTTGTTTTGTTTTTTTTACTGATAATGTCTTTGTTTTGCATGTGTTTCAGGGTTTGCGGCTCCAGCTGTTATTGCAGTTGTTTCTGTAGGAGGATATAACAAAGTGACCCTAACAGCATCAACTGGAAAAGTTGCACAAATGTATGCTTAGTTCTTAAGGCACAAACTCATGAATTATCAACATTTAAAATGTCTTCTGAGTGTCCTTTGAATTTGATTACATGCTCTTGTAATTGCAGGTGCTGGATTACAAATCCTTTAATTCACTACATACTGAACATGGGATACTACATCTTCGTTTTCATCTTCACAATAGGAATCTTCATCATCACTATCCTCACTAGGATTATCAAGTGCAAAGACACAAGAGCGACTGAAGGCAAGAGACTGACGTTCAGAAAGCAGCTGGTGATGGTGTTGAGTTTGTTTCTTCTGTTTGGTCTGACGTGGGCTGTTGCCTTCTTCAGTTATGGACCGATGCTCATTCCCTCATATTACATCTTCTGTGCGCTTAACTCCTGTCAGGGTGAGGAACTGAGTGCTTCTACTGCACACACAGATTTTAACTAATTGTTTAAATGGTAACACTTTATTTTGATGGTCCATTTGAGTATTAGTAGACTGTCTGCTTAATATCTGTTGACACTGACATTTAACAGTCCTTCAACAGACATTTAACTGACTATAAGAAACTTTGCAATTACATGTCAATTTACACTAACCCTAACCCCAACCCCAACCCTAACCCCAACGTAACAGTCTACTTATAATCTAATGAGAATTAGTTGCAATGTAACCTAAATTCAACAAACGGACCATCAAAATAAAGTGTGACCGTTTAAATTAATGAAAGCATGCTTGTTATTGTTGATCAAATATTTTGGTAACACTTTAGATTAAGTACCAATTCTCACTAATAACTAGTGTCTTATTATCTGTCTATTATTATGATTTCGGCTGTTTATTAGTACTTATAAAGTACATATTCTTACTTTATATTTCTAATCCTACCCAACGCCTAAACCCAAACACTCTTATAGGCATAGTTTACCCTTTACTTGTTTCAAACCAGTTAATTACAGAATTTAGTAATAACAGAATTTTTTATTTTAGGGAGAACTATCACTGTAATAGCTATTATTAAGCATACAATTAAGAGTTTACTGAGACAAAAAGTCTTTGTTATTAGTGAGAAATAAACCTTAAAATAAAGTGTGAGTAAATATTATATATATATATTCTTTTTTATATTTTACATTTAGTGTCATTGGTTAGAACCAGTGAGAAATAATCAAATGCATCAAACTTAGGAGTCCTAATATGTTTTTTGTACACATTCTTAGCAAATTACATGAAATAAAATCTTTAAAAATATTTATCTTTGCGTTTAGTTTTTTTTTTTTATAAGTTGAAATAATTTTCTCTGGTCTTTTTTTGCAGGGTTTTTCCTCTTCCTGTATTACTATCACATTCACAAGGATGCTGCTGGTCATTTTTCAGATGACCCGAAAAGCTCCGGCTCCATCACAACTATTGTTCCACCAAACAACACCAATAATAATGCTGAGGAACATGTTTATGATCTGGCACGTTAGGACAGAAAATACACCGTGTCTCATTTTCTTAGTTAACAATGATCAGAGTGTCAGAGTACTGTTGTGTGTATTAGCGTTTATGAATCATTTCATATTCATCATTAGATTTAAACATTAAAATGTCATTTAATATCATGACGATATTATTTTATAATGTGTATACTGTATATTCTGATATATGTGGGTTCAGGGGTACTTTAACTGTAGTTACAGTATGAAATATATAGGTTATTTTTGACTGATATATTCAGGTCATGTCTTGAATTGTAGGTAAATTTTGCATCTCTAAGATAAACCTATTATTTTTGGGAACGCAAAATGATCTTTATTTTCCTTTTAAATAATTGTACCTAGCTTATCTCACTGGCAGATTATTTTTCTTGTTTTAAGGAAAAACTCACTTAATTTTGTTTAATTATTTTCTAAAACAAGACATGAAAATGCAAGAAAATGCTTCTTGATTAAGGAATTCTTAAATATTTGGACTAGAAACAAAAACTCTAAGTAAGAAACATATTTTTTTTAGTGTATATTTTAGCACAGATGATTCCTCTGAGCATTGTATGTTTGTTATAATGTGTTGCACCAGCAGATAGCGCTGTGAGGCTTCAGATTGTGTCGTTTTCCTCATGAATGAGTCTGAGTTTAACATGTGAATGAAATTGCAGAGTTGTGTGACTCACGGAGCTGCTATTTCAACCTGTTACTGACTCAGTTCTTCATATTTCTGATTCACAGTGACTAATAAACCTCCTCAATCCTGCTGAATGAGTTGTTCGTTTCACCTGTGCATTGCAGATTTATTGCATTAATGGTGTGGATGTTTGTTTTTTATGATGGCTGGGAAATGCAAATAAACATTGTTTTATGGCACTTCCAGTCAAACACACAATACTGAGACTTTTGATAAAAATGAATCACAGTTTCCACAAAAATATCCGGTAGCAGCTTTTAATTCATAATAATCGGTAGGAATGCACTTTGACTTGCATTTCATTGCAGATAATATGAAAATAAAATATTTCATGTTTTGTCTGGTCAACTTCGTTTAATTTCATTTGTATATACAGTATACATCCTTTCCTGTCATTCAGACCTGCAACACATTTCAGAAAGTTGTGACAGGAGCAGTTTAGGGCTGGTAATCGGATAAATTGGTGAAATAATGATGCGATGTGAAACAGGTGATGTCAACAGGTGATTGTAATTATGATTTGGTACAAAAGCAGCATCTAAGAAAGGTCTAGTCCTTTAGGAGCAAAGATGGGCTGAGGATCGCCAGTTTGCCAACAAATCCGTTTTATTTGTTGTTAAATTATTGAAACATTTAAAAAGGATGTTTGCAAAGAAAGAGAGGAATATATTTGGATATTTCACCTTCAACAGTGCAGAACATCATTAAAAGAAGGAATCTGGTGGAGTTTCAGTGCGTAAAGGACAAGGGCGCAAGCCTAAACTGAACAACCGTGATCTTCAGTCCCTCAGACGGCGCTGCATCAAGAGTCCCCATTCATCTATAAGCCATATCACCACATGGGCTCAGGACTACTGCAGCAAACCTTTGTCAAGAACCACAATACAGAGTTACATCTACAAATGCCTGAGAAAACTGTACTGTGACAAAAAGAAGCCCTATGTTAACAGTGTCCAGAAGCACCGGCAACTTCTCTGGGTTCAGAGGCATCTGGGATGGACCATCACACAGTGAAAATGTGTACTGTGCCCTTATGAATCAGTATTTCAGGTGTTTTTTTGGGAGAAATGAACGATGTGCATTCCGGACCAAAGAAGAAAATCCAGGGTCTGTCATGGTATGGGGTTGTATCAGCGCCCTTGGCAAAGGTAACTTGCACTTCTGTGATGCTCCATTAATGCTGAACAGAACAGAGATTGTGGAGCACAATATGCTGCCTTCTTTTACCAGGGATGCCCTGCATATTGCTAAACCACATTCTACACACATTACAAAGTCCTGCTGCGGAGGAAGAGGACACAGGTACTGGACTGGCCTGTCTGCAGTCCCGACCTGTCTCCAATAGAGAATGTGTGGAGCATTTCGATAGAGGTGTGAATCTACACTGGTCTCACGGTTCGGTTCGGTTACGATTATCATGCCATCGATTCGGTTCAATTGGATATCTCGGTGCATCACGGTGCATTGAGGATTCTTTCCATACACAGTTTTATATTTTCTTCACAGCACAGCAATTCTTGTATTAAAATGTATAAATATATTTATATACTATTTGTAAAACAATTTTGTCCTTTAATACAAACAGTCAGATATATAAACTGTACCTTTAAACAACAGGAGCATTTATAGACCATTTTGAGGGATGTAAACAAAAACAATGGCCCTAACGTATTTCCTGTTTTACATTTTTAATTTCCATTGCTTCTGAGAATCCAAAAAGGTCCACATATTGATAAATAGTGTTATGACGGCTGATTTAAAATCAAGTTATGATTGAATTGCCTCTTGCTACAGTTAGGAAATAGTTTAACGTCAAGCTGGAAATGTTCATGGGCCAATGACATGAGCACATTGAAATGGTCTATAGCAAATAAACAAATATAAATATCCCGCTCGCTTTCTGCCTTCTCTACCAAGTTCTTTCTTACACCCCTTTGATTGGTCACGCGCTCAACAGAAAGGGCTGCGATTGGCTCTTACACGCTGGCGCTCTACACAGATGCACTCATGGGCCACAGTGAGAGAGAGAGAGAAATGGAGATTGCTTTCATTCTCTTAATCGCCGTGAAATAGGGGCTTTTGCTGTAAGTGTCAGTGAAACAGTGTTCAGCAAATACACACGCAGTGAAATTGTGCACATTGTGTGTTTTTCGTAGTTAGAGCGTTGTAAATAATCGCGCTCGCGGCTCGCCTCCCTCGCCATAGTAAGCTACGGCGACATAGCGCATGTGAGATAAATGACGTCAGTATAATAACCGGTTATGATTATTACTGAACCGTTACCAAATTGTCCACGTCTGCATCGCGGTGCACCGAAGAAACAATTAATTTTGACACCCCTATATTTCGAAACAAAAACCCAGTATTGTTGGCCACCTTACGACTAGCAAGAATGGGGCAAAATGACACCTAAAACACTTCAGCACTTGGTGTCTTCAGTTCCTAAATGTCTTTTGAGCGTTGTGAAAAGGAACGACAACATAACAAACGGGTAAATGCTTTACTGATCCAACTCTTTTTGAAATGTGTTACAAGAACCAAAATTGGAATACATGTTTATTTAGAAAATAAATAACAATCATAAGTAACACATTAAATAGTGTTTGTTGTATTGTCTGCAGTGAAATACAAGTCAAAGTAAATTTAGAAATGACCTTTTTCTTTTTTTGTTTGCATTTTTCATACTGTCACAACATTTTCTGATTTGGGGTTGTATTTTTGATGACAAAAGTCATGTTGAAAAAATCTCATTTGAACTGTAATTGTATTTCAAACTTTTGGGTCCTTTCAAGGCGCAAAATACGACAACAAAAGCCCAGTATTGTTGGCCACCTTACAACTTGTTTGCAGGAATTTGCATGTTTGTTGTAGTATTGACTTCAATAAAATACAATTCAAAGTAATTTTAGAAATCGCTTTTTCTTTTTTTTATTTGTATTTTTCGAACTGTCTCAACTTTTTCTGATTTGGGGTTGTTGACAAATTCATGTTGAAAAAATCAAATTTTATCCGTAATTATATTTCAACCTTTGGGTCCTCATGCTCCACTGTTCTGCACATTTTCTGAGGCTCAGGCAAATGCTGTATTTCAGACATTTGTCAGATTTTTATCCTCAAATTGCTTTAGTGATACGGATCAGCTCAAAATCTGCCAGAACTACTTTAGCTGTGCATTTATCTGATAATAACCAAACACCTTAGAATGATCATCAGCCAATTACAATCAAGCATTCAGCACCGATGTACAATAGAGTAAGATATGTTCAATGTTAACTAGCTGATTGTTGGTGAAGCATGCATTCTCAGAGCAGAAGTTTCGTGCGATCTCTAAACCCGTCCTCTGCTGATTTGCAGACCGCAGCGTCCGGTCACAAGTGTTTGTTTTTCTGGATTCTCTCTGCTCATCTGCCTGGACGAGATATGGCAGATTTCTGCATGTGTGGCTTTGAGTATTTCTCCTAAAATCCTCCCGCCGGAGACATGGGAAACAACAGCGGTCGCCCAGACTCTCAGAAATGTTTACATGGATTGTTTTTTTGGGGTCTGATGTGGCAGGAGTGGAATCGTATCAGGAAATAGTTGGGGAAAGACATTGTCCGTGGCATGTCTATTGAGCACGTTATTTTTTTCATATATAAAATATGAGACAGCATTGAATTCAGTGTCCAGAAGCCAACAGGAGTCGTTCGCACACAATGAACGCTGTTTGTTTATCTGCACATGATTAATCGTCAGACTGATTCCTGGTGCCAAGCCACAATTACTGCCATACACATACATACACGTCTCTTTATTCTGCTGTCAAGAGCACAGTGTTCTTGATAAAACAATAGTAGTGAGGCACGAGTTCAACTATTCAAATGCTTTTCTTAATATTTAACCATTCGGGACTCTGGGTCCATTGCAATTCACATCATCATTTTTTTTTTCCTTGGGAGCATTTCACCATATTTAATGCCTGCTGTCCATGATATTGGACTTATGCCATCCAATCAAATGGCAGTATGCTGCATACATTTTTTGTCTCGTTTCTAGTCCAAGTATCTAAATATTCTTAAATCAAGAAGCCTTTTATAGACAGCCATAAATAGAGTGTTGTTTTCAGAAATAGGTTAACATTTAGTCTTTCCTTTTCATTGTTTTTCGTTTTGACATTTATTACTGATCAGGGCTCAACAATAAGGATGGCTAGGAATCTGCATGCGCAAAATTCTGCAGATTTCCACAGATTTGTAGCCCATCATTAATTCTGTTTATTTACTAGAGTAAATTTGAGTAAATCTAAATTTATTCAGTTTTTAAATTAATTACAGTAATATTATTGACTAATATGAAAATGTTCATCTGATTTATGTACAATACAGTTTGTACCAGGGTTTTCGGCCGATAGACGATGTCATCGTCCATCGCCGATGGCTGATAAACTTCACGATGCTGAGCCGGCATCGTGATCCATCGCCCCGCCCCACATGTATATTGATATATAACTTATTATTTGCATGTCATCTTAATAGCAATAACGGTCTTTTCATGAGCTGTGTTATATTTTACTTTTAGCTGCTGTTTGCACGGCTGACAGCATCGTGAGGATTAAATACATCGTGAGGATTATACAGTACCTCTCACGCTTAACATGTGTAGATTCAGTGGCAAACGCTGTTACCTGTAAACCCCGTCCCACAGACTCTACAGTGAATGGCTTTAGTTATTTTCATAGCGGACTTGAAGCCACTGGAAGTCTTTTATCCACTCTTGGAAAAGTGCAAATGGTGGATTAACATTCAGCACATGATCACTAATAAGATGTGCCATTATTAGTAACTTTAGGGTTTCTAAAACTAAATCTGTCAGTGTTATTTTCATTCTCTCTTCTTCAGCGCGTCACATTTCTGCGGATGTTGCTCCTGTCATGTGAAGGCAGACGGCATTGACTGAGTGATTGACAGCTGATATTAACCAATCCATTCGCGTTCAGTTCTAGCGCAGTGGGCCAATAGGAAGAGCACAAAGGCGGGGCAAGCATTGCGGGCTTTTTTACTTCAGCAAGTTCACAATCGCATAACAACTGTTTTAATCTGTTCCTGAGTGCTGCGTTTGGCGTTTTTAGGTGCAAAGATGCATCCTGCATAAATGTCTCCTAAATCCGCGCACGCGGTGAGGATTCTGCAGTGAAAACAGGTCGCACGGTAAAAATGTGTGCACTAGCACAAATGATTTCAAATACATATTTTAGGTCGCATAAAATATCGGGCACAAGTGTGACCAAAACGGTCGAGCCCTAGCATCTTTACTTGTTATTATGTCCTCATAATAATAATAAAATAAGGAAGTTATCATTAATCACAATACAAATTACAGTGAACTCCAAACCAACTCTCGTCTCCTCCACCAGCTGTGGGGAAAAGCCATTATAACAGCACAGATCACTCCGCCTGATCATGCCAGAGTCCCGCGGAAAAAAAGTGATTGACAGGTGGTAATTTGTGTGTAACTTTATTTATATATGGTTTGGTTATGGGTAAAGCAAAGACCATGTGGGTCAGGTAGTGAAAACGATAGGCTACAATTATTAAATTCGTTATGAATTAATTGATATTTAACAACAACCACCCCCACCCCGCCTACGACGACGATACCATCGTCCATCGCCGATGTTCACATTAGACATCGTACGATGCCAAATTGGTCAACATCGCCCAACCCTAGTTTGTACAGTAATATTTTGTCTTTTAGTAGAGATATTATATGAGAGACTTGCTTTGTTTACCAAATAAAGCGAATCTAATTGGAGTTGCATTTTAAACATTAAATAAAAGTTAAAAAGGTATTATTTTTTATTTCACATATTAAGGTTTTAGTTATGATACTCCCAAAATAATTCCGCAGATTTTTACCAAAAATCTCAGCAGGAATAGCAAAAAACATCCGCAGATTTCGTCTGGCCTTACCGATGGCCCAGGGCCAGCGTGCAAGATGCTCGAGACAGGATAGAATGGTAAGCGGTCTGATTGGGCCAGTGCTGCATTGTCACTAAAGTTTCATTTGACTGCGACTGTTTGTCAATTGCATGCTTTCACACCTAGACGTTTGTTTCGCAACTCAGTTTTGCCCAGTTAGCGTGGTTTGTTTGGCATATGTGAATCCAGCAATCGCGCATGGATCCGCAGCAAATTAATCAGTCCAAGATCGCCTGAATGAGGTGGTCTCGGCTCGATTGAAACAAACTCTGCACTGGATTGATTGTAGTGAGAAAGCAAAATGATCCAACGAACTAACAAACCAGGCTTTATCAGTGTACTATGGTGGTGTAATAGCCATATACAGTTGAAGTCAGAATTATTCGCCCCCCTTTAAATGTTTTTTCTTTTTTAAATATTTCCCAAATGATGTTTAACAGAGCAAGGAAATGTTCACAGTATGTCTGATAATATTTTTTCTTTCTGAAAAAGTCTTATTTGTTTTATTTTGGCTAGAATAAAAACAGTTTTATATTTTTTAAGAACCATTTTAAGGTCAATATTATTAGCCCCTTTAAGCTATATATTTTTTGATAGTCTACAGAACAAACCATCATTATACAATAACTTGCCTAATTACCCTAACCTGCCTAGTTACCCTAATTAACCTAGTTAAGCCTTTAAATGTCACTTTAAGCTGTATAGAAGTGTCTTGAAAAATATCTAGTCTAATATTATTTACTGTCATCATGGCAAAGATAAAATAAATCAGTTATTAGAAATGAGTTATTAAAACTATTATGATTAGAAATGTGTTGAATACAATCTCTCTGTTAAAAATAAATTGGGGAAAAAATAAACAGGGGGGGCTAATAAATCAGGGGTGTTAATAATTCTGACTTCAACTGTATATGGCTATATGAAGAGATAATGATGAGAAGGGCAGGATGTCAGTCCTACCAGCAAATGTGCGTTTCATGCCAAATACAAAAGTGAAAGCATGCTGAAATATTACAGAGTGCAGAGTTGTGGTGGGACCTAAAAGCTTTCTTAGGTTATTAAAGGTGTTTTCTGTCACTGTTTGTTTAGCCTGCATTAATGCATTCAGTCTAAAGCTGCATGATTAAACATAAAAAAAAGATCACGTCTCAACTCAAACTCGCGCAGCATGAATGATAAACGATAATGATTTGCATGTGTTTATTAATTATTCAAAGTGCTGCATTCAGATCAGTGTTTGGGAGAACAGCTTATAGTTCAAATATAAACGCTGTTGTTTTTGGTAAAGATTAAAATCACAGTTTAATGGAACTTGACGCTGGTGTTGTAGGAATTACATTGTGTAGCCAACAGGTGGCGACAAACCACCATCAAAATGATGTCACTGAATAGGTTTTTAAAAATAATCCACCTATAATGAAACATTGAAGTTTAATGTGTGAATTGTTGAGTCATTAATGGAAGATAAATATGATCTGTTGTACAAGATGTTAGATTTCTATATTTAGCTTTATCAGCAACAGTAGCAAAGATCATTTTCCTGTTGAATATTTTCCTTTTTTTCAGCTGGTTCTTTCTTGATTTTTATTTTTATTAAAATTACAGGTTCTAAGTTCTGGGCCCGGTTTTTCAAAAGGTTTAATCCGGAAAAAATTGATCTGGATTTAGTGATCCTTTTTTTTGCGATCCGTGATCAAGTAATCCAGCTTACTTTTTGAGCCAGTTTTTCAAAGCAACATCGGACTGGATCAATCTGATCTGGATAGGAACTTTTCAGGATCACTAAATCTGGCAAACCAGTACTCAAACAGGATAGGAAATCAAACCTATAGATATGTAAAGAGCAACAAGTAGAATAGTCAGTGTGGGGTCAATATAAGTTTATTTTTATTTGAAATGAAAACACACACATTTAAAAAAAACTTAAAACAAGAAAAACCCACCCTATCCTCTTCCAGCAACAACAAGTTTCAAATATAGGTGTATTGAATTAAAAAAAAAAAGACTTAATGTCAAAAACTCCACAATAATTTCAGACTTCCTCATCTAATGTGGAGAGACCAGCTTGACTGAGCATAACCTTTAGGAGGCGGATCTCAAGTCTGGCCTTGGCTTGCTGCAGTTTGGTCAGAGTCAGTTGTTCCTCTGCCAGACGAAGCTGTGCTTCTGCCCTTTCAGTCTCTTTTTGCAATTGTTGAAAATGATTTCAAAAAACAGTGATTGCCATTCTTTGTCTTTTTATGGTTCTTCTGTAATCATTGCATGCATCACTAATAAATATTCTAAAAAGAAAAATATTTTTCATTGTGATGAATATATATATATATATATATATATATATATATATATATATATATATATATATATATATCAATTGGTGACAGAATAAAATTTATTGTTTTTGGTCGATTTTGAGAGCTGTTTGGCAGCTACTTTGCTGTACGTTAAAGTCTACCTAATCACTGTAGTAGAGCTGCACGATTCTGGCTAAAATGAGAATCGCGATTCTTTTGCTTAAAATAAAGATCACGATTTTCTCAGGATTCTGTACATGTAAAACAAAGGTTAATATGAGTAGCCTATTATTATTGTTATTTCTCAAACATATGATAAAACAACAATAATACTATTATGTGTACTGTAGGTCTACTGTTGGTTAAAATGTTACATTTTGAATAGACCTTGAATGGAGGACTTGAATAGACTTTAAATATGTCCTGGTCATTATAATGCACAGTAAAGTGACGACATCAGAATACAACTATTCATAATTCTGAAGTTGAATTATTATGTTTGAGATGCATGCTTGTCATTTGTCATTGACAACATTATTAAACATTATTAGAACAATTTTTTCTACTGGTAAAATCAGACATTTGTCATTATCAGATTCTATCCTGCATTATATTCAACATTATATGCGCTACAGTAGTTATACTAACACTGGTACACATTTATTCTCATGCACAACACTTTAGGTTCGCTATGACAGAAAAACATTAAGCGCTTGACCTAATCATTACTCTAAAATGCGATATGATTGTTTAAATTATGTGTGCGCTTTCAGTTTTATTTTCATTGCTAAGTGTGGTTCATACTTCCCGTGCAGCTCCCAAACGATCACTGTGCCACAAACTGGATGTTATTAACTTTATTACCTGTTATTCACAGCCTATTGTGTTCACTAAAGTAGACTTCATTCACAGGCGCGCGCCCGCCCTCTCTGTGGTAACAGCTCACGGTCAGCAGCTCACGTCACGAGTGATTTCGTGGCCGCGAATACATCATTACATGAAGACAGAAATGGCATTTTGGGGTGAATTATACCTTATTAATACAGTATGTGACTCTTTCAACACCATTTAGTGGTGTCCACGTTGCAACGAGCAACGTATGTAAAACAGTGTGAAGACTTGTGCGACTGCTTCTCTCCAGAACTTGAAAATATGATTGGCAGAATCGTAGAAATGCTGGATTAAGATCGTCTAGGGGGTCGATTCGAGATTGCGTTCTATTTGACACTGTAGCCTGACGAATGAACAAATACAATTAAAACCTTATGAATAAATAGGATAGCTTGTAAGATACTGCATGATCCAAATATAGTATTATTTGATAGAATTTTTAAGTTTTCATTACTTTTTGGCCATGAAATCCACGCTGAATCCACCCTTCTGATGGGATCAGTTTAATCCAGATTTTTTGGATCAAAGTGAAAAACCCAAACTAAAAGTTTGATCCGGATCAAAACCAAGATTGGATTACGTGATCTAATCCAATTATGTAATCCGTATTTTCTTTTGAAAAACCCATTTTTAAGATTTGATGCAATCCCTTATCCAAAATCCTAGTGGATTATTTTTGAAAAAAAGGGCCTTGGTTTTTTTTTTTTTAATTTTGCAGTTATTTTCTTTGTATAAACGGAAAGCAAATTACATTTGTCTCCTCTCGTTTTTGCTGATGCAAAAAATGGTCTGATCCGTGTTTAAAAAAAACGTAGTGTGATCCAAACCGTGAGATTTGTGATCTGTTACACCACTAACTTTAAATGATTTTTTTATTTAAATTTGGCTGGAATAAAAGGGGTTTATTTTTTTCGATTATCTACAAAAACCACTGTTGTCCAATAATTTGCCCAATCACCCTAACTTGCCCTATTAACGTATTTTAACCTAGTTAAGCCTTTAAATGTCATAATGCTAGAATCTTGGAAAGATATCTAGTCAAATATTATGTGCTGCAAAATTATTTATTAATGTGTTGAAAAAAATCTTCACTTTATTAAACACAGTGACGGCGCAAGCTTAACTGGCGCTCTAGGCAAACAACGGTCGTGCCGCCCTCTCAGAGCTCATGCTGTCTTTTGCTGAAAGTGATGAGAGTGAAGAGCGGGTGGGGGTGGGGCGGCTTGGTGTCGTGGGCAAAAGTGAAGACTGGGGGCCAAAGTGAAGAGCTTAGGGGTGTTTGTTGTGGGCAAAAGCAAAGACCAGGGGGTGAAAGTGAAGAGCTTAGGGGTGTTTCAAGAGTTCACACTTAGCTCATGATTTATCACATAGCTTGTTTGGCATGCTGTCCCGGGAGAGAGCCCTGAGCTCAAGGGATCCTCGGGCCCAGGGCTCCCCCCTTTCACATGGCGAGGGGAAATTGAGCTCAGGTCGATCTCAAACTCCCCCGCTGCTGAGGCCAAGGTGAACTTCTTGAGAGTAAGACATTAGAAAAAGATTTAGGCTTATTATAGAGCATATTTGGCCGGTGGGAGGAAACCGGGGAACCCGGGGGAAACCCACGCGGACACAGGGAGAATATGCAAACTCCGCACAGAAATACCAGATGACCCAGCAAGGACCTGACGCCATTGGTATTCTTGCTGTGAGGCAACAGTGCTAGTCACTGGGCCACCGTGCCGCCCATTCTGGATAAAGGTGGAAGAAGGGGAGGAGGGGGGTTTCTTCCAAATGAAGATAGATGTAGGGAGGAAATAAGGATATATATATAGTGACTTGGGGTGCTTTGATTGGAAGATCATGATTAGCTAATGTGGGCCAGCTGGGTCAATCATGAGCACATGCTCCTCTCGAAATTAGTTTAAAATTAAACTTCACTTCAAGAGTTCACACTTAGCTCATGATTTATCACATAGCTTGTTTGGCATGCTGTCCCGGGAGAGAGCCCTGAGCTCAAGGGATCCTCGGGCCCAGGGCTCCCCCCTTTCACATGGCGAGGGGAAATTGAGCTCAGGTCGATCTCAAACTCCCCAAAAAGCAAATGATAAGCGCTCGGGACAGCAGCCGCGTATTTACAACAGGAACTCCCCAAAGTGCAAAGAAAAAGCGCTATATCCGGCTGCTGGATATAACGTGAAGAGTTGGTGTGGGGATAAGCTTTTCTAGGGAGTGTGTGAAGGCCAGGGTAGGTCTGGTGGCTATGAAATAAATATTGGAGGCTAAGTTTGACTCCTATAGATGAAATTCTATAGATGTATTGGGTCCAGCCTCTGTGAGAGGAATACCTAGATTGGCGAAAACCTTTTGGGTGATCTCTAGGTGTTTGGCTGGAAGCGATGTGGGGGAGAAATGATTAGAATATCATCTAAAAGTTGGATGAGACGGGGGATTCTGAAATTATTAGATAGAATCCATTTGTCGGAGAATTTGCGACTTGCACTGCTTATGACAATAATGCATAAAATCTTGAATGGTGGGGCAGAGAATGGTCCAATCGTAGAGTAGTTGTCAATCTCTTTTTAAATAAGATGATCGACAGTTTTGGGTTCTGTGATAGTTGATTAAAGATTAGGACAAAAAGACTAATGGAAGGGAGAGCTGAGACGCCCGGGTGGAAACCATGGGTTAGACCTGAAATGAGAAAGTCAGAAAGATTAGTGTCAGGGTGAGAACGCAGTTCTCTAGCAAGGTAAGGAATATTTACAGGAATCGACAGATAATGTTTTAAATTTTTTGGTAGACATTTGTCCTCCCACGAGATGGTGGAGGGATGGAGAGCTGAGGATATGGAGCATGGCTTGGCTGGTGGTCCTGGAAATACCTCTTGAAGGCAGAGTAGGTGAAGTGATAAGTTTAAATCCTTGTGGCGTATTACGATCGGACTTCAATGTTCGATGTGTAGAATATTTTCATGAGCCGGGTAATTTTCAGAAGTTAAATAGCTATCGGAAGTGGCGGGGTTTATTTATCGGTTGTTTATTTATTTTATTTTATTTATTTATTTATTTATTGATTTGACTTCGAAAACGATGTTGACATTTGATTTGTACTTGAACTGTACTTATTAGAAACTGTGTCAATGGAATGTTGGCTATGGGCTTTACTTTAAAACATGATTAAATAACATAACAATGGAATCCTAACATGATTAAAATTAGAAGCATAACTGGCCCAATTTATGCACAAAGTCTTTGCAACTGAGTCTGTTCATGAACTATCAGGAGAGAGGGCGGGACTATCTCATGTTCTGAGAGCTCTTGGATGGTGACACTTCTCCTTTCAGCTATTGGCTCAATGGAGTGTCAATCAAAAGTGCAAAGGTCAGCAGCCATTTTGTAGACCAAATAACAAGTGTTTGTCTACAAGATGCTACTTTACTGAACGCACTCCAGCGACTATTTTGGATGACAGCAGTGTATCCATGGATGTTTATAAATGTATAAATAAGTTATGGACTAATGTTTTACGGATTGGATGGCTTTGATCCTTGCAGTCGAATTACTCCAAGCTGTTAAAATGTTATGGACCTTTGGACAGGCCGGAGGCTTGAGAGGTGGGTTTATTTGGTTTGTTATAATTTCTGGTTGGACACAGTTCAACGGAGGACACTTAGTCCATAGTGTTTGTGTCTTTTAAAAAGGTTTAAATTATTCTAGTCACGCCTTTGTAAAGATATACAAAATGTTTAGTCTTGCTGGAGAGTAGTTATTTTGCGAGGCTTCCCCTTAAGGCATGCTATGTACGTTACCACAGGTGGACTGCTAAGAGAGCAGTGAGAGTTGGGCTTCATTGCAGTGGCTGTGGCTAAAGTCTCAGCGAGAGCAGGGCTCTGGTTGAAGTTGTAGATGTTTGTTGGTTATTGCCATATTGCTAGGCTAAAAGTGTAATGCTGTAAAAGTTTTTTAGAGCTAGAGCTTTTTAGTAGCAGCAAGTGTTCTTCCAAATGAAGATAGATGTAGAGAGGAAATAAGGATATATATATATAGTGACTTGGGGTGCTTTGATTGGAAGATCATGATTAGCTAATGTGGGCCAGCTGGGTCAATCATGAGCACATGCTCCTCTCGAAATTAGTTTAAAATTAAACTTCACTTATTGTGGGCAAAAGTGAAGACCGGAGGCGAAAGTGAAGAGCTTAGGGGTGTTTATTGTGGGCGAAAGTGAAGAGCTTAGGGGTGTTTGTTGTGGGCAAAAGTGAAGACCGGGGGCGAAAGTGAAGAGCTTAGGGGTGTTTATTTTGGGCAAAAGTGAAGACCGGGGGCGAAAGTGAAGAGTTTAGGGGTGTTTGTTGTGGGCAAAAGTGAAGACCGGAGGCGAAAGTGAAGAGCTTAGGGGTGTTTGTTGTGGGCGAAAGTGAAGAGCTTAGGGGTGTTTGTTGTGGGCAAAAGTGAAGACCGGGGGCGAAAGTGAAGAGCTTAGGGGTGTTTATTGTGGGCAAAAGTGAAGACCGGGGGCGAAAGTGAAGAGTTTAGGGGTGTTTGTTGTGGGCAAAAGTGAAGACCGGAGGCGAAAGTGAAGAGCTTAGCGGTGTTTGCTGTGGGCAAAAGTGAAGACTGGGGGTGAAAGTGAAGAGCTTAGGGGTGTTTGTTGTGGGCAAAAGTGAAGACCGGAGGCGAAAGTGAAGAGCTTAGGGGTGTTTGTTGTGGGCAAAAGTGAAGACCGGGGGCGAAAGTGAAGAGTTTAGGGGTGTTTGTCGTGGGCAAAAGTGAAGACTGGAGGCGAAAGTGAAGAGCTTAGGGGTGTTTGTTGTGGGCAAAAGTGAAGACTGGGGGGCGAAAGTGAAGAGCTTAGGGGTGTTTGTCGTGGGCAAAAGTGAAGACTGGGGGGCGAAAGTGAAGAGCTTAGGGGTGTTTGTCGTGGGCAAAAGTGAAGACTGGGGGGCGAAAGTGAAGAGCTTAGGGGTGTTTGCTGTGCAAAAGTCAAGACCGGGGGCGAAAGTGAAGAGCTTAGGGGTGTTTGTTGTGGGCAAAAGTAAAAAAACCAGGGGGCCAAAGTGAAGAGCTTAGCGGTGTTTGTTGTGGGCAAAAGTGAAGACCGGGGGCAAAAGTGAAGAGCTTAGGGGTGTTTGCTGTGCAAAAGTGAAGACTGGAGGCGAAAGTGAAGAGCTTAGCGGTGTTTGTTGAAGGCAAAAGTGAAGACCGGGGGCGAAAGTGAAGAGCTTAGGGGTGTTTGTTGTGGGCAAAAGTGAAGACCGGGGGCAAAAGTGAAGAGCTTAGGGGTGTTTGTTGTGGGCAAAAGTGAAGACTGGGGGCGAAAGTGAAGAGCTTAGCGGTGTTTGTTGAAGGCAAAAGTGAAGACCGGAGGGGAAAATGAAGAGCTTAGGGGTGTTTGTTGTGGGCAAAAGTGAAGACTGGGGGCGAAAGTGAAGAGCTTAGGGGTGTTTGCTGTGGGCAAAAGTGAAGACCGGGGGCGAAAGTGAAGAGCTTAGGGGTGTTTGTTGTGGCCAAAAGTGAAGACCGGGGGCGAAAGTGAAGAGCTTAGGGGTGTTTGTTGTGGCCAAAAGTGAAGACCAGGGGGCCAAAATGAAGAGCTTAGGGGTGTTTGTTGTGGGCAAAAGTGAAAACCGGGGACCAAAGTGAAGAGCTTAGGGGTGTTTATTGTGGGCAAAAGCGAAGAACGGGGTGGGGGTGGGGGGATGGTGGGTTTGTTTCTCCATACGTTTCGCCCACATTGCCCATGCCTAAATCCGCCACTGATTAAATATCACATTTAATTTCACAGGAGGGCGAATAGTTCAACTGTATATGAACCTTCATACTTAGCTTTAGGTCTAGGTGTTTAGATGTATGTGTGTGTGTGTATTTTGTAATCTCTGCATGCATTCAGTCGTCATGAGCAATAAAGTGTCTCTCAAATCAGTCTTTCATTTAAATGACCCCGGTTACGAGCTCCACGTCATTAGGGTAATATAAAAATGAATGATGGCTTCCCAGATGCCCCTGTGTGCTGGCTTTCCATTTACTCCCCTCACACACACACACACACAGAGGATCTGCAGTCACGCAAGCGTTGCCCTGAACGCAGACCTCTGCTTTTTTTACAGCTCAACCGCAGGAAAACCAGACACTAGAAAGAGTTTCACAAGTTACAGGCGAATAAATCACTTGCTGGTGAAAAACAGCAGAACTCAACACGTCTCTCCATGTGTTTCAGGAGCATTAGACATATCCGAGACACTAAACCTACATGTTATACTCCTAGTTAAATAATTAGCGACAATTTAGTGCTACTGCATGCAATTAAAGCACTAATAATGAGTATTACAGCTGACTCAAACCATGCAAAAATGCTTTTCTAAGAGTTTTTGTCTCGTTTCTTGTCCAAATATGTCAAAATTCTTAATTCAAAAAGCGTTTCTTGACAAGTAAAGAAATTAGGTTTGTTTTTAGAAATAATGAATGACAATAATACGTGCGTTTTCCTTAAAATAAGTAAAATAATCGGCCAATGGGGTTAGAAAAATAATCTTAATTAAAAAGAAACTAAAAACAAAATTATTTTGTTTGTCCCATTGTCAGATTATTTTGCTTGTTTTAGGGATTTGCTTGTTTTACTTGATTTGGATTTATTTTTTCTGAAAACAACTCTTGAATGTTTAGATATGTGGACTAGAAACAAGACAAAAACTCTCATTATTTTTTGCAATGAAGTCGAGTTTCACAACACTATCATGAGAAATCTAGTTGTTTTAATATGTAAGGATTAACTGATGATGAGCTGTTGAATTATTAGAGAATAAAGCACACTTAATGTAATGTGTATTTATATAGCGCATTTATTGTGTATGGCCATACACCCAAAGCGCTTCACAATCATGAGGGGAGTCTCTCCACACCACCACCAGTGTGTAGCATCCACTTGGATGATGCGACGGCAGCCACAGGACAACGGCGCCAGTGCGCTCACCACACATCAGCTAGTGGTGGAGTGGAGAGACAGTGATAGAGCCAATTCAGTAGATGGGGATTATTAGGAAGCCATGATGGGTAAGTGCCGATTGAGGGACTTCAGCCAGGTTAACACCCCTACTCTTTACGAGAAGTGCCATGGGATTTTTAATGACCACAGAGAGTCAGGACCTCGGTTTAACGTCTCATCTGAAAGACGGCGCCCACTGACAGTGTAGTGTCCCCTTCACTTTTACTGGGGCATTAGGACTCACGCAGACCACAGGTTGAGCGCCCCCTGCTGGCCTCTCTAACACCACTTCCAAAGGCAACCTAGTTTTCCCATGTGGTCTCCCATCCAGGTACTAAGCAGGCTCAGCCCTGCTTAGCTTTAGTGAGTAACTGGTCTTGGGTTGCAGGGTGATATGGCTGTGTCCATGTGAAGCGGATGGGCTATATGCACACAGACTTTTAATTTTCAGCCAGGCAGCCCCAGGGCTTCCGGTAACCTTTCCATTACAAAACTGTCACCTTTAAGATCTGATTTCTTTAAAATTAAGCAATCTTCACTGCCTGATAGATATACGATACGAAGTGGGTCTCAGAACAGACAAGAAGCACTGCGTTAAATTCCCTTTCCCCCTGCCATCTCTTTAAAAACATGAACATTTATTTTACCCCAGTATTTTCAATGGAATTTCTGCACTAGTCTGTTGCTACTCATGGTGCTAGTGGTCTTTCATCTCGTTTTACACTCGAACAACTAAATGAATGCTTAAGTCTATTTAACTGAATGTATTATAATTACATCAAAACATCGATGCTGTAAAAACAACCGTGTGAAATTGAAAATAGTCACATTAAACTTTCACTGGAACTTTATCGTTGGCTTTAAAACTCTGTGCATAGAGCCTACTGGCTGTTACACCTCAAGTGTGCATTATTTTCTAATAATTCAATGGATTGGAGTCAATTAAATGAAATCCTTCAATGCATTGTTAATATTAATTAATTTATTATTTACATTTATACTTCATTATTAAAGTCATTAAAATGCAAAACTCATTCAATTAAAAGAAAAAATATAATCGGCGCCAGTGGTGTAGTGGTTAGTGCGTCGACACATGCACTCCGGTGCTCACGGCGACCCGAGTTCGATTCTGCCTCGCGGTCCTATGCCGATCCTTCCCCTCTCTCTGCTCCCCATGCTTTCCTGTCAATTCTCTCTACTGTCCTATACATTAAAGGTGAAAACCCCCAAAAAAATTAAAATATAAAATATGGAGAATAAATTATTTCAATTTTAATAAAGTCGCTGTGTTTGAGAACAAAATGATGTGAAATAATATGTAAACATGTTCAATTTTGTGAATGTACTCTTTAAATTCTGGCATTATTGTAGGTACATTTTGACAATTATATACTGTCCATCTTATTTATAATTATCATTATGATCTATCTTCTTTAATTAGTTTATTCTTGTTGA
Organism: Danio kyathit; assembly: GCA_903798195.1. Classification (NCBI taxonomy): domain Eukaryota; kingdom Metazoa; phylum Chordata; class Actinopteri; order Cypriniformes; family Danionidae; genus Danio; species Danio kyathit. The sequence continues at coordinate 1,764,686 of LR812535.1, forward strand.
ATGAGGACTTTATGCGCAGTAATATAGTGCTGATAAATGTTTCAACAATTCTTAAATAATGGTAATTATAATCAACATATTGCATGTTTATGGTAATTATTTCATTTGCTGTTTGAATATTTTCTATTTTATTAAGATCTCATTTTTATTTTAAACAAACACTACATTTTTATTAAAATTATTAATAATATTTTTTTTATTGTACTTGACTAACCACATTGTATATGATCTACATTACATTTAAAACAATTAACTTATTTCATTTGAACTATTACTGTTTATATATGGGCTATTATTTTTTTAGTTCATTCAAACAGGTGATTTCTAAATTATTAGTTTATTACATTTTATATATGTTTGATATTAAATATAATATACTCTTTTATAATAAATAATTATTTTATTATTTAAACAAATCATTTAATAATATATGTTTTATATATTTTTTGAAAGATATAAGGGTTTACACATTATAAACAATCTACTTTTTATATTAAATATTTTTAATCACAATTTTTGTAATATAATAAATTTTATATAGATTATATATTTAAACTTCATTCATTTTCTTTTCAGCATAGTCCCTTAGTTATTATTCAGGAGTCACCATAGTGGAAGGAACCACAAACTTATCCAGCATATGTTTTAAGCAGCGGATGCCCTTCCAGCTGCAACCCATCACTGGCAAACACCCATACACACTCATTCACACACATAGACTACGGACAATTTAGCTTACCCAATTCTCCTATAGCGCATGTGTTTGGACTGTGAAGGAAACCGGAGCACCCGGCGGAAACCCACGCCAACACGGGGAGAACATGCAAACTCCACACAGAAACACCAACTGACCCAGCTTGAACCAGCGACCTTCGTGCTGTGAGACGACAGCACTACCCACTGTGCCATTTAAACTTTTTTATATTAAACATTTTTATTATTTAAACTATTTATTTGTTTAATGATGTTTAACAGAGCAAGTACATTTTCACAGTATGTCTGATAATATTTTTTCTTCTGGAGAAAGTCTTATTTGTTTTATTTCGGCTAAAATAAAAGCAGTTTTTAACTTTTTAAACAACATTTTAAGGACAAAATTATTAGCCCATATATTTTTTCAATAGTCTACAGAACAAACCATCATTATACAATAACTTGCCTAATTCCCCTAACCTGCCTAGTTACCCTAATTAACCTAGTTAAGCCTTTAAATGTCACTTTAAGCTGTATAGAAGTGTCTTGAAGAATATCTAGTCTAATATTATTTACTGTCATCATGGCAAAGATAAAATAAATCAGTTATTAGAGATGAGTTATTAAAACTATTATGATTAGAAATGTGTTGAAAAAAAACTTTCCGTTAAACAGAAATTGGGGGAAAAAATAAAAAGGGGGGCTAATAATTCTGACTTCAACCGTATATATATATATATATATATATATATATATATATATATATATATATATTACACATTTTGAAATCTATTTAATTATCTATATAATTTATATTAAATGATTTATCACAATTTTTGTAATGTAATTATTTTATATAGATTTTTTTATTAACATTTTTTTACTATTTTATATTAAATAATGGCGACGCAGTGGCGCAGTAGGTAGTGCTGTCGCCTCACAGCAAGAAGGTCGCTGGTTTGAGCCTCGGCTGGGTCAGTTGGCATTTCTGTATGGAGTTTGCATGTTCTCCTTGCGTTCGCGTGGGTTTCCTCCGGGTGCTCCGGTTTCCCTCACAGTCCAAAGACATGCGGTACAGGTGAATTGGGTAGGCTAAATTGTCCGTACTGTATGAGAGTGTATGGATGTTTATCAGAGATGGATTGCAGCTGGAAGGGCATCCGCTGTGTAAAAACATGTGCTGGATAAGTTGGCGGTTCATTCCGCTGTGGCGACCACCCGATTAATAAAGGGACTAAGCCGAAAAGTAAATGAATGAATGAATGAATGAACATTAAATAATTATTTTATTATTAAAATGATTAATTAAATATGAAATGTTATACATTTTTAAAAAATTTCATTTTTACACATTTTTAAACATAAAAAGTAGATTATATTTTATTTCACAATGTTTCTAATATCATTTGTAATTTCCCATTATTATTTTTTGGTTTATTTAAAGTTTTATATTTGCTATGATCTAGTCTTGAAGTCATGCATGTGTTTCAACAGGACAAATCTGTTCCTAGTTTCCTGCAGTAAAATATGCACTATATATCCTTACATACGCAGTCATAAATCCATCTCTCATCCGCACAGAATCTTCACACAAGGCAGATCATGCAAACATCTTCTAAATAGCACCACATCCGCTCATAAAGCATATGCAATCACTTTACACCGTCTCGACTAAACATCCCTCTACATTACTGCACTCTTATTCATCTCCATCATTACAGGACTACTCGTTTTCCCCCTGCGAGCAAAGATATATTGGGAGTCTTTAAGAACAATTGTTATTTGTCTTGTGTACGGTTGTGTGTCGGATGTGGTTTTTTGAGCTGAAGGGCATGATGGCAAAACAAAATGTGCTTCCATACAGAGCATTGTTAGACAAACCGCATGTGTGTGTTCGCCGGCGGGTCAGTCTGCAGCAGGACAATCACTATTATTTATTTACCATAAAACACATGCATGCAATCATAACCAGTGCTGCAATACTTTTAAAAGTGATGCATTACAATCGCGCATTACGTATTTAACCCCTGTGTGCTGTTGGCAGAGATGGCAAAAGTACACACATCCTTTACTTAAGTAGAAGTACAGATACTCATGTTTAAAACAACTCTGGTAAAAGTAGAAGTACTGACTACACTTTTGTTCTTAAGTAAAAGTAATGAAGTACCGCCTGTAAAATGTACAAAAGTAAAAAAGTAAATCAGGGACGAAGCTGAAGGATAGCGAGTGAGATAGGTAGGTAATCATCCTGACGCAAACTCACAGTGTTCAGCATGTAGTTTTGCCGCTGTTAGATCAAAAACAACAGCTGCCATTCATGTTGATACACTCTGTCTATCTTTATAAATAATGTCTTACATTTTACACTGAATTCTGTCTAAAATATATTGATTTTTTCTTTTGCTAAAATAAATTCTTATCAGATATGACTACAAACTATTTTTTTTTTTTTGCATTAGGCTAAAGCTGCTTATTCTCTTCAAAGAGTAGCTCTCATATATAACCTGCTATTTCAGTGTGTGTTTTTTCAGGTATTGTGGTCATTTTATTTAATGAATAAACATTAATTCTGTCACAGTTTTTCTCAGTCACTTTGGTCCATTTCTCAGATCAGAATTGAAATTCTCTAAACCCCTGTTCAATCTTCAGATCATCATTGTGTCACTTGTGCACATCAGAAAAGCAGTTTCTCTTTATGAACAAGTTGCAAATGCTTTTGTTCATCCATGCAAATGATTATGTGCAATTCTCTGATGTTTCCTATATTATCAGTTGCTTATGTCATGTTGATCAACATGTATTATTTTATCTCTGTTGAATAGACTCACCCCCACAACATTTAATCGTTCAAATGCCTGAAAGAGTTGTCTTAATATTTAGTCATAATGCATGTTTTACATTTCTCCCAGATGAATCTGGACTTTCTCTATTGAAGGTCTGAAAGGAGGTTGCCCTATGTTCACATTTTTACTTTTGTTTTTTCTTTGTGCTATGCGGTGCTCTCTTTTCCCCTCTGTATCAGAATGACATGATCTGGCAACTATTTACAGTACAAACAGCAAAAATATTGCCATAGTTTACACCAGAACAGCCCTCCAGAGTACTGATATTGACAACATGACTACTAAGTAATTTGAGTCTTATTCATACACAATGACACAAGGACATGTCATTCTGACGCCACTGACATATTCATTGACACAGAAATTTAGTTTTGAGAGATGAACTGAAGGATTTTGAGCAGGAGACTGGCTTTTGTATGGTGTTTTGCTATGTATACGTGTTGTTTTGAGAAATGCACTTAGGCCTACTGTTTTACAAATTTCAGTTTTGATCTGAGAAAACTGTAATACATTTATTCTAAAAGCAACATACACAGGTAAGACAGGTAACATACACATAAATTGCCAAGTATAGTTACCTTTGTTGTTGTAAAATATTTGTTAAAATTATTAATTGAAGACAACAGTAGGCTATATGCCTATATGTAAAATCATACAGTCAATAAAAAAATCAATAAAAACTGAAAAACAGCATAAATTCTGTATTAGGAAATATGACCTCATCAGAAATAAAGGAAATAATCCTTTAGTACTAAATGTACTAATCTTTACAAAAAAGCACTATTTTTCGCGGTATTAGATTGAAAGACCAGAGAAAGCCCGTGCAGTGGACGAAAGGCTTAAGCATTTAAACAGCATGTTTTTGACTGGAATGTGTCTCGTTTACCTGTGATCCGATCGAGCAAAAGTTGTCTTATTACCGTGTAAACAGGGCAGCATCAGTCATGTTAAATTCGCCGACTCCCTCTGTCACTGCGTAGTAATCCTAACCTTTCTCATAGTAATATTCATGAACTAGGCCATGTACGGTGCGCGACAGCCTTGAAGAAGCCGCGCGCTGCAGCACGCAGGCGCGCAATGAGGAAAAGTAGACTGACTGCATCAAAAATGCGCTCATATTATTGCGCAATGACAAGAAATAATATAGATCGCGCCACCTGACACATGAAAACGAAAGTAACGACCGTGGTTTAAAAAATGTAAGAAGTAGAAAGTACAGGTATTTGTGTAAAAATGTAAGAAGTAAAAGTAAAAAGTTGTCAAAAAAATTAGTAGTGGAGTAAAGTACTGATACCAGAAAAAACTACTTAAGTACAGTAACGAAGTATTTGTACTTCGTTACTTCCCATCTCTGGCTGTTGGGGAGCTTTTCAGGATTTTGAGGCTTAATTTGGCCACAGCTTTCACTGTGTTTCTGCAAATGGAATGATTTTTGCTGACAAATCTTATGTTGATACATGTTTTGGGAACATGCTTTAAAAAATTTGGGGCAACACGGTGGCTCAGTGGTTAGCACTGTCGCCTCACAGCAAGAAGGTCACTGGTTCGAGTCCCGGCTGGGTCAGTTGGTGTTTCTGTGTGGAGTTTGCATGTTCTCCCCGTGTTGGCGTGGGTTTCCTCTGGGTGCTCCGGTTCACCCCACAATCCAAACACATGCGCTTTAGGGGAATTGGATTAACTAAATTGGCCGTAGTGTATGAGTGTGTGTAAATGTGTGTGTATGAGTACTGGGTTGCAGCTGGAAGGATATCCGCTGCATAAAATGTATGCTGGAATAGTTGGCGGTTCACTCCGCTGTGGTGACCCCTGATAAATCAGAGACTAAGCTGAAGGAAAATTAATGAATTTGCAAATCTTCAACAATACTCTCTTGGCAAATTTACTATCCTTTTCATTAGGTTGGTGCTGTTTTTGGCCCATTGACTTTCATTATAATCACATTTATTGATCCCAAAGCCATAACAGCATATACTTATGCATTCTTGATTGTTGCCTGTTTTTCCTGTTTGGGAAGAGGTAAGATTTGTCAAGCCAAACTTTATTTTCTCATTTAATATTCTGTTTGTCTAAGAACTGTGTCACAATATGAAGCTTCCGGTTCATGCAGACTTTACCATGCATAACCAAAGACTACAAGACTATAGAATACACAGGACGTGTCACTCGTATAGTTTTGAATGGGGAAAAGTGTAACGGTCAATATGGCGAATGAAGCCCTGCCTACTAGTACATGAGCCAAACATTGATTACTATAGAGTGACGTTTCTCCGAGGTAGAAGCTCAGACCTTTCTGTGGTCAACTAACAATAGCAAATACTTGCTTCACAGACATAAGAAATATATCCACACAAAGCTTGAAATCTGTGCTTTTAAATTAAGTGCAATTTGTTGCGTTCGCATGGTGTGTGTGTGTGTGTGTGCGGTTCTCTTTTCATCTGCACAGGCCCCGCCCTAATTACGCAGACGACGTGCCCTGGGATTGGCTGGAGTGACCCAGGGCGTCTTTTAAAAATGGGAAAACAGGTGTGTGGTGGGAGAGCGAGTTGGTTGGTGTGGTGATTTTGCGTTTGGTGTGATAGAAAATTATATAGTTGCAAGTGTTTATTTTTGATTGTGTTTTTCCGCTTTGGTGTCTGTATAAATTTTGACTTTTGCTTCTTGTTTATCCATCTGTGTTTCCCCCCTTTTGTTATCTTGTTTTTGGTTTGTTGGTTGTTGATTGTAAATATTGTATGCTTGCTGTATATAGACCTTTTTCTTGGCTGCTGCATGGAGGGCGCCATAGCGACCAGCGTCTTCCGGTGAATGGTTAGAACTTCCGTTTACTGTGTTTACAACTGGTAATTTGCGCTCCGAAAATGGGTTTCAATAGCGTTTTGAGTGGATTACGGAGTGTTTTTGTGACACACAACTTTGAAATGTGTGTGTTAAAGCCGTTATAATCTGTAAGGTGTGTTTCAAGCGCGAGAGAAAAACGTTCTCCTAGTTCACGTGTCTGCCGTCAGAAATACAGTGTGTGTGTGTGTGTGTGTTTCCCCGGCCTGTCAGCTGTTAGCTCAGCGGCTTTAGCACACACACGCACGCACGCAATACTTCACTGCATCATAGAGCAAACCAGATTACTGGCATGAAACGTAACAGGTGTGTAAGTCAGGCAAATTACAAAAATGACCAATAAAAGTCTGTTACTGATGCTCTGCTGGCTGATTTGCTGTTCATTCTAATCGCGAGCCGTTTGTGTTTCATTAGTGTGTTGTGTTTATCACGGTTTGTGTTTTTCTGTCATTTCAAAACGTCACTTTATTTTCACTCTGTCACAGTTATTAATTCAGTGTGTTAGTGGGACAGTACAGCAGGCTGCGTGTGTGTGTCAAACATTTTGGTGAACTATATTTGTTTGGGTTGGTTATATATTTGAAAGAAAGTGAAACTGTTGACTTTAGCGATGACGAGGCTCCATTTAAACTGCACAAGATGCCGTCTGACGATGAGGGAGAAATGCCTCACAGCGGCTGTTTTCCATCCTTAGATCACATTTTTTAAATGATCAGTCCAGGAGGTGGCGCTGATCGACAACAGAATTAGTTCAAAGATGATAAAAGCAGGTAAAATAGATTAAAACTATCGTTTCAAAGCTGTCTAAATGGGACCGTTTACACGCATCAGCTGCCGACCGGAAGTTCTTAGCATTCTCCTTCCTCATACACGCAAAGCATAATGGGTAATTTTGCGTTCCAAGAAAAAGGTCTATACACTGTAAAAAGCAGTAAGGCTTAGACGCCACACTTTTCTTTTACTGTAAATATTTTCCACTGTTTTTCTTCTTTATAGTCAGGGAGGTAGGAGTAGCTTTTGTATTTTTATTTCTGTTATTATGTTGGGTGTATTTAGTTTCATTTGGGCGTTTAGGTAGGAAATATACTTTTGTTTATTATTTTTCTGTGGATCCTCTCTGAGGTATTTCGCTTCACGTTTTGGGTGTTAAAAAAGAAAAACACAAAAAAAAAAGACAAATAAACTGATCCGACTCCAAGAGTTCATAAAAGTGATTTTATTTGTCCAGTGTTCTTTTATGTTACGTCCTTGACCCTAGACCAGTGTCGTAACAACTTGAAAACAAACGTTTTTTGGTTTTGTAATCTGTATAAAACAAACGAGAGGTACAGTCTGTCCTGTCAAACACACATCACATGACAGCAACTACTCAAATGCCACAAAACGTGTAAACAAAGAGTCTCTGTCATTTCTGGAGGAGATTCACCATCGAGACCAAGTTGTCGATTACTTCAGAAGAGCAGCGAGATCAGACGATCATTATCCAGAGGATGATAATGTGTAGAACGGACAAAAACCAGCAAACTAAGGAACAGCTTTTTCCCCAGAGCTGTCTCCCTTTTGAACTCTGCCCCCCACTGACTATTTTGCCCCCCCTAATACACCCCTCCCCACACCCTCCTCATAACTTATACTCCTCATAATCACTGCACTATTTAACATTTGCACATATTCATTGCACTGATTAATTTATTTGAACTGTACATACCCACTGTACATTTGTAATTATGTACACACCCACTGCACATGTACATTTATAATTATGTTTATCTATCTTCACACTTCTGATTATTAATAGCAACCTGTACATATACCCAATCTATTGTAAATCTCTGTTCATAGCTAATACAACCTGTATAATGTTCATAGTACATCCAATTGTAAATATCACCATAGTTTTTCTATAACTGCACTTTATAACTTGTATCCTGCACTTGCTGCTATTGCACTCCTGGTTAGACCTAAACTGCATTTCGTTTCCTTGTACTTGTACATGTGTAATGACAATAAAGTTGAATCTAATCTAATCTAAATGAGGTTGGTGTCGTGATCTCGTTTCTTTCGAGTCCGCATGCGGATTAGCTCGGCCAACCTGAAAATATGCTGATTTAGTTTGATTCATTTTGAAACTAAACTTATGAGATGGTTGTTGTTTAACTTTATTGGTGATTATAAATATGTAATGTAATCATAAGCTTGGCTAACAGTTTTGGAGAATTTGATGTTTCCCCATTCAGACAGAATGCCCGAGCATTAGGGTTGGGCGATGTCGACCAATTTGGCATCGTACAATGTCTATGTGAAACATCGCGATGGACGATGGCATCATCGTCATAGGTGGCGGTGAATTACTTATTTATGAATAATTAATCTATAATGAATTAATTATTTGTAGCCTACTGTTTCAACTACCTGACCCGCCTGGTCTTTTTTTTTTACCCATAACTAGTGCCAGACGGAATCTGCAGACGTTTTTTGCTATTTTGCTATATAATTTTGGTAAAAATCTGTGGATTTCTGCGGAATTATTTTAGGAGTATCATAACTAAAACCTTAATATGTGAAATAAAAAAATAATATCTTTTTAACTTGTATTTAATGTTTAAAATGCAAATCCAATTAGATTAACTGTAAATAGTTAACTTTAAGTAAATAAACAGAATTAATGATGGGCTAGAAATCTGCGGAAATCTGCGGAATTCTGGGCCTACCCATAACCAAATCAAAAATAAATAAAGTTACACACAAAATACCACCTGTCAATCACTTTTTCTGCAGGACTCTGACATGAATAGTCAGAGTGATCTGTGTCATTATAATGGCGTCGACAAACTTAGTTGGTAAAGAGGTGCACAACCAACAGGAATTAACCAACAGTCTCTGAGGTTTTCACTAAAATTACTAAGTACAAGCGTTAAAGCGAAAGACGTTCCCGTTACCTGATAGATTCAAAAGGCCGAAGAGTCGTTAGATAGAGACAAGATTAGTTTATCACGTTTAACAACTATAGTGAGACACCATTCAGCGGTACATCCTTGATAAACTGTCCGACGTGCACTGCTCTCTGGGATTTTGTGCTCAAAGCACCCGCTGACTGCCTGGAGCTCAGACGTGCACATACGCTGCTGCACATGCCTGTGTGTGTGTGTGTGTGTGTGTGTGTGTGTGTGTGTGTGTGTGTGTGTGTGTGTGTGTGTGTGTGTGTGTGTGTGTGTTGGTGCGACCGGACTGTAGGGACAAAACACCTGAATACATACCGACACTATGGGCACACACGTAACTATTGGGACAGCGCTGATGTCCTCATAAGTCGAGCAGTGTAGACGTGTTCAAAATGGCGCGCCGTACCACCTCCCGCGTTTTCTCGTTATGTCCCAATATTTACGGTGAGCCCGTTTTCCTGTGTGTATCAGTGTGTGCTCAGAGTGTATAATCTCCCACTATCGTCCCCTCCCTGCTACTACCGTTCCATACACATTTCAGCTCGTCTCAGTCGCGTTTCATTGGTCTAGCAGCAGAACCTCCTCGTCAGCGATTGGCTGGATTTTATCGCGTTTCATTGGTCGAGCAGCGGAACCCTCGTCAGCGATTAGCTGGATTTGATGTCAATCAAGGTCAGCGCGCTTCTGGTTTCCAATTGGCTGCCGCAGCAACGTGAAGGAGAACTTTAAATCCAACTACAGCGTCAACAAACACGAAAGAGAAGCATTTGTGCATCTTAAAGGTATGAACTGCTTATTTACTGTATACTTTTGTGGCTTGTGTTAAGTTAACTTTAAACATTGTGTGCATGACGAGTTAGTCAGGGTCATATCACTTCAGGTGCGACATCATTAGCAGATTAATAGTGTCCGTGACCCAGTTTGTTTATATTACAGTAATATAACGCTTATATTAATTTCTTAGCGATTGTACTATTCTGACAGCTGCTATAATTGTGCTAATATGACAGCTCAGTTCACTACAGAGTTCATATTTAATGGTACACGTTACTGGTAAGTTGGACATTTTTTGGCTTCATTTTAAACATTTTAAAACCTTTTTAATGATGCAGGTTATTCTAGAAACACACGTGTGTTAAACTGTATCTGGTATTTCCAATATCTCAGTTTAGACCTGTCATTAAGGCATTAAGTTTAATACAGTTTTGTCAATACAGTCAAATGTGGATGATGCTAAAATAGGGGTGTGAATGAGGTCTAAACTTGAGCTTGTCCACTGTAGATTATTTATTATTATTATTAGTAGTAGTAGCAGTAGTAGTAGTAGTAGTAGTAGTGGTATTAGTAGAAGGAGTAGTAGTAGTAGTAATAATATAACAATAACAAGGTGGTCAGGATGTCAATAGGGACACTTTTAGGAAGGGAAGTTAACTGTATCATATATTTGACAAAATATTAAAAGGGCAAAGTTAGCTTAACATCACAAAATATTCAATATTAGGTTAGCACTTTGTGTTTCAGTCAGGAATGTTTTAATTATGCAGTATTTTTCCCACAGCATCAAGGCTTTACAAAAGGATGGATAGCTGGGATGTCTTAATGATGATCACAGAAATCCTAAATGAAGGCAGTAGTTCTTAAAGGAAGGCCACACCTGTGTCTGTTTACTACAAGGGATATGGATGAGGAAATTACCTACTACTATGGTGATTCTTCTTGGCCATGGCAATTAAGGGTGAGTGTGTGCTCTCTTAAAGTATGTTTGCTATTATCAGAGGACACCTTTGTTGTATTGTGTTGTGGGTTTTATTTATTTGTTTACTTTTTGATGTTTCAAATTACTCTAAAGAAATAACTTAATTGTTATGGTAACTTAATTGTGCATGTTTTTATATTTCTGTTCTATTCCTGCAATGTACACAAAATAGTTGCGTATGTGGCAGTAGATAATTACACTTTGGCTATTATTGTTTCTACTTGTATTGGCTGTGGTAGCCACTTTGTAAATCTTCTTCAAAAAGATTTACAAAGTTAACACTTCTTAACATGATCTGAGTTTCCATCCAAAACTGCAAATGTAACTTATGTTGAAAATTACAATAATTCATTAAAACATTTGCAAACTATCACAGTTTCCATCAAATGAGTCAAAGAAAATAAAATCGTCAATTTGCAAACCTTCCTGCCTCATTCTTGTGTTTTTCTTTCTCAGATTTACAGGAATTGTGTGAAGCATCATTGGTGACTGAGATCGAATGCAGTGTGAAAACTTCCACGTCAGAGAAAGAGAAAGTAAGTGAATTTAACGAGCACAAATAATGCATTATTAAAGGTCACACTTTGGTTTTGGTGGTCTCCAGCAACAGTCTGATATGCGTGCAAGGTCAAAAACACTTTCATTATCTTATGATATGCATTTATTTTTTACCCAATTATCCCAACGGCTCCCATATGATTTGTTCAGCGATTCATTTGTTTCCAAACCCTTCCTTTGTGTGAAGCTAATCTAGCGGTGATTGGTCCGATGACCCAGTCTGTTTGGGTTGGTCGACTGCGTTCAGCATGAGACTGAGAGAAACACCCACCACAGTTATGAAGGAGCCACAGTGCAGAGTATATGTGTGAGCCCTATGCAGGAGTGCATTAAAGCATTGCAGTTAAACACCAGCATATTGCTCTACTCTTAAACCTAACTCCAAGCAATAACAGCGACACACATTCAGTATTAATCCACACAGTGGCAAAAGTTGAACTATTTTGAAAATTGACTGCAGCATCTGTGTATGAACAGCTGATTGTGGCCATAGCAATGACAAACAGCAGAGGATCGGCAGTTCAGAAATGCATTTAAATCCGTAAAGGATGAAGCACGTGTCGCGTTTTCAACATGGTTTTGGGCACAATATGCGAACAGCCCCATACAGATTTAACCTGAGAGATACAGTACAAGCGCTGATCTATAATAGATACGTGATTACAAGCCACGCAGGGTGATTACAAGTTACAACATATAACTAAATACATATTTTGCAAACTACACAAAATGAGGCAATAATTTTAATCACATCTACAGGTTGTGATTTGGAGGAAGAAGAAATTGGTCCCTATGAACTGTAAAACTTACTGACAATGACAATGTTAGATGTAGGAGGGCTGACCACCGTTTTTGGCTGTTATTCCTGGCCTGATGTCTCAAAAACATTGTTGTGACGACCCCCTTTAAATAAAATATACCCCTCTCTAATCATTTAAAATAATCACTCATTTATAATGTCACTCATGTAGCCAATAGGATTATCACAAAAACTGAGCTCTGTGCTTAACCATAGTTCATTAAACCTGCACCTTTTGTTCATTGAGATCATCTTTAATATAAAATACTCTTTAATATAATACAACTTTTCTAAATTAAGAAGCCTGAATACCAGCAACACAACTACAATCTGACACTAGGCTATAAACAAACTACACCACGATCGTCACCTCATCACCATCAACCTGTTCACTGAGATATTTCATGTCCGACAGCAGCTGTAGGTTAGTAACTTCTTAGCAACCAGCTTTATAAAGACGCCTAACAGCTTAAAAAAAAATCTCAAATGTGGTGTAACTGGTGTGGTTAATACCTTAGAATAAAACATAAAGGTATCTTAAGCTTGAGTTAGCCATACACTTTATTTTAGGGATTTTACAAATATCCCATTCCAAAAAAATGTACATTAGAAAGTTGGAAACCTCGCTTCTGGGTTTTTGTCTACAGTGACATCATAGTTCCACCACTCTATAGTGGTTGGTTTGGTTATGTATTGGCTTTTTAGGCTCATTTTATATCTGCATTCACTGCCTTTCTGACCCAATCTTGTGCCTTTCCTTTTCACGTTTACAGGAATTATGTGAAGAGTTCTCAATGGCAGTGATTTAATGTAGTTCGAAAACTTCCACATCAGGGAAGGAGAAAGTAAGTGAGTTTAATTTCCTTCTTGATAAAAGCCAAGTTTCCACCCAAAGCTGCAAATGTAACTTGTGTGGAAAATTGAAATATTCCAAAAATATTTGCAAACAATAATCATTTGCATCAAGCTAATTAAAGACAATAAAATCGTCACTTTGCAAACCTTCTTGCCTCAATCTTGTGTTTCTCTTTTTCCATTTTACAGGAATTGCATGAAGAGTGATTGATGACTGAGATCAAATGCAGTGCGAAAACTTCCACATCAGGGAAAAAGACAGTAAGTGAATTTAACTCCTACTTGACGCTGACCATGTTAGAAGTAGGGATGTTCCAATACCCTTTTTCCCTTCCCGATACTGATTCTCATACCTGAGCTCAGGGAATCAATACCTGAGTGGGTATCTGTAGAAACAGTTGTGTATAATTTTAGCCTTGTTTAAATTGACAGATTAAATTTATGGTGTGCTTCAGACTTATCCATTAATAAAATATTACAAATACAAACAGTAAACTACAGTAAAGTTTTACAATATAACTGTATAAAACAGTGCAAAAAAGAGATATAAAAAAAGAATATGAATAATATAGAAAAATAACATCTTTGAATCTTAATATTCAGAAACTTTTTTTTTTAAATAAAAAGGCACTTCAGATTTTATATTTTTTTCAAAGTGCAACAGTACCTTATACTCAATCTAAATATACACTTATGGTTTCACACATCAAAGTATTTTAAAGTGCGACCACTATGTAGTAAAATAAAATAAATATAACTTAACAATATATGTGCTTCTGCTTAGGGATGCTTATTTCGGTTAATTTTACCAACCGACAACCGCCCCTCATTAACCGAATATTAACCGATAACCGATCAGATTAATATTAAATGATCATTTAATAGTCTTTTGTGTCTATTTTGTGTCTGACACATCAAATAGGCCTATTGCATTTTAAAATATTGATTTATTTTAAAATGCGAACAACAGCATAGAACATTAACAACAGAACATAATGAAATCTTTACGCACAAACAGTGTTCCCAACAACATAGAAAAAAAAGAATAAACTAAATAAAAAGAATAAAGTAAATAGGCCTGCCCTAGATATTTTTTTCAGTTAAATTACATATTTAGATTACAAAATGAAAACACTGACTGAATCCTATTTAAGAGCCAGCATGCTGTTTATTTTCAATCATAAGTTTCTTTTATGGTTTTTGTTTTACTCATATAAAAATAGTAGGCTACCTCAAATCGTTAGCTCTACAGAAGATAAGCATTTAATTAATGCTTCGCGCTTATTCTTATATCACAATGTCTGTCAACATTTTTAATAGAAGTCATTATTTTAAAGAATAATGTCTTGAGCATCTGATTTTACCACAGTACTTGTGTGATTTTAGTTAAGCTGTCCTTAGTTGCACAGAATATCAGTATATCAACATAGGCTTTGCTGAAAGGCTGGTTATATCTTACCGGCAATGGGGTATAATAATGTTATTAGAGATTTTAAAGGAAACTTAGAAATTTATTAAGAAGGAAATATAGCCTAAACTTAACAACAACAGATTCTATTATTTTTATAACATATAGAATGCCCTTAAACAGTGAAGCCTGTAGTCTAGTTGACATCAAAGTTTTTTTTGTTTTTTTTTATTGAGATTCTTTCATCTGTCAAATGAAGCTCTGTTCTTTACAGAAGCTTTAAACATATGTGCGCTGTGGCACATGTTGACTTTTATTTAAAATATAGGCTAGAATACTATAGCATATAATAATTTAGTTTTTAACATATAGCCTAGGATTGCATACATTTTTTTTTTTTATAGTTTATAAAGCTATAAAATGAAAGTCTCAGTTTGGTGTGAAGTTGTCATATGCAAAATTATTTAAGTTAATCAGGATTTGTTTAATTTGTAGATTAAGCTATGCAGGCTATTTTAGAAATGGATCTTTAGTAAAGACTATTAATAACTATAATTCTCCAAATGAAAAAAGTTGAGTTATTTGTTGATTGTATTTATGTTGGTGTCGTGTGGAGCGCACTCGGAGCAAGTGAAACCCCAACGCTCTGACTTGTTTTCAGAGCAGAGCACAGCAAATTTCAGAAAGTTTAGCATTTGGGGCTTCTTTCTCCACTTGTGCAAATAAACTAAGGTGTTTATGATGCAGATCCAAGACAGAGGCAATCGCCATTAGCGTTGGTTTGGCTTTAACATGTCTGTGTCAAACTCTGATAAGTCTTCTCACTCTTTTCATTAAGCTTCTTTTATCAAAATATATTAAAATAAACATACTGTATTATAATGCTTCTGAGTTTACAAATAGCCCTATCTGTTGCATATTTATGCACTCAAAACTTGAAAAATACAAAATAAAATAATAATAAATTTGAATTGTTTAACTGATACCATAAATTGGTTAATAATGGATCCTTTCAGTTAACGGTTAAACGATTAATATGAACATCTCTTGTTTCCTTTCTGACCCCCATATTTGAACACATTTGTTGAATAGAGTGGTGGGACTATGATGTCACTTTGTAGGCAAACCAGCATCACACTGGTTTCCTTGACAAAAAGCCACCAGCCAAATGTAACTTATGTGGAAAATTAAAATAATGCATTAAAATGTTTCAAACAACTCAAATGAGTCAAAGATAATAAAACTTGCCTCAGTCTTGTGTTTCTCTTTCTCACTTTTACAGGAATTGTATGAAGATCGAATGCAGTGCGAAAACTTCCACGTCAGGAAAAGAGAAAGTAAGTGAATTTAATTTCCTTCTTGATGCTGACGATGTTAGAAACTCAAATCAAAAAAGATTGGTACATGATGGAAAATGCAAATAAAAAAAGAAAGTAGTGATTTCTAAATTTACTTTGACTTGTATTGCATTACAGACAATCAAACATACATTATTTAATGTGTTAATAAACACATATTCCAATTTTGGTTCTTGCAACATATTTTAAAAAAGGTTGTGACAGGAGCAGTTTAGGCCTGTCATCAGGTAAATTGGTTAAATAATGATGTGATGTGAAACAGGTGATGTCAACAGGTGATTGTGATTATGATTTGGTACAAAAGCAGCATCCAATCAGTTTCAGGTATTTTGGAGAGAAATGAACGCTGTGTGCTCCAGACCAAAGAAGAAAAGGATCATCCAGACTTTTCCAGCAACAAGTCCAAAAGCCAGGGTCTGTCATGGTATGGGGTTGTGTCAGTTTCCTTGGCAAATGTAACTTGCCCTTCTGTGATGCTCCATTAATGCTAAAAACCACATAGAGATTCTGGAGCACAAAATGCTGCTGCCTTCTCCAGGGACGCCCTGCAGAGTTCAACAAGACAATGCAAAACCACATTCTGCACACAGTACAGAGTCCTGCTGTGGAGGAAGAGGATACGGGTACTGGACTGGCCTGTCTGCAGTCCTGACCTGTCTCCAATAGAGAATGTGTGGTGCATTTCCAAGCACAAAATACAACAACGAAGACCTGGTACTGTTGCCCACTTTAAGACTTGTTTGCAGGAAGAATGGTACAAAATTACACCTGAAACACTTCATCACTTGCTGTCTTCAGTCCTTAAACATCTTTTTAAGTGTTATAAAAAGGAATGACAACATTACAAAGTGGTAAAAGCAATGCTGTTCCAACTTTTTATGTAATGTGTTGCAGGAACAAAACTGTAATACATGAGGAAAATCATGAGCAACACATTAAAAAATTTTGTTGTATTGTCTGCAATGAAATACAAGTCAAAATAAATTTAGAAATCACAATTTTTTATATTTTAGCATTTTCCGTACTGTCCCAGCTGTTTCTGATTTGTGGTTGTAGAAGGAGTGTTGACCCTCATTTTAGGCTGTTTTTCCTGGGCTGTTTTCTCAAAAATTTTGTTGTGATGACTCACTTCAAGTAAAATATACCCCTTTCTTTTAATTAAGACTAATAACTAGTGTATTGGGGGATGGGCATGACATGGTCATGAAATGTAAAGACAGTTTGGCCTTGTGAGGACCCCCATATTTTAACACATTTGATGAATAGAGTTTGGTCGGTTATGTGTTGTCTCCTTAGGCTCAATTTATACTTACCATTTGCTCTCTTGTATTAAAACTTAGATAACAAATTAAATGACATTGTAGTTGTTGTCCAATAATTTTCACACCTGAAATTGGCCAGGTAATATTAGTTCATTAGTTAAGTGTAGTAATTACTTGACAAACTTTCTGACCCAATCTTGTGCCTTTCCTTTTTACATTTACAGGAATTAAGTGAAGAGTCATCAATGACAGTGATCAAATGCAGTGCAAAAACTTCCACATAAGGGTAAGATACAGTAAGTCAATTTAATTTCCTTCTTGATATAAGCAGAGTTTCCATCCAAAACTGTAAATATAACTTATTGCAAACAAAATAATTTTCTCTGTGACAATGACAACGTTAGATGTAGAAGGATTAAGTGCCATTTTAGGCTATTTGTCCTGGGCTGTTATCTCAAAAACATTGTTGTGATAACTCTCTTTGAGTAAAATAGACCCCTTTCTATTAGGGATGTCAATTTCCACAAAATCCTGTGATCCATGATCATTTAAATTTGTGATAAATTATCAATTAATCATTAATCACCACTCTATAAACACAATAGATAAAGTTTTGAATTATTTGAAATATCAAACAAATCACCCAAGCCTTTTCCATTTGGAGACTTGCAGAAATTAATAGCGTAGTCTTTATGAACAGCCGGTTTATAAAATACATAATTAATGAATTTGGGTTACTGAAGAATAAAACCAATATGCAATATGCTCTTTGCATAATGATCACAGCGAAATAAGCTAAGTGCTTATTTTATATATAATAAAATAATATATTTATATACAGTAGTTGGCTAGGCTAAATAAAGGTGCCTTAAAGCTTCTGTGAAGAACAGACTATATGTGATATAATCTCAATAAACACTTGGTGCTTGATGTCAAATAGGATACATTATTTAAGGGCATTCGATACGACATTGATAGAATCTGTTGATGTCAAACTTATGTTTCCTTTTTAATATTAAGATATTTCCTCTGTAATATTACTATTATCCCTCATCGCCGGTAAAATAACCAGCCTTTGTATTTCATGTATTTTAAATATAGATTTTCCTGCCAGTTTGATGCAGGCAAATTAAATTTTGGCCAATCTTACTTGTTACTTTTTTACCTGAACTCACCGCGAGTAAGATGGAGAAAATGAAAGTACATCAGCATAGATGAAAATTCGGATGCTTAAGACATAATCTGTAAAATAAAGACTTATTTTAAACTTTGTTAGTTTTTAAAGTTTGTAGCAAATATAGGACAGTGGTTTGATAAAATAATTACAGTGGAGCATTAATTAAATCCTTATTTTTCAGGGAGTGAAACAAATCATCTACTGCACAGTTGTGCAACAGGCACGAACATAAATGTACACTTCATATATTTTTCTTAGAAAAGAATGTATTTTTTGTTGGTCAGTTATCTACAAAATAAAGAATGAATTACATTTGTGGTGAAGTGTTTCAAAAGAACTACTGCTATTCAGCGCCAAAACACAAACGTTTTGTTAAATAAAATAATAATATAAATAAAATTAAAGTAAAACATTCACAGTTTCAGGGAAGCATATATTAAATGTTTTCACTGTTAATGACAAAATCATTCATTGCGCTGGCCAGTTTCATTTTAATTCATTTAATCAAGTAATCTGAAAGAGCAGGACAGGCTTTACAAGCTATTCGCAGCACTGAATGTGTTCCCAGATTACCTAGGAAGAACAAACTGGGTCTGAAGGATGAGAGAACTCAGAAACTCATTGTGAGAACGAAGAGGTTCACCGCATGTCTGGCTGTGACGCACGATGTGCCAGTCTGTCAGATGAAATTGCTTAAAACATCTTTAATATTTTAGAGAAACTAGTTAAAGTTTGCATAACCAATGATTGATCTTATCCACCCGTGAACAACTCATAATTAAACATCACATAGCCTACTTTTTGATTACCTGACCCTCAAATTAACGGCAGCATCTGCAGATATAACGGAGTTCCACGCAAAACAGGGTTTTATGCATCCCCCCACATAACAAACTGCATACATCTGATTATTTTAAGTGTAAAGACGTGAATGCATGTCTCACAGCACAAATCATGACTTATCCTTTAATGTCATGCTTAATCGGCCATCGATAAGGTCTGTCGATTAAACGGGTTACTGACAATCAATCGATCATTGAGTAACTGTTAGCGTTCCTACTCTCTATTAATTAAGAATAATAACTAGTGTAATGGGGGATGGGCATGACATGGCCATGAACTGTTAGGACAGTTGGGCCTTGTGAGGACCCCCATATTTTAACACATTTGATGAATAGAGTTGGGTCGGTTAGGTGTTCACTTTATAGTGTATTGGGGGATGGGCGTGACATGGTCATGAAATGTAAGGACAGTTTGGCCTCGTGAGGACCCCCATATTTTACACAATTGATGAATAGAGTTTGGTTGGTTATGTGTTGGCTCGTTTTACATCTGGCACTAAGATTTTTGTCAATCATATCCAAAGTGTTTTGGTATTGATTTGACATTTTTGCGTCAATAAGGTTTACCTGATGCGCACACTTTTTAGCCTGGACATGCTTTCAATTCAATAATAACTGCAGCCACTTTTAGGCTGTCAAAAGGAAGTATTCAGTTAGTTTTTAATTAAACAGGCATATCATTTTATGATTTTTTTTTTTTAACTTTACACCAAATTGATGCTTGCATATAAAAGTATGTCTAGCATGTGAATTGGTTTTTAATAAACTCTCCCTCTGTCCAGTGTCACCATGAAGTACACCGTGCTGTTATTTCCAGTTTGGATTCTTGCAATGATTGTAGTGGTCCTACGTCAAGAAGAAAATGGCAGACTTCAATTTGAAAATGTAAGTATCTATGTCACAAATAATTAGCGTAGAAATGTATGTTTCATAATTTTTTTTAATCTGTGTTCTTCAGTACAAATATGGATTTCTCCTAGTTTTGTTTATTATATTTTATAATTCTGTTTTTTTTCGTCCATCAATTCACTATTTAAAAACCATATCCATTTTTTTCACATTTGTTGTTTTTAAGTAAATAAAAGATTATAATAAATAATTATAAATTAGTGTAAAATTTAACCTAAAAGTACTGGGATTATTTTCATTTTATTATGCAAGGCAAAAAACAACACATTTTGCAATTTTTTTTTTTTTTTTTTTTTTGTGCTATGTAAAATAAAAATATTTTCCAGCACAGCAAACACTATAGATTAGATAAAACATACACTCATTTACAGGTGCTGGTCATATAATTAGAATATCTTCAAAAAGTTTAATTATTTTATTAATTCCATTCAAGAAGTGAAACTG
Organism: Danio kyathit; assembly: GCA_903798195.1. Classification (NCBI taxonomy): domain Eukaryota; kingdom Metazoa; phylum Chordata; class Actinopteri; order Cypriniformes; family Danionidae; genus Danio; species Danio kyathit. The sequence continues at coordinate 1,785,367 of LR812535.1, forward strand.
TATAATGTGTACATTCATTCCACACAAACTGACATATTTCAAGTGTTTATTTCTTTTAATTTTGATGACAACTAAAAATGAGAAATATGAAAAGTGTGTGAAAAGGTTGAGTATTGAAGACACCTGGTGCCACACTCTAATCAGCTAATGAAAAACACCTGCAAAAGCCTTCAAATGGTCTCTTAGTCTAGTTCTGTAGGCTACACAATCACGGGGAAGACAGCTGATTTGACAGTTGTCCAAAAGATGACCGTTGAAACAATGCACAAAGAGGGCAAGACACGAAAGGTCGTTGCGAAAGAGGCTGGTTGTTCACAGAGCTCTTGGTCCAAGCTCATTAATAGTGAGGCGAAGGGAAGGAAAAGATGTGGTAGAACAAGAGTGTGCAAGCAATAGGGATAACCCCAACCTGGAGAGAATTGTGAAACAAAACCCATTCAAACATTTAGGTGAGATTCACAAAGAGTGGACTGCAGCTGGAGTCAGTGCTTCAAGAACCACTACGCTCAGATGTATGCAAGACATGGCTTTCAGCTGTTTGTTCCTTGTGTTAAGCCACTCTTGAATAACATACAGCATCAGAAGCATCTCGCCTAGTCTAAAGACTGGACTGATGCTGAGGTCCAAGGTCAATGCAGCTCTATACCAGGACGTTTTAGAGCACTTCATGCTTCCTGCTGCTGACCAACTTTATGGAGATGCAGATTTCATTTTCCAACAGGTACCTGTCCTTGGCACCTGCACACAGTGCCAAAGCTAGTACCTGCTTTAAGGACCATGGTATCCCTGTTCTTAATTTGCCAGTAAATTGCCTAACCTTAACCCAATAGGAAATATATAGGCTATTGTGAAGAGGAATGTCCACTCCATGCCACACCACATTGCTGCAGTCATTCATGCTAAAGCAACCCACACTAAGTATTGATCGCTGTGCACGCTCACACTTTTCATCTTTATACTTTTCAATTGTAAAAGATTTCTAAAAGTCCTTTCTTTGTATTGGTCTTAAGTGATATCCTAATTTTGCGAGAGACTGCATTTGAGGTTTCATTAGATGTCATTAAAATTAAAAGAAATAAACACTTAAAATATGTCAGTTTGTGTGGAATGAATGTACACATTATACAAGTTTCACTTCTTAAATGGAATTAATAAAATAAATAAACTTTTTGAAGATATTCTAACTATATGACCAGCACCTGTAAATGTGCGTATGTTTTATCTAATCTATAGTGTTTGCTGTGCTGGAAAATATTTTATTTTACATAGCACAACATACAACTATGCTAAATGTGTTGTTTTTTGCCTAATAAAATGAATGCATGTTATAATACTGAATTTAATTTATCTTGAAATTAAAATATGTTCTCTAATGAAATTTACTTAATGGGTGATTTAAATATTATTTGGATGTCTCAGACCTGTTCCCTAAAAACTAAAGTGTTGTATGTAATTAATGCATGTAATTTAACACAAGTTATTGATCAACCAACAAGAATTCATGTAAATAGTCTTGGTAAGAGAACTTTTACTTGTATTAACCATATTTATACAAATGCTGTGGAAATGTGTTCTAAGAGTGTATCTGTTCCTATTGGGTGTAGTGATCATAATATAATAGCGATTGCAAGAAAAACAAAGGTCCCTAAAGGAAGAACAAAAGTTATTTATTAAAGATTGTATAGAAAATTTTGTCAGGACTTATTTTGCAATGATGTAAATAACATATGTTGGGCTGATGTTTACAAGGAAGGTCATCCTGATGATGCATTAGCAGCTTTTGAAAGATTATTTTATTCTTTGGTGGATAAACATGCACCTATGAAAAAACACACAGTGAAGAATATTAGGGCACCATGGATTGATAATGAACTGAAGAGCATAATGGCAGAAAGAGATGTGGCATAGGGTATAGCAAATGGAGCTGGGAATAAACAGGACTGGGAAGTCTATTGTAAATTGCGTAATAAAGTAACTAAGATTAATAGAAAAAAGAAAAGCACATTTTATAAAGTAAAAATAAGTAAAAAAAAAAATATGATGGAAAAAAATTGTGGAATATTATTAATGAAATAATGGGTAGGAAATCAGGTTAAACTCCTTTTTTTATTGAGACAGGTGATTTATTTTTAACTAAATCAGATGAAATTGCCAATTATTTTATTGATTTTTTTATAAATAAAGTGAATAAGCTTAGAGAAGAAATGTTAACTGATAATATTATATCAAGTGAAAAGCAAATTGAAAAAATAGCAAGTTTTGAATTGAAGGAAGTAAATGTACAACAAGTGGAACAAAAATGATCAATGATAAAAGATAAACCATCAGGAAGGGATAACTTAGATGGTCGCCTTGTAAAATTAGTGGCCAGTTGTTTGGCGGAATCAGTCTGTCATATTTTCAATGCGAGTATTAAAAAAGGGATTTTCCCTTTAGCTTGGAAAGAAGCAAAGGTTATTCCTTTACAGAAAAATGCAGCACTGAGTTTTAGTGGGGCTAATAGTCGACCAATAAGTTTGTTGCCAGTTCTTAGTAAAGTGTTTGAAATGATAGTGTGTGAACAAATTCAATTATTTTTTAAAGAAAAAAATGTATTCTCTGACTTTCAGCATGCATATCGAGTAGGACATTCAACAGGAACAGCATTAACACAAATAATTGATGATTGTTTAGTACACATTGATCATAGTAATTTAGTAGGAACAGTATTGTTGGATTTTAGCTCTGCTTTTGATGTACTGGATCATAAATTATTGCTTGAAAAATTAAAAATTTTATAAATTTACTTCTCAAACTGTGCATTGGTTTAAAAGTTATCTGACTAGTAGGAGGCAATGTGTATTTTATAATGGAAATTATTCGGAAGTGAAAGAGTTGCAATGTGGTGTGCCTCAAGGAAGTTGTTTAGGACCATTGTTATTTTCTATTTTTACCATTGATCTTCCTTTGGTTTTAAAGCATGCAAGGGCAGTTATGTATGCAGATGATACAGCATTATATCTACCAGCGGCATCGATAGAAAAATGATCTGCTGATTTAGATGAGGAGTTACAGTTAGTGGTAAAGTGGGTACAGAATAATAAAATGGTTTTAAATTTGACAAAAACCAAAAGTATTGTGTTTGGATCAAACTTTCAATTTAAATGTAAACCACAGTTAAATTTGTCTGTAGTGAGTGTGCCTATTGAACAGGTAGAGGAAATTAGGCTTCTTGGAGTTCTTCTTGATAGTAGGTTAAAGTGGTCAAAACAGATCGATAAAATGGTAATAGTTATGGGAAGAGGTTTATCAATTATTAAGAGATGTGTAGAATTTTTACCACAGTACTGTATCTCTCAAATTGTTCAGGCAATTGTTCTTTCTTATCTAGATTACTGTCCAGTGGTATGGTCGAGTGCATCAAGTAAAGACTTAGATAAATTACAGTTAGTCCAGAATAGAGCTGCACGACTAATTTTACACTGCAATAGAAGAGTTAATATTATGAAAATGCATAAAACTTTAGGTTGGTTATTGGTGAAAGATAGGGTAATTGTTTCTCTGCTTTGTTTCATAAGAAATATTTTTGTGTCAAGAGTTCCAAGTGTATTGTACTGGCAACTTTTGTATAGTAATGCTAGTCATCATTTTAACACCAGGCATGCATTAAAAGGAAATTTTTTGCTTCCCATTTCAAAAACTAATGCAAAGCAACTCACTGTAATGTATAGAGGAATGAAATCATGGAATGAATTGCCATCAGACATTAGATGCTTTGTAACAAGTAAAATGAGGTTTAAAAAATTGTTTAAGAAATATTTAATGGCACAATATTAAGTGGATTGTTGATCTGGATGTTAAATAAGAATTTTGTATTTTAATGTTTTTATTGGTCTTTGTTGTTGTGTATTAATGTAATTTTGTGTTGTGTTTGATGGACCCCAGGAAGAATAGCCACTACCTTAATAATGGCTAATGGGGATCCTGATAAATAAATAAATAATAGTACTGTTAGATTCAATTTTACATTAATTTATTATTTAATATAATAAATAGTTTCACTGCTTGAATGGAATTAATGAAATCCATTTTTTGAAGATATACTAATTATATGATCAGCACCTGTATTTAGCTGAAGAAATACACCAGTTAGGCAGCACTAAGGAACTGCTCTTTTATTGAGTATGATGCAGAAAGCCCGCACTCTGACTGTAAAATAAGTCTTTATTGTTTTTTTTTTTTACAATGTCAGTAAAAATATGTATTTCTGTATATTTGTGTTTATCTATTGCAGACACCAAATCAAGGAGAGTTTTGATTAAAAACATGGAGCAGACTGACGGGAATGCTGTCGTGAACAATTGGACACCTCACCACAAAAGCAGAGTGTCATCAATTCAAGATAGCTGAAGACCATGTTCTTAAAGAAAGAAGACAAATTGAAGTGACTTTGTGAGGAACAGAGGTTTGCGGATGTAAAAGAAATGTTGGAGTGCATTTCAACAAAGAAAAGCAAAAACTGTTCTTTTAATTCATCCAAAAATGAAATTAACTCATGATTTATTCACCCTTATGTCATCCTAGCTATATATGACATTATTGGTTCAGATGAACACATTAAGAGTTATTTTACATTTTCTCTGGGCACTTAAATACTATAATGGATGTGAAGTGTGGGCCTTTTTGGAACGTTGAAACTGTCCATCGCCAAACAGTCCCAATACATGTCATGGCATTTGAAGTGGATCGATAGGTTTGTAACAAAAATATTTTTTTTTTTTTATGAATTATGAACTCCAGTTGCTACTTGCACGTTGGTGACAAAGTCAGATGAACATAACCGAATCCAAGAACAAATCGAAGATGTCCCAAACTCGGCCAACTTGACTCATTTCGCAAACAAGCATACAGACATTGGCAGATACAAAAACCCATTGATCTGCTTCAAAAGACACGTTACCTCCCGGACATGTATGGGATAGTTTGACGACAGACATTTGGGCTTTTTCAAGGTTTAAAAAGGGGTCACAGTTCACTACCATTATAATGTTTAAAAATGCCCAGAAAAATACAAAATAACTCTTAATGTATTCATCTGAAAGAAGAATGTCATGTACACAGAGGATGGCATTAAGGTGAGTAAATCAATTTTCATTTTTGGTTGAACTAACATTATAAGGGGCAGAACCCTTAAAAATGTTGTCATGAAGTAGTTTTTTTTTTTTTAAGCCTTGTTGAATAAATGCATTTGAGACAGTGATTTGATGTTACTGATCTATCTATCTATCTATCTATCTATCTATCTATCTATCTATCTATCTATCTATCTATCTATCTATCTATCTATCTATCTATCTATCTATCTATCTGAAAACACTGATAAACACTGATTGTCCTCATAATCCAGTGTTAGTAAAGTGTGTTGGTGTGTATGAGTGAAGTCCAGTTAAATACTAAATGTGCCCATAATCCAGTGTTAGTAATGTGTGTTGGTGTGTATGACTAAAGTCCAGTTAAACACTAATTGTCCTCACAATCAGGTGTTAGTAAAGTGTGTTGGTGTGTATGAGTAAAGTCCAGGTAAACACAAACTGTCCTCACAGTCAGGTGTTAGTAATGTGTGTCGGTGTGTATGACTAAAGTCCAGTTAAACACTGATTGTCCTCACAATCAGGTGTTAGTGATGTGTGTTGGTGTGTATGAGTGTAGTCCAGTTAAACACAAACTGTCCTCATAATCCAGGGTTATTACTGTGTATGTGTAACACTCATGACTGTACTCATAATGCATGATTAAATCAGAAACGCCCACTTTTGCCCTGTCCTCACATTGTTGTAGAATGTCAGGTCTTAATATTTCCAGACTCTTTCACAATAATTAAATTCTGAGTAGACAGAATTATTCCCCATGCAATATGGATAAGATTCATATTTCTCACTAATCTGTAAGACAAAAGGAAAGGTGGGTCCCCATATCCCATGATGGTACTTTTTTGGGAAAAAAGTCCCAATAAACCACCCGTACCAGTATGTGTGTGTGTGTGTGTGTGTGTGTGTGTGTGTGTGTGTGTGTGTGTGTGTGTGTGTGTGTGTGTGTGTGTGTGTGTGTGTGTGTGTGTGTGTGTGTGTGTGTGTGTGTGTGTGTGTGGTCACGTGATGTGCGCTTTCAGTGGTATGGTGTGGACTGTGATATTTTCAGAAATGCTAGATGAAATGTCAGTGTGGATGTGGATCATTTTCGTTCTAAAATGCCATTTTAAAACTAAGACGTATTAGTGTAAACAGAGCCTAAGTGTGTATTTTTCGTGAGCGGGTTGCTGCTGCGACGTGGGCAGGGCGGAGGATCGCAATGCTGGCTCAGCATCGTGATGTCTATCGTCCATCGGCAATGGCATCATCTATCGACCCAAGCCTACGGAGCATACTGCCCGAGAGACATTTTCAAGATGGCCACCGATTGAAATGACTTGCCTTAAAGGGACTTTGGCATACCAGTGCATTTTGCAGTCAGAATTAAAAAAATAATATTAAAAAGCAGGGAAAATCCTGTTCATAAAAATACCTGTGTATGTGTGGACATGGCCTCAGCCTTTTCCAACTTCTTTTTGCCCTCAAACAAAGAACAAAACAGAGCTATGTCTGAAGTATACCAGGGGCTTAACACTGATCATAGCTTACAGAACTCAAGGAATAAAGCGCATCTTTCACCGTGAGGGTCTGTGTTGGCGTGCACTGGTGAGGCGTGCATTATCAGGAGGTCAAGAGTGAAATGAGCCGAGGTCAAAGGTCAATCTATAACACTCCTCTCAAAGTGCCAGAACTTTCATCAAACTGCCACAAACACTGTGATTTATTAGCTGCAGGTGTCTGGTGTCGTCTTTTCCAGAGTCCAGGATTAGATTACACACACACACGCACACACACGCACGCACGCACACACACACAGATAATCGCCTGCTTCATCTTCTTAAAGAGACTGAAGGAGAGACTGTTATCAGTATGAAATTATGTTCTTCTCAAATTAAACATTCACATTTGTGCATTTGTCAAATATTTTATCCAAAGTGACTTATAATATTGCTTGCTTGTAGTTTTATTTTAGGCATTCACTGCAATGAAACTTTTTCCAGCATAAGTAAATAAATACAGTAAAAAAATAAGTAATTTTTTTTTTTTTAAATAACTAAAACTAAATGAGTCAAATAAATAAACAATAATACATTAATATAAAAATAACAAAACTTAATTTGTACAATAGATCCTCAAAGTCTAGAACATATTAAAACGTCTTGGCAGCTTGACCTGAAGAGAGACTTCACAGAATTAGAATGGGATGGTATTTTACATAAAGTACACTCATCATCACACTGTACCAGACATGCCCTTATTCAATTTAAAATACTTCACCGGTTACATTTTACAAATTTTAAATTGTCTAGGATCTATCCTACTGTTAGTCCAGCATGCAGTAGATGCTCAAATTCACCAGCCACAACTGGCCACATGTTTTGGTTCTGCCCAAATCTAGGGAGGTTTTGGAAAGATATTTTTCAGTTGTTTAGTTATATGTACGGTTTTCTTATTGAACCTGAACCCCTGTTGGCAATTTTTGGAACCAGTCCCGAAAATATTGTGCTTAAAGAAGAAATATGTAGAGTAATTGCTTTTACCATGCTATTGGCAAGGCGTTTAATTCTTCTCTATTGGAAAAAATCTGAGCCGCCAACACATAGTAGATGGATCAAAGACGTGATGTATTTTATTCAGCTGGAAAAAATCTAATTTACTCTCAGAGGTTCAAAAAATACATTTTTTAAAACATGGTCTCCCTTTCTTATACGTTGACAATTTACAATTCTTCGAGGGGGAGGATATTTAATCTCATACAATCACAAAAGATCCCCCTGCACCCCCCCCCCCTCCCTTCTTTTTTAAAATGTAATTAAATTTATTTTTTTTTATCATTGCTTTTATCTCACTGTTACCTTGCAATGCCTTTTACAGTGGGCGTGCTTGTAATAAAGGTATACAGAGCCTTCCTTCTATTACACCCTGGATGGTTCACTTTCTATGCGAATTGTATATCTTCTTGTATTTTCCTTTTTTTATATATTTTTTATATACATTTATTTATTTATTTGTTTATTTATTTGTTTGCTTGTTATTACTGTATTGAAGTTGTGTATGCACCCTATACGTACACTTGCTGTGCATTTGTGTGACGCTTGAGGACCCAAATGTTTGCAGATTGTTAGAACGTGTTTCTTCTGTTAAAGCCACAAAAGGGAAATTAGTGTTGGGGATGTTTGTTTATATATTTGTTTTTTTTGTTGACTGCATGTTTTTTTTTTTTTTTTTTGTGCAACTTTGTAAAAAATTCTATAAATAAAGTATTAAAAAATAATAATAATAAAACAAATAAAAAGTAACACAATAAGTAAATAAATAAGTTTAAAAAACACATGAATGCATAAAAGGGCAAGAGATTTGTTGCTTCAGTAATGATGTTCGCATTATACTCTCACAATAGTGAGAAAGACAAATCTGAAATATTAGGACAAAAACGCCAAACAAAACAAACATTTATTTTAATTCTTTCTATATGGTGCTATAATGTCAGAATATTTAGATCCAAACTCAGAATTCATACAAAAAAAGTCAAGAATTGGCAAAACTCAGAAGAAATTAGTTATTAAATAAAAATGTGTCTGAAACAATCAGGAAAACACCCTAAAATGTCAACATTAATATTAAAATTAAGTCAACTAAACAGTTCTAAGTTTACTCCGTTTTTAAAGGGCACCTATTTTACCTCTTTTACAAGCCTTTGGTCTCTCCAGAAAGTGTCTGTAAAGTTTCAGCTCAAAACACCCATCAGATTACTTATCATAGCCTCCAGAATCTGCCCAATTTGGTGTCTGAGTACAGCTGTGTTTTTAGCCTGTGGCTTTAAATGCAAATGATCTGCTTCTCCCCACCCACCGCTCCTACATGCGTGTCTGCTTCTCACTGTCATGCATTACATCAGATAAACAGCTGTCAGTGATAGAGATAGACTCGGATGAAGCTGAAATAAGGTCATTAGTAGGCCCACACGAAATTTGCGCACACAGAATTCTGCAGATTTTTCGCAGAATTCCGCAGATTTTTCGCAGAATTCCACAGATTTTTCGCAGAATTCCGCAGATTTTCCGCAGATTTCCTAAGATTTTTAGCCCATCGCTAATTCTAATGAGTAAATGTGTGTAAATCTGAATTTATTCAGTTTTTAAATTACACATATTTCACATATTAAGGTTTTAGTTATGAGACTCCCAAAATAATTCAGCAGAAATCCGCAGATTTTTACCAAAATTCGCCGCAGAAATTGCAAAAAACGTCCGCAGATTGCGTCTGGCCCTGGTCATTAGTTAAAAATACCAAGTAAGTTTATTTTATGTATTTGTACTGAAGTTATTTCAAGCCTTTCTGAAACGATAAGCCACACACAATTGCCGTTTGCACTACACACACCCACACACACATGCATGTTTACTGACACCATGCGGCCATGGTGACTATAGTGGTTAAGAATTACATAGCCATTTTACTCTCTTTATTACAAACATGCTCTGTTTTAAAAACGTTTTAAACTTATGAAATTAATTCTCGAGGTGTAGCTGACCACAGAGAGTTGGAACAGATATTTTAATCCCAGTTTATTTGCAAAAAATGTTCTGTGGACGTGTGTATGTATACATGTTATCATAGAGACATGGCACCTGTCAATCAATTCGGTGGGCGGGGGAAATCGCACTCTTACGTCACGTTGCGGTGGGCCTCAGAATCACTGGGATTTGGATCCTATTTTGACGGCAGGAAATTTTTAAAAAGAGACTTATTGTGTTTCTATCAGCCCAATATGACTGTGGACACACTATACCGACACACAGTTCTTACAGCTTACAAAAGATGATTTTCATCATAGGTACCCTTTAAGTAAAGTCAACCTGATTCTTTTAAAGCAATGGGTTTGCTACACTCTTTTATATAAAAAAGTTATTAACTATTATTTACAGTTTTGCAATATATATATATATATATATATATATATATATATATATCCCCCCCCCCAAAAAAAAAAAAAGCAGATATTTTTGCTGCTCAACAAAGTAAAAAAAAGTGATAAAAAAGTGTAAAGATAAATATATGCATACAGCCTCTGTTTTTCGAGCTTTAATATTGCCAGAAACCCTTTGCACAATTACACAAACACAGATGTGAATGCCTGGTATATGTGTGGTCCCATTACATGTTCTTACGCACTGCTTAGTGTTATTTAGGTAGCTGCTATAAAGATGTCAGCAGGGTAACTGCTTTTAACTAAGTCGCTCAGCAAGTCTATCTTCAAACTGTTGCTTCATCATAACAGTAGTGCAGTTACAGCATCTCTAGTGGCTACACTGAGAATACAAGACACATCTTACTTAAAGGATGCAAGACATCTTTCTTAAAAGTTATTTTTTTCTACTCTCAGTTCATTGAATAAATAGGTGAACATTTGCAGAAGATTAAAGAAGATTTTGAGCTGAATGTGTTGTCCTTGATTTGTATAATGGTGATTTGTGAATGTTGACAGGTTTTTTAGATTACAAAATAAACACATAGAAATGAGTTCAAATCAATAGGTATGGCTCCTGATGACACATTGAGGTCTTATGAAGCAAAATGGTCAGTCTGTGTAAGAGACTGAAGATTATTTATATTTATACCATAGCAGCTGCAGAATCACTACAACAGAGCAATAACTATAGTTGTGTTACCATAGCAACAGTAGAATCACCACAACAGATCAATAACTTTAGTTCTGTGTTACCATAGCAACTGTAGAATCACTACAACAGAGCAATAACTAAAGTTGTGTTACCATAGCAACAGTAGAATCACCACAACAGATCAATAACTTTAGTTCTGTGTTACCATAGCAACTGTAGAATCACTACAACAGAGCAATAACTATAGTTGAGTTACGATAGCAACTGCAGAATCACTACAACAGAGCAATAATTATAGTTGTAATACCATAGCAACTGTAGAATTGCCACAACAGATAAAAAAATAGTTGTGTTACCAAAGCAACTGTAGAATTACCACAACAGATCAATAACTATAGTTGTTACCATAGCAACTGTAGAATCACCACAACAGATCAATAACTACAGTTGTGTTACCATAGCATCTATAGAATCACCACAACAGATTAATTACTATAGTTGTGTTACCATAGCAACTATAGAATCACCACAACTGAATAATTACTATAGTTGTGTTACCATAGCACCTGTAGAATCACCAAAACAGATCAATAACTATAGTTGTGTTACCATAGCAACTGTAAAATTACCACAACAGATCAATAATTATAGTTGTGTTACCATGGCAACTGTAGAATCACCACAACAGATCAATAACTATAGTTGTGTTACCATAGCATCTATAGAATCACCACAACAGATTAATTACTATAGTTGTGTTACCATAGCAACTATAGAATCACCACAACAGATTAATTACTATAGTTGTGTTACCATAGCAACTATAGAATCACCACAACAGATCAATAACTATAGTTGTGTTACCATAGCAACTGTAGAATAACCACAACAGATTAATTACTATAGTTGTGTTACCATAGCAACTGTAGAATCACCACAACAGATTAATTGCTATAGTTGTGTTACCATAGCAACTGTAGAATCACCACAACAGATCAATAACTATAGTTGTGTTACCATAGCAACTGTAGAATCACCACAACAGATTAATTGCTATAGTTGTGTTACCATAGCAACTGTAGAATCACCACAACAGATCAATAACTATAGTTGTGTTACCATAGCAACTGTAGAATCACCACAACAGATTAATTGCTATAGTTGAGTTACCATAGCAACTGTAGAATCACCACAACAGATTAATAATTGTAGTTGTGTTACCATAGCAACAGTAGGATCACCACAACAGAGTAATAACTACACTTGTGAGTTATCGTAGCAACTGCACGATCACCACAACAGATCAATTCAAGTTCTTCATGGTTCTTAAAGTATGGTTCAAAAAGAAATACTTTTCTAATAATTAAGTGGCTCATTCTCAATTCCTGTAATCAATATTTATAGCTTCATCAGTGGAGCATCGTTCACTGGCTCATTTTCCCCTGGAGCAGTTTCAGCTCGTCCTTCACTGGACCTGGATGAAGACAGTTCTGTTTAAACATGGAAAAAGCCTGAAAAGCGGCTCCAAATCATGTCGGAAAACTCAAATTAAGCTTCTAACATCTTCCTGCTGATAATGAGGCTTTTAGACAATCACAGAGCCATTCAGAACAATCCACTGCGTTGTTTTCTTGATTCCTGACATTATGGTAGGCAAATATTTCATCTCATTTAGTGTTTGGCAAAGCACCTGAAATTGGGTTGAAAATGCTCTGAATGACTCACAATGAACCCTCACAGATGCACATGCAAACCTTTACTGTTGCTTTCATCTGATGGACATCTTTTCTCCTTCAGTTTAGTAAATAATACCATGATTATGTGATGCTCTAAGATTAGTTTCTTACAGACAAACAGAAGCATAGGTGAAGTTTCAGGTTGATTTTATATCTTGATGGACATCAGGTTTTGAGTTAAAACTAAAGCATGCTTTTTTATATGTTGGTCTTAAAGGGGTGGTCCACAGTGTATTTTTAAGGCTTGGTTGTGTTTATAAGATGTAAAGCAATGTGTGTTCAGGCTTCATTTGTATAAAATCACCTTATTTTTTCATATATCTTACTTTGATTATATACAGCTACTCAGCTTACATGAAAACCACTGTCATATTTCCTAGTTCCTCTGAAAGGCCCGCTCTCAAGAGACTCTGATTGGTAAGCTAACATAATGTGCTGTGATTCGCGGATTAGCTCCACGTCACCAGTAAAGCGTCACACCTCCACAAGCATGTGCTTTGCATCAGCTGTGTAAATGGTGTGAATCAGAGTAGCTGTAAGCCAGGGGTGTCCAAACTCGGTCCTAGAGGGCCGGTGTCCTGCAAAGTTTGGTTCCAACCATCAGACACACCTGGGCTAGCTACACTGAAAAAAATAAATCTGAGCGTTTGTAAATATTATGTGGTTTAATTTGTGAAATCAACAAAAAATGTTAAGTTCGTAGCTTTACATGAATAAATGTAGTTTAGAATTCATCTGGGTTTGTTCAAAACACAACACATTGTGCATTTTTTTATTTACTCAGTTTTTCCGCGTAATCTCAGACAAACATTTTTTGTACTCGTAGACAACATAACATAACCTTGTTTAATTTACAAAATAACTATTCCCCTTCGTCTTTGGCTGAGAAACTCCCTGCATTTGAAAGAAGAAGAACATGCGGACGGAATAAGGTAAGAATCAAGTTATTAAAGTTAGTTATAGGTTCATTAACATTTGTTTTACAACAGTTTTGACATTGTACAGAAACAAAGACAGCTGTAAACTGTAAAAAGAACTGTGCTTTATACGGATTTACAAACATAAACGGTAAAGCTGGTGTGTGGCAGTTAGTTGCAGCATGTGCTAATGCTAATGGCGGATTTGTTTTTACTCTAAGTTGACACTAACATTTGCAAATCTGACTATAAAATAATGCATGTTGTGTAAAATAATGTTAGATTGTATTTTTAGAGGAGGATTAGTAGTTAGATTCTTTCAGTTTAACCTCTTTACACAAGAATCTAGCTTCAATGTTTGACCAGACTGTTTATGTTATATGTTGCAGTGACATTAACTTCTTAATTCATGTCAGGAGCCCAAAATAATTAATCATTATTTATCTTCAATATAATAAAAACGAGTAGGCCTACATAATATTTGCATGCAACTATGCTTCGATTTATTTTAGCTCACGTAACTGCACTGATGGCATATGTTAGAACAAAAATGTACATGTTTGGAGAAACACTGATTTATTCTCACATTTCTAAAATATTCTGTTAAGATGATGGTTTTATGTTCTTTAACTTAAATTACATGTAAAGGGCCTTTCAGAGAAGCTCTCTTTGGTCTTAAGCACTATTTTCAAACATTATTTAAAGTCAAGATATTGATAAAAATCATGTTAGTTATTATGCAAGCCAGGCTAGCAAATTGAAGTATAATAATAAAAGTGCCTCAGATAAAAATGCTGAGAAAAATGTTTGTTTTTATTTTACTACATTTTTAGATAACGATTTAAATTCAAATTTACTAGTTAAACTATTTGCTCTGAATTTGTGCATTGGTCAGTTAATAATCATTACACACTCTCCCCAACAGGCAATTCTCTTGACAAGTGCACTGAATAATGGTATGTAATGTTTAAGAAATTGGTTTATTGTGTTAACTGTTTAAAAGCTGATTGCAGTTCATTAAATTCACATTTGGACAGGTGGAAGATAAGTTAATGGTGACAATTTTAATGTCATGTTATATATTTGTAGGACAACAGCATTGACTCCCGAAGATAAACTGTTATCAGAGGCTTAATACTCTTCCTTCGTAAAAAGACAGAGTTTATCAAGGACTACCAGGTAAAGGAACATTTTTTTTTTTTTTTCATGTGAAAATCTTTAACAAAATAAGTGAGATTATACAAAATGCATGTTATTTTTGATTAAGTACTCTTTTGAGTAACATTTTTCATACAAGATATTTACATATAGTTCAAAAAACAAAAATCTAACTCAAAAATTTTAAATAGCCCCAACAAAAGTTTACATACATTGGTTTTTAATATGGTTTGTGGTTTCCTGATGATATACGAGTGTCTTTTCTGCTTTGTGATGGATGGTCATCAGTCTTATGTTTGTTCTGAAAGGTTAAACTCCCCTGAAAAGTTAAATCCTCCATGTCCTGCACATTTTTCAGTTTTTCAGCATCTTCTGCAGATTTTAACCCTTTCCAGCAGTGATCGTTTGATTGTGGGATTTGTCTTTCAGTCTTTTCACTCTGAGGATGATCGAGGGACTCAAACAAAGCTATTAAAAAGGTTCAACATTCACTGATGCTCCAGAAGTAAATGCAAGGCATTAAGAGCCGGGCGGTGAAAACTTGTATAATCTAAATATTAAGGTAAATTGCAATTTGCCTTTTAGAAAATATGCAAATATTTTCTGTTTTTTTTTTTTTTTTTTTTTTAAGTAAAATATGATATTTCAAAAAGATATTTTAACAAAATAAGAAAAAAATGACATCTTCCTGTTTAAAAGTTTTTTTTAAAAGTCAGTTTAACTGTTCAGAACAAACAAGAGACTCATGAACAACCACCATAAAGTAAGAAAGCCAAGGGTGAGTAAACTTTTGCAGGGGGCTATTTTAATAATTTAAGCTATGTTTTTGTTTTGTGGACTATTTAAGTAAATTTTACAGTTTAAGTAAAATGTCTTAGCATAGTATATTTTGGTTCAATATTTTTGTTCAGAGGGACAGCAAACTATGTGCATTCTTTACATTAGCAAATATAAAATATATTTTTAATTATTTCTGTTTTGTTTTTTTGTTTTTTTACAGGTTTAAGATGACTACGATTCTATAACCATTCAAGAGCACCTCAGTTCACTTGTTCCCAACATCTTTGTGGACAACCAATTCAAGGATGAAGGTCACAAGAAAGCTGAAATAGCCATAGAGAGAGCAAATGTACTTTTTGGACCAGATTCTTGCCCCTACTGTACCTCATGGGCTGCATTTATGCACTGGAACTAAGCTATCCAAAGAAACTCAAATACAACTTTGAGGTCTTTCATAAAAGCTTCTTCAAGCTTGACGATGAACAGCAACATGTTCCCCAACGTCCTCGATCTCAAGGTCAGCTTATTGGCCTAAAAGCCATACAGACATTGTTGATAGTAGTGGGATTTTGTTGGGTCACTTCAGTAAAATTGTACTGTTCAGATTCTTCAGGTTTACCAAAAGCACTTTTTTGAAATGCAATTTTCACATTTGGACCATATTTGAAGGTTAGTTGAAGGGTTAGTTCACCAAAAAATGATTTTTTTATTTTACTGTTTTCTCTCCCTAAAGTGGTTTCAAACCTTTGTTTCTTTCTTCTGTTGAACACTAAAGAAAGTTATTGAAAGAAAGCTTATTGTGTTCCACAGTAGGAAAAAACAAATCTTTGTGTTCAACAGAAGACAAAACGTTTGAAACAAGTAAAGGGTGAGAAAATGATGACAGAATTTCTATTTTTGGGTGAACTATCCCTGTGCTTGTGAAGTATAGTGATCTTGTGAAGATTTTGTTTTGTTTAGTTTTTTTGCACAGTCTGAATGTAATTTTGATTAAAGCATTACCAGTTAATAAAGTGCATATGTTTAGTAAGATGCATAAAAAAAGTCCAGTCAAAAAAAAAAAGGTTTAGTTTTCTGTGAAGATTTTTTACTTGCTTGTTTACAATGCGTATGATATTGGTTGCAGTTAAGGATAAGTAAACACAAGCACTATTGTGTAGAAAATAGTCTGAACCATACGTATTAAGTCCTTTTTATTCCATCATTTTATATGTTTTGATGGAGTAAAAAAATAAAAAATTGGTATGTTGAAATGTATATTGAAGAAAAAAATAAAACCTTTCATTTTTCACATATCCTGTCATTTCTTTACACAATTTGCCTGCTTTATGTAATATTTTGTATGAGTATTCTACACCTAATTAAAATTTGTAATATAGACAATTTAAAAAAAGATGTTGGTTTCAATACAAAATGTAAGTTTATAACTCATTAGGTTATGTAGATCCCACACACAAAATAATGGTTAGAGAAATAGAAAAATCAAGTTAAGTTTATGTGAAAATTGTATTCCGACAGATATAAACATTAAGTAAGTTCTACAAGGCCTAGTATTGTTTCATCTACATAATAAAACTATGCAAAAAAATTCATTATTTTTTTTAAGTAAATGAAGCAGAAAATTTTTATCAGTGTAATCAAGCTCTTACTAGGCTTTCTAGAAACATTAATGCGGGTGTCTTGAGGCAAGTTAGAGCTAAAATCTGCAGGACACCAGCCCTCCAGGACTGAGTTTGGACACACATGCTGTAAGCAGTATCTGTTTGAGCCTTAATCAAAAATGATGAACTTCATGCCTGCTCTCTAAAATAACATCTGACAAGTGTCTGTAACAAGGGAAAATAGGGTGCGGCTCCTTTAAGAGAGATCGGTTTTATGTATCTGTATCTGTGTGTGTGTGTGTGTGTGTGTGTGTGTGTGTGTGTGTGTGTGTGTGTGTGTGTGTGTACTATCTATAAATGAATGTAACACGAGAACCGCATGTGTACATTACACATCAACTAAAGTTTAAAATATGATATCGTAGTGGACCACCCCTTTAAAGAAAGCTCTTTAGAGGACATTTTTAATTAATTTAATACATTTTAATCCTAGTATAATTTTTTAAATTCATTTTAATATACTAATATTCAAGTAATATTAACCCAATTCTAGTAAACTGTAAAAAAAAAAAAAAAAAAAAAAAAAAAAGTTGACTCAACTTAAAATTAAGGCAACAAACTTCAGGACATTTATGAGTTGACTTAACTTTTAACCCAGTTACTGCACTTGACTCGATTTAAGTTGAGTAAACTCAAAAATGTCCTGAAGTTTATTGCCTTCAAATTTTAAATTGAGTCAACTTTGTTTACAGTGTAATACAATTTGTTTTAATCGTATAAATCATTATTAAAATAAACTGAAACTGGAACAACCTTTAATTCTTTTATTTATCCAATACAGATGCAGTTAATAAACAAACAGCAGACATTTTTATTAGCAGACATTATTAACTAAGTGATAATATTTATAATAATAAATAATATTAATATAAATAATAAAAATGAGACATATAAATCCACTCAGGCGTCACGGTGGTTCAGTGAGTAGCACGATCGCCTCACAGCAAGAAGGTTGCTGGTTCGAGCCTCGGCTGGGTCAGTTGGCATTTCTGTGTGGAGTTTGCATGTTCTCCCTGTGTTCGCGTGGGTTTCCTCCGGGTGCTCCGGTTTCCCCCACAGTCCAAACACATGCGCTATAGGGGAATTGGGTAGGCTAAATTGTCCGTAGTGTATGTGTGTGAATGAGTGTGTATGGATGTTTCCCAGTGAAGGGTTGCAGCTTGAAGGGCATCCGCTGCGTAAAACATATGCTGGATAAGTTGGCGGTTCATTCCGCTGTGGCGACCCCACACTGCCTCTTTGAACATTTACCTTCTGGTGGACGCTACAGAGCACTGCGCACCAGAACAGCCCGACACAGAAACAGTTTCTTCCCTCAGGCAATCCATCTCATGAACACTTGATGATAGTAATTGTGGAACCAACATCACTACCTGCTATACGCTTATTTAACAACACACTTTACATGCCAATTTGCACATAACAGCTGCACATATAACGCTGTATATAGTAATATAGCTGTACATACACTTGTCAATTTGTATATTTGCATTCACTACTTTTTAAAATATATTTATTATCTGTTTTTTTGTCCCGTCTCTGTAATTCTGTTGCACTGCAGAAGCTCTGTCACAAGAACAAATTCATCGTATGTGCGAACATACCTGCCAATAAAGCTCTTTCTGATTCTGATATAGTAAACAAAATTATGGCAGTATACTAAAATAAATGTTTCATATATATATATATATTATATATATATATATATATATATATATATATATATATATATATATATATATATATATATATATACAAATCACATAGGTAAAATTAAACAATAAAACATTTGAAGTAATATGCGTGACAAATTGTGTACAGTTGACCATGGACTCATTCACACAATGTGTAATATACATTGATATTAAAACATTGTAAAATAAACTTATCCTGGAAATTTAAACCAAAGAAAAATTTTATAAAATATCAAATGCATTTTAAAAAAAGCAATAAAATAAAATAAAAATAATAAAGTGTACTCGAATAAAATGTTAAAAATAAAAATAAATGTAATTAATTATTTATAGCGTGCATGTGTAATCCAGCCTCTATCAGGAGTGTTGATCAGTGGTGTTCTGCTGAACTCTGTGTGACCCGTGTCCTTTGCATGATGTGAGTCTAACAGCAGAAGTGTTTCCCTGTGACCGGGCAGAAAGGTCAAACACGAGCAAACACGCAGTGAGTCTGTCCCTGCACTGGCCCTCCACAGCCCCGGCTTCACCTCCAGCCGCCGCCACCGCGCTCCATACACTCACACGGGCACAGCGCCAAAACAAGCAGCCGCATGACGAGGGTGTGAAAGGGCAAAAGGGCAAGAGCAGCCGCTGCCAGGAGCTGACAGACCAACACCGCCGTCACGCACGGAAAACAGGAGCCGATCCGGTCACGCAGGAGCTCCCATATAGAAGTCTGATATACAGGGTTTGGACAATGAAACTGAAACGCCTGCTTTTAGAGCACAATAATACATTAGTATGGTGTAGGGCAGGGATGGGCAAGATTTATTGTATTTTATTAAAGTCTACCGCTCAACCCTAAACTCAACCGTCACAGTAATGTAAAAGCAGATCTGGATCTAGTTTTCTCTATTAAAATAGCTGATTAACCATGTGGATGGTTGATAACATCCTTCTGAGCCTACCAGTAGGTGCAGAAGACCCCTACTGGCCCATATCTATCAGCTGATAACCACTGATAACACCCAATCAATGGAGTGATAACATTCAAAATGGGTGCTGCAGGGACACCAGCCCTCCAGATTTTGCCCATCCCTGGTGTAGGGCCTCCCTGTTTTGAGGCAATACAGCATTAATTGGTCTTGGGAATGACAGACACAAGTCCTGCACAGCGGCCAGAGGGATTCTGAGCCGTTCTTCTGTCAGAATAGTGTTCAGGTCACTACAGTACGTGATGCTGCTGGAGGAAAACCTTTCCTGACTCGCTCCTACAAAACACCCCAAAATGCTCAATAATGTTTGGATCTGGGTATTGTGCAGGCCATGGGAGATGTTCAACTTTACTTTCATGTTCATCAAACCACTCTGTCTCCAGTCTTGCTGTGTGTATTGGTGCATTATCATTCTGATACACACCACCGCCTTCAGGATACAATGTTTGAACCACTGGGTCACATGGTCCTCCAAGATGGTTCGGTAGTCCTTGGCAGTGACCCAGCGCCCATCTAGCACAAGTATTGGGCCTAGGGAATGCCATGATATTGCAGCCCAAACAATTACTGATTAACCAGCCGCCAGGCTGCTCAAATTTAGCCATGACACCTTCAACACTGAACTGGCCAGTGTTTCAGTTTCATTCTCCAACCCCTGGACAAGAATAGGGAGAACGTGTTTCTGCAGATTGTTATCGTCAAGTGTGATCATAAAAATATCATTAATTAATGTTTACCATTAGAGGCTGGTTATATTCACACACTGCTGACACACAACTGTTATTAAAGCCCTAATAAAAGTGACTTATTTACTTAATCATTTTGTGGCAGTGGGGTTACTCACTTTATGAAGTTATAACTTTTTTACAAATATTCAAGCTGCAGTCCAAGCAGCACACAAAATGCTGACCTTTGACCTCCAGCGTCCACTATCGAGACTGTATGTGCTCATGAGTCTAATATAATAAGGGAAGAACTCCATTCTTTCCACATCTATTTATATTTGTGCTGAAGCGAGAGATTGTCCGTCCTGTAGAGGATGCTTAAGTGACCCTGACGAGGAGAAGGAAAACTCACCGAACCGCAGGAGGTGAAGGGCCGGATTCTGCTTTTTCCTCTGACTGCAGAAAAAGTGGAAAAAGTGAACACTAGTGAGGGACCATGGGTTCAGGAGAGCAGGCTTTCTCAAACCAGGGTTTATGAGTGAACTATAGAGGTGTAAAGCTAAAAATTAATTTGAAAAATAGTAGATTCATAAAACTGAACAATTAAAATCCTTTTATTTGGAGACCCTTAAAGGATATGATGAAAAAATATAATATAATATAATATAATATAATATAATATAATATAATATAATATAATATAATATAATATAATATAATATAATATAATAGCAACGCAGTGGTGCAGTAGGTAGTGCTGTTGCCTCACAGCAAGAACGTCGCTGGGTCGCAGGTTCGAACCTCGGCTGGGCTGGGTCAGTTGGCGTTTCTGTGTGGAGTTTGCATGTTCTCCCTGCGTTCGCGTGTGTTTCCTCCGGGTGCTCCGGTTTCCCCCACAGTCCAAAGACATGCAGTACAGGTGAATTGGGTAGGCTAAATTGTCCGTAGTGTATGAGTGTGAATGAGTGTGTGGATGTTCCCAGAGATGGGTTGCGGCTGGAAGGGCATCTGCTGCGTAAAATCGTGCTGGATAAGTTGGCGGTTCATTCCGCTGTGGTGACCCCGGATTAATAAAGGGACTAAGCCGACAAGAAAATTAATGAATAATATAATATAATATAATTTCCCAGTGATGGGTTGCAGCTGGAAGGGCATCCGCTGCATAAAATCGTGCTTGATAAGTTGGCGGTTCATTCCGCTGTGGCGACCCCAGATTAATAAAGGGACTAAGCCGACAAGAAAATGAATGAATAATATAATATAATATAATTTCCCAGTGATGGGTTGCAGCTGGAAGGGCATCCGCTGCGTAAAACACATGCTGGATAAGTTGGCGGTTCATTCCGCTGTGGCGACCCCTGATTAATAAAGGGACTAAGCCGAAAAGAAAATGAATGAATGAATAATATAATATATTTTAATATTCATTCATTCATTTTCTTGTCGGCTTTATTAATCTGGGGTCGCCACAGCGGAATGAACCGCCAACTTATCCAGCATATGTTTTACGCAGCGGATGCCCTTCCAGCCACAACCCATCTCTGGGAAACATCCATACACTCATACACTACGGACAATTTAGTCTACCCAATTCACCTGTACCGCATGTCTTTGGACTGTGGGGGAAACCGGAGCACCCGGAGGAAACCCACGCAAACGCAGGGAGAACATGCAAACTCCACACAGAAATGCCAACTCACCCAGCCGAGGTTCGAACCTGCGACCCAGCGACCTTCTTGCTGTGAGGCGACAGCACTACCTACTGCGCCACTGTGTCGCCTAGACAAAGAACCCCAAGCCAGGAATCGAACTCGGGTTGCAGTGAGCACCATGGTGCTATATGTCGGCACACTTAACCACTAGGCTATTGCGGCCAACATATTTTAATATAATACAGCCGATTATTTATCATTTGAATGCACGTTTTTTTGCATTGGTCAATGTCCTTTTAATCTCAATAGATTTGGGAAATGAAGTATGAAAAGAAAACAATCAGATTCAAAAGTGACTGTGCATTTATTTATTTTTTTTTTTTTTATGTTAAAGATTTCAAGAGTGTCTTGTCATGGCTCATTAACTTTTTTTTTGTGCGTCTCATCAGCCAATTATCTATCATTCTAATGCGAGACATTACAGCAAAACACTTTTATAATCTACTGGTCATAATCCATTAGCACTACATTTTTTATTGCATATTTCAGGCACTGCTCAATTTTAGAAAATGAACATTCTGTCTGGGCGTCACAGTGGGTAGCACGATCGCCTCACAGCAAGAAGGTCACTGGTTTGAGCCTCGGCTGGGTCAGTTGGCATTCCTGTGTGGAGTTTGCATGTTCTCCCTGGCATGCATGGATTCCCACTGGGTGCTCCGTTTTCCCCCACAAGTCCAAAGACATGGGCTATAGAGGAGTTGGGTTAGCTAATTTGGCCGTAGTGTATGAGTGTGTATGGATGTTTTCCCAGTACTGGGTTGCAGCTGGAAAGGCATCCGCTGCGTAAAACATATGCAGGATAGGTTGGTGGTTCATTCCGCTGTGGCGACCCCAGATTAATAAAGGGACTAAGCCAAAAAGAAAATGAATGAATGAACATTGTCCACTACAGGAAAAACACTTTTATAATCCACTGGTCAATCTGATTAATTTAACTTTTTTTTATTGTGTCTTGGTGGCTAATTAATTATCATTTTAATTAAATGCACTACTTTTTTCATGCAAATTTCACGCACTGCTCAATTTTAGGAACATTCTGTCCTCTAGAGTCGGTATTAAAAATTGCAAGAGTATCTTATGCTTTTTTTTTATTGTGTCTTGGTAGCTAAATAATTATAATGTTAATGCAAGACACTATATACAGTATCTGTATGCATTGGTCAATGTTCTTTAAATCTCATAGACTCAGCAAATGAAGAACAAAAAGAAAACAATGAGATTCAAAAGCGACTGTAAATTGAATCTGAAATGATGCCAGTGAGCATATAAACAGGAGAGAGAAGCGTGCTGATGGTGACATGCTGTCTAAACCACATGTTGGGCAACTCTGGAGAAACATTTCATGGGGAGGAAACGCTTCATTATGTGAAGTGTCCCAGAGAGTCGCTTAATTGTAGCATAATAACGGCTGAATCTCCAAACCATCCGTCAGAAAGTCCCTCTGGAATGAGTAGCAGATCGACTAGACGATGCAAGGGAATCCCACTAAGTAGATGAGAAGCAAAATCAGCTCAGTGTTTGTGGAAATCAGAGATGGAGCCGGAGAAACTCGTGTGGGGAAAATATAATGAGGAGTTGATTTTGAGGGAGTTCAGATTGAGGACTGATCAGAGCTACGTGCATGAACTTTCTGTGATCTAGAGTCCATGTTAAAGAGTTCAGGATTTCAAAATTACTTGAAATGGATTGAACTTTTTATTATGTCTCAGTAGCAATTAATTAAATATAATTTTAATGCATGTTTATGCACTGGTTTTTTTCCGTTCCATTTCAAGTTACTTTCCCAAGTTCAATGTTAAAGATTTTAACTTTTTTATTGCGTCTTGTCAGCTAATTAATTACCATTTTAAGACAAGACACTACCATAAACACTTCTTTAATGCACTGGTCCATTTCAAGCCATTTTAGTTCCATTTGGTCAATTGCACGAACTTTCTGTCCTCTACAGTTCAAGTAAAAGTGTTCAGAATTCTTAAAAAATTTAAGTAAAAATGTAATTAAATATATTTAAACAATTTTCATGCAATTTTTTAATGCACTGCTTAATTTCTTTCTCTCTCTCCATTTTTGTGCATGTACTTTCTGTCCTATTAAGTCCATGGTAAACATTTCAAGAGTACATTGACATGGTTTTTAACTTTTTTTATTGTGTCTCATCAGCTATTTAATTATGATTTTAATGCAAGACACTACAGGAACAATGCTTGTTTTAATGCACAGGTCCATTTCAAGCTATTTTAGTTCCATTTTTGTACTGGTAATGACTTGTAATGGGTTGAACTTTGTATTATGTCTCAGTGGAAATTAATTAAATGTAATTACATATAATTTTAATGCCATTGTTTATGCACTGGTCAATTTCAGGCCATTTTGCTACAATTTATTTATCATGTATCATGTTTCTTTCCTCTAAAATCAAAAGTTGACTTGTTTGAAGTCTTGTTATAGATTTTAACTTTTTAATTGTGTCTCATTGACTAATTAATTATTTTAATGCAAGACACTAGAGGAAAATCACTTTTTAAAGCACTGCTCCATTTTAATTAATTTTAGTGACGATTTCAATTCCATTTTTATTTGTATTTTTGTATGTTTTTAACTGCATGAATTTTCTGTCCTCTACAGTCGATGTTAAAGAGGTCAGGATTTCAAAATGACTTGCAATGGGTTGAAATTGTTGTCATGTCTCAATGGCAGTTAATTAATGAATGCAGTTTTTTATGCACTGGTCAATTTTAGGGCATTTAGCTTCTCTCTCGATTTTTGTGCATGAAAATTTTCTGTCCTCTAAAGTTGATTTTAAAGATTTCAAGATTGGCTTTAAACTTTTTTTATTGTGTCTCATTGACTAAATTATTATCATTTTAATGCAAGACACTGCTGAAAAAAACAAATTCACAAAGAACTGGCTAATTCAACCAATTTAACTCTTTTATTGTGTTTTGGTAGCTAATTGATTAGAATTTTAATAAAATAAAAAAAACTACCCTTTATTCATGCATGTCGATGTTAAAGAGTTCAGGATTTCAAAAATTACTTGTAATGGGTTGAACATTTTAATTACATCTCTAATTACAGATGAATTCAATGCAGTTCATGCAGCACAATATACAGAAAAAGCACTGCAGCACAGGGGCACATGACAAGGTGTCCACAAAAACATTCTTAATTCCCTTAATGTGTTTAATCGTCAAGTTGTATGGCTGTAGGAAAAAGATCCATCGCATTAAGCATTGACTCGGACTCTGCAATCTCGGACTCTGATCCTGGACGAGCCCCCATATGTTACACCTGGCTCAAAGATGTAACATTAAGGGAGACAATACGGCGAAATAAAGTCAAAACTAATATTTATTCTAACAAAATTGAAAATAACATAATTAAAACATCAGTATGTTCAATCAGTGTGAAAAGCAAGTGAATGGACGCAGTAAATGTTGTCAGCGCTAGTGTAAAATAAAACAAAACATAAAGCCCAAATTGGAGCGCAGCTCTTGCCAACTGTGCAAACAATGAATAAACATCGAATGAACAAAACCTAATGAACTGTCATTTTAATGGAAGACACTATCAGAAAAACACTTTTAAGTGAAGTTTATTTATAAACTAATTTCGAGAGGATCATGTGCTTATTATTGCTAGCGGCTGGACCCACATTATCCAAATCACCATGTACCAATCAGACGATCCCTAAGATACTATAAATACCCGGGGTTTCATATCACCGCTATCTTCGCTCGAAGAATCCCCCCTTCCACCCCTACTCCTTCCCTTTTCTAGTTGGGTGACACAGTGGCCCAGCGCTTAGCGCTGTTGCCTCACAGCAAGAATGTTAATGGTTCTAGGCTTTACCAAACCAGCAGGCATTTTCTGTGCGGAGTTTGCATGTTCTCCCCGTGCTCACATGGGTTTTCCTCGGGTCCTCCGGTTTCCTCCCACCGATTAAAAACATGCAACCTAAATTATCGATTGATTAACTTTATATACTCGCTCCCTATCTAGTTCCTTTCTCGTTAAAGAGAACGACTATCTGCGCTTCAAACACTACGAAAAGCGGAGTTCTCGAGATCTACCTGAGCTCAATCTCCCCTCTCGCCTTGCAACGGGAGGGAGCCCTGGGCTCGAGGATCTCATGAGCTCAGTGCTCTCTCTCCCGGGACAGCATGCCAAACAAGCTTATAATTAATCATCAGCTAAGTGTGAACTCTTGAAAATGCAACGATCAATTTAAGCCCATTTTGGTTCCAGTGACCTTCTGTCTATGAGGCAACAGTGCTAAACACTAATAATAATAATAATAGTAATAATTCATTTTATTTGTAAATGGCGCCTTTCTAGACACCCAAGGCCGCCTTACAACGAGTATCATCATGCTAGAACAAATTAAAACAAATAATAAAACATTGACCAAAAGTATAACCACACATCGCGAATATAAAATAACATGATAAAAACATGATAAAAAAAAAAAAAAAAAATTGTTAAAGGAAAGCCTGCTTAAAAAGATGGGTCTTTAGACGAGATTTAAATATGTCAAGACCTTCACTACTTCTTAGATCCAGGGGAAGCGAGTTCCATAGCCGAGGAGCCATTGAGCTAAAAGATCTGTCTCCCATCGCGCTTAATATAGTGCGAGGTGGTACCAGGGAGAAAGAGTTGGGGGATCTAAGAGTGCAAGAAGGGGTGTGAATATGGAGAAGTTTGGTGAGATATTGAGGAGCAAGGAGCAACACTGAGCCACTGTGTCGCCATTTTGGTTCCAGTTGATTTCTATTTTATTTTAAATTTGTATGCATCCACTTTATTACTTTTAGTTTTTAACAAACATTATATATAGTTTTTGTTGTTGTTTGGCAGTATTTTAAGATTTATGGACAAAATTGATAATATGAAATGCTAACAGGATCAATTCACCTTTGTTTTGTGTGTAAAGAGCAAATCTGTGTCTCTACAGTGTGTGTTTTCCAGCATCTGGACGTCTGAGAAAAGCTGAGAAACTGTAATTGATAACAAGCATCTCTATGAGCTGTTACTGTCCTGCCACATCATGTCACACATAATCCTCAGATTTATAGACTATAAACAAGACTCGCAACAGACCAACTGCACGCACACACACTTTCATCCTAGAATAAAGTGAGAACAGATATCAGATCTAATTCCCAGGATCCCTTGAGGAAAGATTTCCCAGAGTATGAAAATGAAGCCGCTTCTGGAGCAGGTTTCAACACTAATTGCACTTCTCCATTTACACGGATGCATGTAAATGACTGTGGTTTGTCAGCGTGATATTCGGCATTAAGGACAAACACGACAACATCGCCGCAAAGACCACCCGTGTTTACTGTCCCAGCTGCAGCACATGTGAGGGTCCGCGAATATATGTGAACCAATGCTATCAGTGCATTAAATAACTTCACGATGCAAGAGAAAATACTAAACTGCACACGTTTTTCTTGGGTTCTTCTGTAGTTCATATTATGCCTCTTTTTGCAAGATGTAAAAAGAAGTCTCTAGACCAGGGGTGGCCAAACATTTTCTTATGAAGGGCCAAAATCCAGCTTGATTGAGAGCTGTGGGCTGAAAGTAAATATAGCAAACTGTACATTAAAGTTTCCATGGGTAATTTCCTAATCTATTTCGTAATGTTTATAAATAAATAATAAAATACTTCAACCGTATTTACTAATATATTGATTTTTTTTGGGGCCTGTAAAGTAAATAATAAATACATTTTTGTTTAAATTTATTTATTTAATTTTTTTAAATAAATAAAAAGTTATGTTTTATTTTTAAATATATATAATCAATGAATTAATTTAAATCCCATCTATTTCCTTTGCACATCAGAATAAATCCTCTCCTTTTCCTTTAAAGGCACTTTTTTACCTAAATCCACAATACACATCAGAATGACGTTTACTTAATATTGCTAATATGCTAATGAGCAGATGTGTGTTAGTAATCCTTTATTAACCTGTAAAATAATAGACCGATTGATCGGCTAGAGATTGGTATCAGCCGATAAGTGAAGTTTATTTATAAACTAATTTCGAGATCATAACGTGCTTATGATTACTTGCAGACGGTCCCGCATAATCCAATTTATAATTTACCAATCAGACGATTCCTAAGCCACTATAAATACCCTAAGCTCCATATAACAGCCATCTTCATTTTGAAGAATCCCCCCTTCCACACCTACTCCTCCTCCTTTCCTAGATGGGTGGCATGGTGGCCCAGTGGTTAGCACTGTTGCCTCACATCAAAAACGTCACTGGTTCTAGTCCTAACCAAGCCAGCTCATGTTTCTGTGCGGAGTTTACACATTCTCCCCGTGCTCACGTGGGCTTACCGTTTTTTTCCTACTGTCCAAAAACATGCAACTTAAGTTAATTGACTAATCCAAATCGGCACCATAGACATGCTCCTAGTAAGTAGTTATCTCTTAAGAGCAATCACTATCTGTTCATTAGCTACTACAGCAGGGGAGTTCTCGACATCTACCTGAGCTCAAACTCTCCTCTCGCCTTGCAAATGGGAGGGAGCCCCAGGCTCGAGGATCTTATGAGCTCAGGGCTCTCTCCCGGGACAGCATGCCAAACACGCTTTATAATCAATCATCAGCTAAGTGTGAACTCTTGAATCACATTTAATGACTCGATCGGTACTCGCCAATCTGGCCAATCTCATGAACCAATCGCACGTGTTTGTTTACGAGATTACTTGCAGAGGAACCAGACGTGCTAGTTGGAGAGCAAAATACTGGAATGGTCTTGCATGTATTTAAGCCTTTTTTTACATATATAAGGCCTGAAAGTTCTGTGTTTGACAATATTGCAAGTTCACTAAAACCTGGCTGAACATTTTAATGAAATAAAAAACGTTAAAATTATTTTTTTTTATTTAAATATATAATAATAAACCTTTAAGTAATATACTTGCTGCAATAAACAAATATGTATTTATAGGAGTGCATTTGAACTTCTTATGCATCAAAAATGCCCTCCAAACCTTTTCTTTATTGAGACATTTTGAATTCTTCCATCATTTGCAATGTTTCTAAATTGCTTTGTTAGTCATTTTGCTTACCAATGTTTTATCTGTTTTATCTATTATCTTCTGTAAAGCTGCTTCTGACCATGACATGTCCACACTAAATGGTTCTCAGAGATGTATTTAAGTGATTACATGCAGCATCCATCATTTATTCTAAGGCGAGATCTCCACTTAAGTATCATACTTAGAGGGAAAATGTGCTTTGTGCATTATATAGCTTGAAGCATCAAAATCGGCACTCAGTATCGACCAATCACCATGACAAGGAATCAGTACTTGGTATTGGCTACAAAAATCCTCATAGGAGCATCTCTAGTACATATATATATATATATATATATATATATATATATATATATATATATATATATATATATATATATATATATATATATATATATATATATATATCATGGTTTCCGCTAAATTCATTCTTCCATGGCGGGGCGCCACACCAAAATTCATCCTGCCATGGCAAATCTCATTCAAAACATTGTCATTTTTTTTAAATAGCAGGTTATAATCGCACCAAAACGTATTAAAAAATAATGGAATTATAACAGCGCAAACTTTTCTGTAACCGTAGTAGTGCACGTGCGTTATTTGTTTAACCCAAGGTGACATACTGGCTGACTGACTGACTGACTGACAGGTGCGTGATGCGTGAGGCCAGCAAACATTAATGCCGCTCTGTAGGTCTGTTGCAGACATTTATAAATATTCCTAGCCAATCTAATAAATGTTGGAGATATATTCACTACATAAATGCGCTAAATTGCACATGAGCAGCGTATATTTGAGGGCGTGCAAGAAGTCTTGTGCACGAACAGACGAAATCCTCACATCCGCACATGGATAAATTTGCTCTTCAGTGTTTGGACTTTCAGCAGTGGTATACCGTGTACTGACTCTCACACATGTATCACCAGTTATTTTGTGTTATAGTTGAATATATTTTAAATAAACTGCAAACCAAAAAATATAAAAACTGATTTTTTCCTCAGATTCTTTCTTGAAACTCTTCTCTCTTAGTCACACACCTGTCTGATGGCTCATTATGCAGCTCATTATGCAGGTCTTTGTCTTCTCAGGTGTGACTCACTGCATTAGTAATGATTGTTCACGCCTTCTCGCATAGACCATTTTCACTCAGAAAGTGACTTAGAAAATTTAATTCAATATATTGTTTTCTGTGAGCAAGTAAACAAGATGATTCTCACATCATTTTAAAGTAAAAACACTAGGCTACAGGATCCAGTTCTCAAAAGTCTTGTGAACAAATGTTCTCTATGTGTTTCACGGCCTTGTTTCAGTGACTTCAAAATTTTAGTTTTTCACTAACCACGCATAAACATTTCTTTCTCAAAAACACAAACACATACAAACATGCTGCTTAGGTATTATTGTAGCCCAGCATGTGCTGTTTACAGTGTTATCACACATTAGCCATTAATATGTTTTTAAGATACTGAAAACAACACAAATGTCAGTACATGTCAAAACTTCTCCACAGCCCCAAAACACCCTTAGACCCCTGAGGGTTAAACCACACTGAACTGAACTGAACTTAAACTCTGAAAACTGGACTGACACAGATGTTAAGCTGCTTTGACACAATCTACATTTTAAAAGCACTGGAGAAATAAAGATGAATTAAATTAATTACTTTAAACTCCTTCTTTGTCCCTTAAAGACACCTTTTTTTCCTTAAAAATTCTAAATAAAGTTATTTAATATTGCTAATATTAATTATTGAGACCTCCTTTTTCCCTTAATCCCACAATACACGTCAAATTGAAGCTTACTTAATATTCCTAATATTAATTCATTCAAATCCCTACTTTTTCTTCTCAAAAGCCTCAATGCACATCAGAATGAAGTTTACTTAATATTGCTATATCAGCTTGTGTGTGTGAGTGTGTGCGTAATTCTTCATTAGCCTGCAGAAGTGCTGCTGTGTGGAGCTTCAGCCTGCTGTAATTGTTCCTGTCAAAGTCCGTCTGCCAGCTACAAATGAGCTAACCAGCTCAAATCGGGGTCATCTGGAAGCCATTTCTCGCCGTATTTTTTCCTTCTCCATCTCAATTTAATCTCCTCCTCCTCCTGCTCTTCCCAGGGGAGGTCGGGGCCGGTGACCGGGATCTGCGCACGCTAGGCCGCTGTGGCACGCAAACTCATCCTCGCACGCAAAAAAAAAAAAAAACATCTCTGCAGAAGACATCAGAGCTCACCTATGCTGGATGTAAAGGCCATTATCACTGCTTCATTCAGTGCTCTGCTTATTAGATTGCAATATGTGTGCTTATGAGAATAAAACTAGCTAAAGTAATGCACCATCTACTCCAGATACAGATGAAGTCAGAATTATTCGCCCTCCTGAATATCTTTTTCCACAGTTTCTCTTTAATGCAAAGAAGATTTTATCAACACATTTTAATCATAATAGTTTTAATAACTCATTTCTAATAACTGATTTATTTTCTCTTTGCTATGATGACAGCACATAATATTTGACTAGATATTCTTCAAGACACTAGTATTCAGCTTAAAGTCACATTTAGGTCATCACCATTAAATTCAAGACATGGCTTTCGACCTATTACTGTACTTTTCTGTATTGCTCCAGGACTAACTTCATATATTTGTTTATGAAAAAATAAAATGTTTCATGCAGTGCAATTTATTTACATTAGGCATATAACTTTTTTCCTTTAGAGCATTATAAACTCTAGACCAGGGGTCTCAAACTCAACTTACCTAAGGGTCGCTAAAGGCAGAGTCTGGGAGAAGCTGGGCTGCATCATGTTTTCCACAAGAAATTAATTATATTATTAAGTTCTAATTTAGTTAGTTAGTTAGTTAGTTAGTTAGTTAGTTAGTTAGTTAGTTAGTTAGTTTATATAGCACGTTTTTTACAACACAACGTTGCCCAAAGTGCTTAAAAACAATAAATACTAATTAAAATAAAACCTACATCATATACATAACAATTAAAACATAAGGCAAACCCCTCAACATTAAAAAGGCTCAAATGCTAAAGAACAAAGATGGAGTTTCAGAGGCTTTGTAAAAACAAATAGAGTTGGAGCGTGTCTGATGTGGGGTGGAAACCCGCTCCAGAGTTTTGGGGCAATAACAGCAAAAGCCTGATCCACATGGCTTACACCGAGACCTTGATACCGAAAGATTAAACTGAACAGAAGACCTTAGTGACCTACCAGGATTATAAACATGTAGGAGGTCTGATAAGTAAGGTAATGCCAGATCATTTAGGAAATTGGTTTATTTTTTCATCTTATTGTGTGTTAAAAAATTAAAATAAAGAGATTTGAGAAGATTTAGAATTTTAACACAAAATAAGATTAAAAATTAACACAAATTTACAATAATTCGATCAGTAATAAATAGTAATAATAATAATAATTAGATTTACTGTTGTCCGCTGTGCTGTTGTTAAAAAAAGCAACACTGTGTTGTTGTTGTCATTTGTTTGGACTACTTTTACATCATATAGATATATATGTAATGTTTATTGTGTGAGGCAATGAAAATACAATACAAGTGGCGCGATGCAAATGACTCACAAATAACGCTGCGACCCTATAATTGGTCCGGTTACCGGGGACTCTTATTGCTGATGGACAGGTGTCGATATGTGACTGCAGATAACTACATTAGGTGGGACTGAGTTCCTCACTTTTCTTTTACCCAGTCGTGTATGCATCACTTTGATTTATTTTGCCTGAGAGAGAGAGACCTCACATTAACTCTCCAAGTGCCATTTCAGTTCACTTACAAGTGAAAAATAATAATTAAATGATTTACTCTGTCTAATCTTCAAGAAAAGCCCACAGTTAGCTCCTCCATCATGTTCTGTAGCTGACTTGACTCGCTTTGCTTCCCGCTTTCCTGATCCAGGGGGGCAGTTTCAGCTTCTCGAGATCTCGTTTGATCAGGCTCATTATCAGATTTACTCGTGGTTTTTAAAAAATGAAAATATCTTGATTGCCTCTTTGCTATTTTGAAAATACAGATAATATTTAGATAGGCCACTATGCCATTGTTTATTTTCGCTGCTCACTGGCGCGCGAAACAACCACTAACCAATGAGAGTGATGGTAAACGTAAGAAATATGATTGGTTGAAAATATTGTTCAGGACCAATAGTTAAACGGGACTTTAGCTGTATCTCGCGCATGGTGACTACCATCATGCATGCGCGCACACACAATCAGCCTTCGCATGCGCGCTCTCTCTCTCTCTCTATTTCTCAAACGCACGCACATACACACACACATGCAGGTATTCTCCGCGCACAATTTAATGCAGAATCAATTAAAATAAATACCAGGACACAAAACATGAATATCTGACATTTCCCAGAACAGAATGCGGCAAGATCCTGCTGAGACTTAAAACCTTTTTTTTGAAGTGCGCTGGGATGAATGTCCGCGAAAACACTCCATGGCAATGCTGCTGTAACTTTCACTCATTGAGAAATGTTTGTCTGCCAGCGCCTGCATCAAGCCCAACCGATGTTCTGCCCCCGAGAGCCATATACCCCACCGTGATTGGTGGGTTCGTTCAGCTCCGCACACAACACCGTTTTGTGAGGTGCGCGTGCATTCAGCGGAGGTCCGCGACGCGGCACCAGGCAAAAGTATAAATCAGGCTTAAAGTGCCATACATATCAAATTCGCGGGTCACACTGACATTTCACGAGTTCGCACTTACAGAAGTTTAAGAATTAAAGCATATTTGGCGTGCTGTCCAGGGAGAGGGCTCTGAGCTCGGGGAAGACACCCCCAACTCGTGTTATTCCCCGTATCGGGGAACAGAGAGGAGTTGGGGTTAGAGCGAAGTGTCTAGCCCGGCACGGAACGCTCCCCGCGGGTAGATAATGTTTAAGAAGTGAGGTGTTGGGGTGGTGGAGGGATGCTAAAGTCATGAGATGATGCAGGTAGGACAATTTTGGTATTTATAGGGGTTTGGTCAAATACTAATTGGATAATAGAATGATTGTCAATGATGTAATGAAATTCTGAAACGTCTGCGCGTGCTCCTCCCGAAATTTGTTTCAAGAGTTCACACTTAGCTCATGATTTATCACATAGCTTGTTTGGCATGCTGTCCCGGGAGAGAGCCCTGAGCTCAAGGGATCCTCGGGCCCAGGGCTCCCCCCTTTCACATGGCGAGGGGAAATTGAGCTCAGGTCGATCTCAAACTCCCCCGCTGCTGAGGCCAAGGTGAACTTCTTGGCAGTAAGACATTAGAAAAAAGATTTAGGCTTATTATAG
This sequence comes from Danio kyathit, assembly GCA_903798195.1. Classification (NCBI taxonomy): domain Eukaryota; kingdom Metazoa; phylum Chordata; class Actinopteri; order Cypriniformes; family Danionidae; genus Danio; species Danio kyathit. Next base: position 1,819,752 of record LR812535.1, read on the forward strand.
AGCATATGTGGCCGGTGGGAGGAAACCGGGGAACCCAGGGGGAAACCCACGTGGACATGGGGAGATTATGCAAACTCCGCACAGAAATACCAGATGACCCAGCAAGGACCTGACGCCATTGGTATTCTTGCTGTGAGGCAACAGTGCTAGTCACTGGGCCACCGTGCCGCCCATTCTGGATAAAGGTGGAAGAAGGGGAGGAGGGGGCTTTCTTCCAAATGAAGATAGATGTAGAGAGGAAATAAGGATATATATATAGTGACTTGGGGTGCTTTGATTGGAAGATCATGATTAGCTAATGTGGGCCAGCTGGGTCAATCATGAGCATGTGCTCCTCTCGAAATTAGTTTAAAATTAAACTTCACTTATAAAACATCACTTAACTTTAAAATTAAGGCAGGGGCCACAAACTGTCGTCCCGCAGGCCGCATTTGGCCCGCGAGCCGCGAGTTTGAGACCTCTGCTCTAGATGATGGATAATAAAGCCCAAAGTGTCTTCTTTCTGAAGATACATGAACTGTTAATGTAGACCAAATTATTCAGCAACTCTTATTGCTTTAGTTTGGGAAGGTCATTTTTGAGAAAGTGGGAGAAAAGGACACCGATAGAGTCTAGGAAAACTTTTTACAGAAATCTTAACCCTTTAACTACCCCACCAAGAAAAAAATTGTTTGGATAGCATTTCTTAATTCCTAAAAATGTCGCTATTTAACACACACAATGCATTTTTTTTCAACACATCCCATAATTTCTAAAATATCAGCCTCTACCAAATGGTTGATATGTCGATTTATGGTAAAAGTACCGAAATTAATGCATATACTACGAAAAATCTGAAAATATGACGTGTAAGACCAATCTATTTTATAAATATTCAAAATAAAACATTTTTGACTACTACATCATCCGTATTTTTTGAAGTATGCCATGAAATATTTCAGATTCTTATTTACCATGTTTTCTTCTTTTGTCTTTTTTACAATAAAACCAAAATCAAGTGTAGTAGTGCAACAGGATGTTTGTTTGATTGATATTTTTTGTAAACCAACAATGTTGTGTGTGTAAACCATTATTTAAAACAGTAAAAACATGGTCAACTGTTTGGCAGAGCAGGCAGTCATTTTGCATGCTATCTTCATCAAAATTTAAATATAAACTCATGAGACACTTGGCTTTCAAGGCATTTTTTTCTAGGTTATTACATAATAATTTGCATATGTAAAAACAAATATTGAACACGGTACAATTTTTCTTTCTCATGACTCCATAATGTATAACTTTTTATATTTTTTAGCATGAAACTGTCTAGATCAGGGGTGCCCAAACCTTTTCATATAAAGAGCCAAAATCCAAATATCACTGAGAGCCGTAGGCCAAAGATAAATAAACCAAACCGTTTTACATTAAAGTTGCCATGGGTAATTTCCTAATTTATTAGAAAACGTTACTTTAAACTGTATTAACTGATGCAGGATAACATTTAAAATGAAAACTTATTGCAATAATAACATGAACAGTTACATTTATAACACAGTACATTTATATACACTAGTCAAGCAGAATCTGCCGTTGACTTAATTTGCCCTCTATCCATTCGGGGTAAGTATGTACATTTAAACTAAATCTGATTAATTTATTAAACCATTTAATTGAAACATTTAATTTCATTTAGCTTTTAACAATGAACCAAAAGGTTACATTAAGGTTATCATTCTTCCTCTCTTCTCAGATGGGATGGTGGGCCAAATCAAAGGTTACCATGGGCCAACTTTGAATCTCTGGTCTAGATGGACCATAGTAAAGCTCAAAGTGTCTTCTTTCCAATGATACCTAATTTATGTTTGTAGCTCACTGGGGTCAAGAACTGTTACTATTTAAAGTTAGGTAGGTGTAAATACCCAAAAGTGAGTGCTGGCTAACAGGTTTAACTAGGTTAATTAGGGTAAAGTTAGGTTAATTAGGCAAGTCACTGTATAACAGTGCTTTGTTCTGTAGACAATCCAAAACAAATATTGCTTAAGGGGGCTAATAATATTGACCTTAAAATGGCTTTAAAACAATTAAAAACTGCTTTCATTCTAGCCGAAATAAAACAAATAAGACTTTCTCCAGAAGAAAAAATATTAGAGGAAATACTGTGAAAAATTCCTGAATCTGTTAAACATCATTTGGAAAATATTTGGAAAAAAAATTCACAGAAGGGCGAATAATTCTGACTTCAACTGCATGGAAATATAGATGCATGCAATTTGACTTCTGCAAAAAACAAGACCATGCAAACTTTAAAAATAATAACACGCCTCAAAACTTCTGCTGAAGAACACTAGGCACAAAGGGAGGGAATGTTTCCTAATGTGCAAGAGAAATATTTCAGAGAAATTCAGTTCTGGCTAAGAGGTGGCATGAAAAAAGTATATTGTGCAATCTAACCATCTAGGGTTTGTTTATATCCTGTTACATAAACTATAAATGAACATACTTGTGCTGCGAATGGTTTTGGACTGTTATGACAAATGATCGCTTTCTCCTGCATAACTGCCCTGAAAAATAGTTCAAAATGCTAAATAAATAAATCATAAAGGTCCAAAATGGGATTGTTTTTTATGAGATGCACTTTAAAAAGCCTGGGTTGTAACTTAAAGTTGAGTCAAATATGGACAAATTCAACCATTGGGTTAAAAAGTGTCATTTTAACTTCAAGAGTTCACACTTAGGGTGCTTTCACACCTGCCTTATTTAGTTCAGTTGAATCGCACTCGAGTTCGTTTTCCCTCTTGGTGCAGTTCGTTTGGGCAGGTGAGAACGTAGCAATCGCACTCGGGTGCGCACCAAAAAAGCGTACCGAGACCTGCTTGAAGAGGTGGTCTCGGTACGCTTTCAAACGAACCCTGGAGCGGTTCGTTTGTGGTGAGAACGTGATCCAAACTAAAACAGACCCAACCGCAAAAAGTACTGCGCCTTTTTGGACTAATCCAGCTGCCCTAGTGCGATGCGCTGTCTATCTTACGGGGTTTAGAGGAAAATATTTGTTGACAGCGCTTCACCAACAGTTTTAAACAGAGAGAGAGAGAGAGAGAGGGAGAGGGAGAGAGAAACATTATCTGATGGATCATTGGTGATATTTCCAAAAGATGACCATGTCGCAGTTTAGCTAAATTATTTCACGCCTTCTCCTAATGCTTTCTCCGATTGCAATGCATTAAAACATTGTTTTCCAGCCCCAGCCGCTCTTCATTCTCGAAATGTATAGTTTGTCTAAAGTGATGCATACAAACTACATAGTATACTATGAGCAGGGATACTGCGTCAGCCAGCGCAGCGACATTGTGTGTCTGCCGGTTTGTTTATTTGCGGTAGTTCCACGTGAATTCTGACCAATTGAAAAGCAGTTTAGGAAATGCGTTCAATAACATCTGGCCAGTGAGTGATGTAGATTTTGTCACATGACTGCATTTTGGTTCGTTTCAGCTGGTTCGGACCAAAGCAATCAGTGTGGTGTGAAAGGGACCCACAACGGCAGAAAAATGCTACAATGTATCATTTGTTGCCTTTGGTCCGGACCAAATGAACCGAACCACATATGTGAAAGCACCATTAGATAGGGCTGGGCGATATTGCAAAAAGAAATGATCACAATAGCATGTTTCAAATCATTTGATTCTGATAATTATTGAATATTTTTACAATACATTTAGGAATTTTCTTGTTATTTAACCACTTTATTTTAATTTACCAACATTACTAAGGCAAAAACTTTTAATAGTCAAAACCAAAAAGATTTAAACAAAATATCTGATCTCATTATAATAAAATAAACATGAGTGTTAAAGACACTCTTACACTTGATAAATAAAATGTTACAAAGTGTGTGCAATGGTAAAGTGAAATAGCCAATTTATCAAGCATATCTTTAACGCAGCGGATGCCCTTCCAGCAGCAACCCATCACTGGGAAACATCCACACTGATTCACACACACTCATAAACTACGGTAAATTTTGGCATACCCAATTCACCTGTACCACGTGTTTGGATTGCGGGGGAAACCGGAGCACCCGGAGGAAACCCACGCGAACATGGGGAGAACATCCTGGTTCATTGACTAAAATATTTTAATAAATATATCTGTTTAATAAATCTGTTTTGTTCAAATGCACCAAAGTATATGACCTATATTCACTGAGAAATGGATCAAAATATTCATTTTCAAAATGAGGTGTGATCATTTATGCTGAGCACGGTATATACTGTACTGTATGCTAATCTGCACTGATAAGAAACCATTAGCTGAGCAGAACTAATAATAAATATGATCATGATGAAATGTAAAAACATCTGCTATTCCACATTAAAGTCATGGTTTATCTGATAACTCAACTCTTCACATTATTAACACACAGGAAATTGTCAAAGCCATTCATCACTGACATATTGTAATATACACTGAGATGTTATAACATTTTTAACCCAACAGTTGGGTTTGTTCATATTTAACCCAGCTTTTTGTTAGGGTAGTAACTGATCTCATATAAATGTCAGACCACATAAAAATCAGTAATGGCCACACGGTCAGCTCTGATTAAAGCAAACTCACTTCTCAAATCTGATTGGCTGATGAGGTCTTGTACTCAAAGTCAAGCAGAGGTCATAGTAAGAGGATATTTGCGGTTTAAGGTACCTGGCCAAAGCAATTGGTCAGAGACACGTTTGTCCGCTCACGTTCCATTTTACCACGATAATTCAATTAAGTCACTGGATTTAGTTAAAGGTTTTGAAATCTTGGATATTTCGGTGATGCAATTTATGTAATAAAAACAATGCAATGCTCAAGCAAATCTTAGAAATGATAAGATTTATGCATATCCACAATGAAGAAATTGCCTCTCAGTAGAACTCCACAGCCATCTCCCCCTGCAGCCCAAGACTGGTTACTCACTGAAGCTAAGCAGGGCTGAGCCTGGTCACTACCTGAATGGGAGACCACACGGGAAGACTAGGTTGCTGTTATAAGTGGTGTTGGTAAGGCCTTACTCAACCTGCGGTCTGTATGTCCCACTAAAGGGAAGAGGGCACTATACTGTCAGTAAACGCTGTCTTTCGAGTAAGACGTTAAACCGAGGTCCTGACTCTCTGTGGTCATTAAAAACTCCATGGTACTTTTGGTAAAGAGTAGGGATGTATCCCCGGTGTCCTGGCCAAATTCCCTCTATCAGCCCTTACCCATCATGGCCTCCCAATCATCCCCTTACACTGAACTGGCTCTATCACCGTCTCTGCACTCCACCAAAGCTGGTGTGCGGTGAGCGCACTGGCGCCGTTGTCCTGTGGCTGCCATCGCATCATCCAATGCTGTAGACTGGTGGTGGTGTGGAGAGACCCCTCATGATTGTGAAGTGCTTTGGGTGTATGGGCATACATGACAAATACGCTATATAAATACACATTACATTGCATGCTAAATTTATGAAGCTGCAGTAATGTATAAACCATAATTTTTCAGTTTAACGTGCATGTTTTTAGAAGATGTTTACCACCTTCAGAACAGCTTAACAACTTAAACACCCTGGCAACCGCACAACAATCTGCTGTATAACTCCCTAGCAACATACTACACTCACCGGCCACTTTATTAGGTACGCGCAAATTTCTAATCAACTCAATGGCAGCAACTCAATGCATTTAGGCATGTAGACATGGTCAAGACGATATGCTGCAGTTTAAACTGAGCTTCAGAATGGGGAAGAAAGGGGATTTAAGTGACTTTGAACATTAGCCATATCCAGATTCGATCACGAGATGGAAAATCGGGCCTGATGACGTGGTTTCAAACTCGATCGGAATTGGATGTTACCTCCCTACTAGGTCTCAAATATATATATATATATATATATATATATATATATATATATATATATATATATATATATATATATATATATATATATATATTAGTGGTGGGCGGTTATCGGCGTTAACGTGCTGCGGTAACGCGAGACTCTTATCGCGCGATAAAAAAATTATCGCCGTTAATCTATTCTCAAAGTTGGGTTGGGAGCTGGGTCTATTCTACGCAAGCTATGGTGACTTTCACCTTGATAGTTTAGCACGGATGTATAGCTGGCCGGTGAGCCGTCTGAGAAAAAGAGTGCCCTTCTGAATCAAATCAGCAGGATGCCTGACTTTAACTGCAGTTCGGCAGTTTCACTTTAACTCATGAACATTTAATTCATGCCTTCGTGACAAACTGGGGTATTAGACGCAAATAAATGAGTAAGGACTGGTTTGAGTGGTATGGAATTTAATAACGCACGCCAACTCTAAGCTTTTCACTCATCATAGCACACGTGCTGCTGATGATGTGACAAAAATGATTTGAACTGAAAAGAAAAAAAACTTCCGCATTTCGCGATTTTTCCGCGATCGGTTTTTACATGGTAGACTCTTAATCAGAGTATTGTTTTAATCATATTAAAATCGTATTAAAGTATTGTTGCCCATGTAAACATACTCAATGTTTGACACCGTCAGGGCTCTGTGAACTTGTCTTTGTGAAGCAGCATTTTCTGTATGTACTTAAAAGCAAGTATGAAATCACTGTTTGGAGCTTATGTAGGCCTACAGTTCAACATTCATGATTAACTGAATAAACAGTTAGTAAACACAAGTACATCTTATTGAACATCATTTATTTTCATCACCAATGATCATAGTAGAACAGTTTCTAAAGCAGTTTGTGATGCATTTTGGAAACAGGAGATGAGCCCCTGGTCTAATGCACCACCTGGCTTGAGAAACCCGTTCTCAAAGACTTATTATTTGGTAGCACACATATTCTGAATGCCTTCGGCAGAATTCAAATGAGCCATTTTAATCTAGATTAAAAAATTAATCTATGCCCACCTATAATATATATAGTTTTGGATTGTTTTATTTTTTATTTGTGATTAATCGTGATTAAATCACGATTAATTACTTTCGAGATTAATCATAAAAAAGTGTCATTAATTAGTTCATTTTTTTAATCAATTGTAGGCCCTAATATATACATGGTTTTCGCTACATTCATTCTTCCATGGCGGGGCGCCACACCAAAATTCATCCCGCCACGGCTACATTACAGCTTCCCATTCAAAACATTCAGTCATTGTTGTTGTTGTTTTTAATAGCAGGTTATAATCACTCCAAAACGTATTAAAAGGTAAGGGAATTATAACAGCGAAAACCTTTCTTTAACCGTAGTAGTGCTGTGCGTCATTTGTTTAACCCTTTACGGTGACATGCTGACTGACTGACTGACAGGTGCATGCGTGAGACGTGAGACCAGCAAACACGGCGTAGCTTTCAGTTAAGATGAACACAGTTTCCATAATTATACTGTATAGATAAAGGTCTATGGTTCTGCATACAATGACTTTATCTGGCTGGAATTTATAGCGGTTTCACTTTACTTAAGAACTGTTCAGCTACTTCAGCTGTTTCACTTTACTTCAGGACGCATTAATGCCGCTCTGCAGGTCTACCGGAGACATTCATAAATATTCCTAGCAAATCTAATAAATGTTGGAGATGTGCTCGTCACATAAACGCACTAAATTGCACTTGAGCAGCGTATATTTCAGGGTGTAAAGTTGTGCACGAACAGAGGAAATCAGCGCGCAAGCAGAGATTCGCATGCTCGTATTATATAAATGCGCTCACAACATGTGTCATTGAAATAACACCCGTAGGTAGTTGGTACATCCGTGTAAAAGTCCTGCCGCCACAGCTGGAAAAAGTCCTAGAGGAAACACTGATATATATATCAGCCGCTCTGCTCCCCGGCTTTGGAACTCATTGCCACCTGCCATCAGAAACATTGACTCCCTCACATTTTTCAAATCTAAGCTCAAAACCCACCTATTTAAGATGGCTTTTAATACTTAATTGTACTTGTATTTTTGTTGTGTTACTTTATGTTATTTTCTTGTTATTTTATTGCTCTTGTTTTACTGTTCGGTGTCCTTGAGTTGCCAGAAAGGCGCCTTTAAATAAAATGTATTATTATTATTATATATATATATATATATATATATATATATATATATATATATATATATATATAAGCTGAGTCTGAGAGTTGTATTTATTTGATAGTTTATTTCACATTTCTTGTTTGTAAAGGCCAAATACAAATAAAAAGTGAACATTAATTTTTTTTGTACTGATTTTATTTTTTAAAAAAAATAAAAATTCATTTTTTTTCCTGTCTTTTTAATATTGTCCATATCGATATCGTATTATATCGTATCGACCGAAATTAAGAAATATATCGTGATATAAATTTTTGCCATATTGCCCAGCCCTAAAAACACCTAACAATTTGCATATAGCAAAGCCTGGCAACCACACAAAAATATCCATCATTTTCTAATGTTCCTGAAGCTACAACAACGCACACTTTAATAATCTACACAATAAAATACGACCTCTATGATTACCATAGCAACAGCTACTTGTTGTAGCAACCACATGAAACAACAACAGCATTCTAAAAAAAAAAAAACACCATAGCAACCGAACAACAAACGTGTTAGAGGAATGCATAGTATTTCTCCATTCACATTTTCTGCCCTGAGAGTCCAGAGTAAATCCTCCACATTCTCCAGTTCAGGAATAAATAAATAAATGACTCTGAATCAGCATCATGTCACAGCAGCTAATAGACTCCATCAAGCCCTAATGCGGTCAAGATGGCACTGGTGAGTCATGATGGTGGAGCATTAGTTACTGTCCCGCAGCGAGAGAGAGAGTGTGTGTGTTACACTGCTACACACACTTCATTTCCTCCCACTGAGAACACTGTGTTTCTGGCTCTGCAGTCGTTGCTGGTTCTGGATCACCGCTGGTGTCTAATCTGCATTCACATTCCTACAGTAATGCTGCTGAGTCGCGATTTGCATACTTACACTATGGTTAAAAAGTATGTAGTTGTTTTGTGAAGAAAGAGTACATACTTTTGAGTGTGTGACAGAAGAGTGGGTTGAACTACTTCCTCATTAACGGACTGTTGTGTTGCTTACTGTAGTTACAACACCTGTCAGTCATCTCCACATTTCATCCACATCTATTTCATATTTAATTCCTTTCCTTATTGGAGATTTAAGCAGCAGCAGCAGGTTAATCTGACATTCACAAGTCCTTCATGCAGAGAAATCTCCTCAGGTGTTTGAATAATTCTGCATTCAGAAGTTAATGTCCTACCTCAACTTAATTAAGATGGAAAGAAGATCTAATGCCGCGTTCAGACTGAATGATTTTCAAAGTAGTCGAGCCACAGATGTTTTCACACTGCATGACTATCTGGGTTAGCGTTCTGTCGGCGCTGTGTTTACACTGTAGGATGGATCGGCGACAGGAGAGTTCACACTGCATGACTTTACAATAGAAAGAATCACTGACAACTTTGTCCAAACTACGTCTCACAACCTCAAAATGCGAGAAGTGACATGGAAACAACGCGAAGTCACGTAATATATCTTTCATTTTTAACTACATAATGTAAACAGAAGGCTTTAGCTTTAGAAGCTTGTGTTGCTCACCTGGCTTTTGAAGAGAATTAACAATCTGCCCTCAACTTTTTTTTGCTCTCGACCTGATTGTGATATTGCTCAGATGACAGGTCAAACAGACACGGTGCTCCTGCCAAATTTACACTAGTTTTTCCTCCATTTCTTGGGTCCAAGTAAACTGAAAATGAGCGCTTTTAACTTCTCCCCCAGCCTCCCGCTGGCCTGCAGGTACCCATACTAGTGAATGCTGCTCTCTTATTGGTTGTAGGTGATCGGCGATGTTATTTTCAGAACACATTCACACGGCATGATTTGAATCGCCGACAGCTCCAGATATTTAACATGCCAAACATCTCACTGGCGTCCGCCACTCATTGGCGATTCTGTCATATCGCGTCCTTGACAGTTCATACTGTGTGATTGTCACTCGCGTGCGTGAGCACCGATTTGCCTGTGATTTCAGGATTTTGTCGGCGATTTCTCAAAACCTGACGGCGAGTCAAAATCAGGGCTAAAATCATGCAGTCTGAACTCGGCATAAGATAGATTTCTAACACAACATAAAGACTAATGCTGCTCATCTGGTCAGAAGATTAAACTTTGGTATAAATAATGGAGGCTGAGTTTGGACTGAAGAGCAGCAGCATCATGCGGGAATGGAGCGGACAGGTTCAGCCGGCGCTGATAGCATCCTTCATCATCCTCTTCTTTCTTGAGGCCTGTCTGTGGGTCAGAAATCTCACCTTTAAGATTTTAGCTTTCTTTGCTATAAAATTACAGCGCCTCTAGCCACGTCTCTTCGTTGCGCATGGTGAATGCACGTAACTGAAAGCTCTTGTGATCCCACTAGCCCGGATGTATTTTTTTTTTTGTAGTCCCCAAATTCGTTTGCTGTAGGCTTTGCTAAGCTAACTCTGTAAAAGCCAGTGTCTCCCTGTGCATTTAACTTTGAGCGTCTTACATTCAGAGATGTAGCTGTGTGAACATAAACAACATTACACATCAACTAAAGTTTAAAATATGAAAATAATTACATTGGGGTGAATTTAAACACAAATTAGGTTGAACATTACTAAACGTATTTAGTTTGTTTAAATTCAGCCTGTATAAATTGTTTGCAACCAGATAATTTGCACTTTTGTTTAGATTTAAAGAGATGTTAAACTATTTAATTGTATTATATGCATACCGTACAGTTGAATTACTAGCCCTCCTTTATTTATTTTCAAACTAGTCAGTAAATAATCACTATTTTATTGCATATGATCTGCAATATCTAGACTGAAAAAAATCGATTCACTGGATTTACCAGAAGTATCTGGATGCAGCCTTTATGATGCAAGCTGAGATCGCATCACTCAGCGATGCAATGTCAGACAATGCACTCAATGGAGTGAGTGACGTCACTGTGATGGGTTGGGTTAGGTGAGCGCATTAAAAAGCACTGGATGCAGCTCAGATTGCACTGCATCAGGTCTGCATCCAGACCCCTCTCAGATTTACTCATTATTTTAAGGTATAGTGGTTGCAAGAAGTTTATATGGGCTGAATTTAAACACACAAATTAAGTTGAACATTACTAAACTTTTAATTAGTTTGTTTAAATTCAGCCCGTATAAATTATTTGCAACCACTTACCTTAAAGAATTTAGTAAATCCAATTGAATTTTTTGTGGTAACTTAATTGTTTTAAGTTCAATCCACTTAAATTGGTAAAAACTAATAAGTTAACGTAATTCATTCATGTTGCCCCAACACAAATGTATTAAGATAACTTAACAAATCTAGGTGGGTTGAACATAAAACAATTAAAGTCTCCCAAAAAAATCTTCAGCATCGTGTTGTTTCAGCTCATTTGAAATAAGTGGTTTGAACATACACGTTTTAAGTGTACTCATACTTTAAAAGAAATACTTTTACACGTACTACTTTTTTTGGCAAGTACAGGCACTTTTATTTGAGTATTATTTTTGAGTGCTCCCCTCCCTCCTCCTCCTCCTGCAGGGGCCGTGCGTGACAGTAGCTCACTGGAAAGTGGAAGTGATTCTAGTAAACAATGATTAGCTCCAGACCAGGATCGGCCCCTGTCCACCGTGAGACCCGCAAAACACACGCTCACGGCTGCCAAATCCATGACCTGCCGACCTGTGAGGGTCACGGCCAGCCTTTCACAGCCAGGTTAAAGAGAATAATGGCAGGCAAACACGCAACCCCACACCAGCTCTCCGTAAAGAAAGCTGGCTCTTATTATCGCAGACACTGTTAGAAGAAGTGCTATAGGGCATGGAACTAATAATGCATTCTGCTCGCATCAAGTGATTTTTATATTTCTGTAAATAAAGGTGTACAATATGTAAAGGTGTATTGTATAAAATAAGCATGCTTGAAAACATACTGTAATGCATTGTAATTTCTTATCAAATATAACTGAAAACAAGCTTCAATTGTCTTATAATGTTTGCTGATTCTTTGTTACTTGTAAAATTGATTTAATGCATCATACGGTGGTTTCTAAAACTGCAATGCAAAAAAACTGTTATAGTGCACAAACAATGCATTATAAGTGCTATATTGCATGGAGCTGATAATGCATTTTGTTCACATCAAATTATCTTTACAGGTGATTTTTATATTTAAATATTTTTCCTTTAAATAAATCCGATTACATTCTGAATGTAAAGCTGATTGCAATTCTAAAATTGAAAAGTGAATTGTATAAAATAAGGATCCTTATAAAAACATTGTAATTTCTTTTCAAAAGTAACTAAAAACCAGCTTAAAATGCCTTACAATTGCTATAACTCATGAAACTTATAATGCATTTTGTTTGCATCAAATTATATTTACATTTGATTTTTATATTTACATTTATTTCTGTAAATAAATGTACTGTATGTATATTTTTTATTATGTATTTACTATAATATTATTTCTTCTGGAGAAAGTTTGGCTGGAATATTTGGCATATTGTGTGTGTGTGTGTGTGTGTGTGTGTGTGTGTGTGTGTGTGTGTGTGTGTGTGTGTGTGTGTGTGTGTGTGTGTGTGTGTGTGTATGTATATATATATATATATATATATATATCGAAATTGCTCGAAATTGCGACTATTTTGGTCGCATATGCGCCCAAAATTTTATCTATGCGACCTCGTAATATATTTGGGAGCATTTGAGCGACTGCATATAATGGTTGTAGTGCGACCTGTTTTCATTTTCTTCTAAAAACGTGCCGAAACGCTCTTGCCGCTATATTAGTTAGCTGTCAACCACTCAAGGCTTTCGGCTGTCGGATGAAAGGGAGCTTTTGTGACTGCGGGAAATGCAAACTGCTGAAGAGTGTAAAGTACACAGGTTTGCAAACCCCACCTATAGTTACAAATAATGTCACCGATGAGAGTGATCATGTGGTGAATGTTGATCCGCCAGCCGAGATCAATCGAGTGTTTTCAGAGAAGATGCCTGAATCTCAATGCGTTGCATTCACTGCGTGTTCAGCGCAAATGTCCGCTAAATGTAAAATCTAACACTGTACACATCATCGCCAAAGAAGCTCGCCTTTACTAAGTTTACACTGAAACTTCGGCTCAGAACGGTATTGTGCCGGTGGTCATCACGAGAATCCTCAATAACAAGACCAGCTGATCCGCCTGCTTTTTTCCACAAACACAGAAAATTGTAAATCAGCTCATAACGAGACTGAGCATTTACAATGACACAAACCCAAAACAAAACTTTTAAAGAGCAATAGAAGCGAGAATTTTCTTCCTTTTTTTTTCGTCCATTCTTTCTTGAGATGTAGATTATTTTTCTATTTACTGATGACTGCCTTACAGCTTTCAGCATTGGATCGAATGATTTATTATAATCTTACGTTTGTTTTGTAGCAGAAATATTATTTATTAAATTGACATGCGTATAAAAACAATAGTGCAAAATAAATATTTCTTACTGCAATGCTTCATTTTTGTTTGATGCAAACCATAAATTTATTTTTCATAAAGTAACAGCAGGACCTTTTATAGCAGAAAACTCACATTTAAGCAGCATGAAAATATGAAATGTTATTCATTGTAAGTATTATTGACATCATCGTCATCATTAATTATATTTTATAATTATTAGACATTAATTTAGGAATTATTGCACAAAATATCAATAAGTCATCACAGCATTTGTTAGATAGTTGTTTCCGGTTTTTGTTAGTCCTGATTCATGTTGTTTTCAAATACAATAAATCTCTTAATATACAATTTGCAGTGGCGCTCATTCATTTTTGATGGGTGCTCCTAAATTTTTCTGGTGCTCCTAAATATTTGAAGTTGGGAGCACCGGTGCTACCAAGTAAAAAAGTTATTTTCGATATTTATATGTGTATATATATATATATATATATATATATATATATATATATATATATATATATATATATATATATATATATATACATTTATACAGGGAGTGCAGAATTATTAGGCAAGTTGTATTTTTGAGGATTAATTTTATTATTGAACAACAACCATGTTCTCAATGAACCCAAAAAACTCATTAATATCAAAGCTGAATATTTGTGGAAGTAGTTTTTAGTTTGTTTTTAGTTTGAGCTATTTTAGGAGGATATCTGTGTGTGCAGGTGACTATTACTGTGCAGAATTATTAGGCAACTTAACAAAACACAAATATATCCCCATTTCAATGATTTATTTTCAACAGTGAAACCAATATAACATCTCAACATTCACAAATATACATTTCTGACATTCAAAAACAAAACAAAAACAAATCAGTGACCAATATAGCCACCTTTCTTTGCAAGGACACTCAAAAGCCTGCCATCCATGGATTCTGTCAGTGTTTTGATCTGTTCACCATCAACATTGCGTGCAGCAGCAACCACAGCCTCCCAGACACTGTTCAGAGAGCTGTACTGTTTTCCCTCCTTGTAAATCTCACATTTGATGATGGACCACAGGTTCTCTATGGGGTTCAGTCAGGTGAACAAGGAGGCCATGTCATTAGTTTTTCTTCTTTTAGATCCTTTCTTGCCAGACACGCTGTGGAGTACTTGGACGCGTGTGATGGAGCATTGTCCTGCATGAAGATCATGTTTTTCTTGAAGGATGCAGACTTCTTCCTGTACCACTGCTTGAAGGTGTCTTCCAGAAACTGGCAGTAGGACTGGGAGTTGAGCTTGACTCCATCCTCAACCCGAAAAGGCCCCACAAGCTCATCTTTGATGATACCAGCCCAAACCAGTACTCCACCTCCACCTTGCTGGCGTCTGAGTCGGACTGGAGCTCTCTGCCCTTTACCGATCCAGTCACGGGCCCATCAAGACTCACTCTCATTTCATCAGTCCATAAAACCTTAGAAAAATCAGTCTTGAGATATTTCTTGGCCCAGTCTTGACGTTTCAGCTTGTGTGTCTTGTTCAGTGGTGGTGGTTTGTCAGCCTTTCTTACCTTGGCCATGTCTCTGAGTATTGCACACCTTGTGCTTTTGGGCACTCCAGTGATGTTGCAGCTCTGAAATATGGCAAAACTGGTGGCAAGTGGCATCTTGGCAGCTGCACGCTTGACTTTTCTCAGTTCATGGGCAGTTTATTTTGCACCTTGGTTTTTCCAGATGCTTCTTGCGACCCTGTTGACTGTTTGAACGAAATGCTTGATCGATGATCACGCTTCAGAAGCTTGGCAATTTTAAGAGTGCTGCATCCCTCTGCAAGATATCTCACTATTTTTGACTTTTCGGAGCCTGTCAAGTCCTTCATTTGACCCATTATGCCAAAGGAAAGGAAGTTGCCTAATAATTATGCACACCTGATATAGGGTGTTGATGTCATTAGACCACACCCCTTCTCATTACAGAGATGCACATCACCTAATATGCTTAATTGGTAGTAGGCTTTCGAGCCTATACAGCTTGGAGTAAGACAACATGGATAAAGAGGATGATGTGCTCAAAATACTCATTTGCCTAATAAATCTACACTCCCTGTATGTGTATGTATATATATATAGGCCAACATTATTAGCCATCTTTGGAAATATTTTATTTACATTGGGTTTACATTTTGGACACTGCCCAAAAACCATCAATGACTTGCCTAAAAAGTGCTGTAGTAAATTGAACTGTAATGCATTTTATTTGCATCAAATTATCTTTAAAAGTAATTTGTGTATTTAAATAATTGTTTCTGAAAAAGCTGATTGCAATTCTAAAATTGAAAGGTGTTTTGTATAAAATAAGGATGCTTAAACATTGTAATTTCTTTCAAAAGTAACTGAAAACAAGCTTAAATTGCCTTATAATATGTGCGGATTCTTTGTTACTTGTAAAAGTGATTTAATGCATCATATGGTGCTTTCTAAATTTGCATTATAAAGCATAATAATAAATGCATTAAAATACATCTCCAATTCATAATAGTTTAAATCTTTACTTAAGTGTTAACTATAACTCTACATGTGCCAAATATATATAATAGTCACCTAAAATTGAAAGGTGTGTTGTATAAAATAAGGATGATTGAAATCATAATGTAATGCATTGTTATTTGTTTTAAAAAATAACTAAAAACAAGCTTAAAACACCTTACAAGTGCTATAATGCATGCATTTTGTTCGCATCAGATTATATTTACAAGTGATTTTTATAAATTTTTTTGTAAATAACTGTATATACAGTTGAAGGTAAAATTGTTAGCCCTGTACAGTGATACATGTATTCTTTTTCAAATATTTCCCAAGTTATGTTTAAGGGAGCAAGGGGATTTTCACAGCATTTCCTGTAATATCTTTCCTGTAATATAAGTTTGGCTGGAATAAAAGCAGTTTTTAAATTAAGAAAATATACATTTTAGGGTCAAAATTATTAGCCCTCTTTGGAAATGTTTTATTTAAATTAGCTACAGCACAAACCACTATTCAAAACCATCAATGACTTGCCTAAATAGTGCTGTAGTGCATGGATTTAATAATGCATTTTCTTTAAATTAAATTATATTCAAAAGTAATTTTTGTATTTAAATATTTTTTTCTGAAAAAGCTGATTGCAATTATATAATCGAAAGGTGTATTGGGTAATAAGGATGCTTAAACATTCTAATTTTTTTAAAAAATAACTGAAAACAAGCTTAAAATGCCTTATAATATGTGCTGATTCTTTGTTACTTGTAAAAGTGATTTAATGCATCATACGGTGCTTTTTATAAGCTGCATTACAAAGCATAAAAATAAATGCATTAAATACAAGCATAATGCATAATATTTTAAATCTTCAATAAAGTGTTACTACATGTGCTAAAAATACATATAAGGCGAGTCCAATTCTAAAATTGAAATGTAGTGCAAACAATGTGTTATAAGTCGCATTACAAGGCACAATAAATAAATGCATTAAAATACATCTCCAATGCATTTTATTTTAACAATTGCTAAAGGGATACTTATAACACTTCATGTGGCAAAAAATATAAATAAGCTGATTACAATTCTAAAATTTAAAGGTGTATTGTCTAAAATAAGCATGCTTAATATCATACTGTAACACATTGTCATTTCTCTTTAAAAAAACCTAAAAAGCAAGCTTAAATTGCTGTTTAATATTGGTTACACTTTATTTTGATGGTCCGTTTGTTGAATTGAAGTTACATTGCATCTACATGCCAACTAATTCTCATTAGATTACAAGTAGATTTTTAGGTTGGGGTTAGGGTTAGCGCAAGTTGACATGTACATGCAAAGTTTTATAGTCAGTTAAATGTCTGTTGAAGGAGCAGTATCAACAGATATTAAGCAGACAGTCTACTAATACTCACGGTGCTTTCTAAAGCTGCAATGCAAAAACAACTGTTATAGTGCAAACAATGAATTATAAGTTGCATTATAAAGCCTAATAATGAATGCATTAAAATACATCTCCAATGCATTATATTTGAAATCTTAAAAGCACAGCAGCCTCACGCAACCCACACGAGTTCTCCGTAAGGAAAGCTGGCTTTTATTATGGCAGACGCTGATGTGAGAGACCATATGTGAATCGCAGGAAACACATGATGGGATTTTGGCAGCGCTGAACTCTGATAGTAACACTGGAAAACTCTGTCTACTAACCCAGAGCCGTATCTGAGTCATCAAAATAAACACCCACATGACATCTGCAGGAGCTATGAAAACAATTTGCACTGATTTTAGATTTAAGGGGATGATGTAAAATGATTTTTTAAAATATATTAGCTCTCCTGTGAAGCCCTTCTTTATTCTTCTACAAATATTTCAAATTATCTATAAAAACCATTTGCACTTTTTTAGATGTAAGGATATGATGTAAATCAATTTGTTTCACATTCACTCACCGGCCACTTTATTAGGTACACCGGTCCAACTGCTCGTTAACACAAATTTCTAATCAGCCAATCACATGGCAGCAACTCAATGCATTTGGGGTAGACATGGTCAAGAAGATCTGCTGCAGTTCAAAGCGAGCATCAGAATGGGGAAGAAAGGGGATTTAAGTGACTTTGAATGTGGCATGGTTGTTGCTGCCAGACGGGCTGGTCTGAGTATTTCAGAAACTGCTGATCTACTGAGATTTTCACGCTAAACCATCTCTAGGGTTTACAGAGAATGGTCCGACAAAGAGGAAATATCCAGTGAGCGGCAGTTCTGTGGGCGCAGATGCCTTGTTGATGCCAGAGGTCAGAGGAGAATGGCCAGACTGGTTCCAGCTGATAGAAAGGCAACAGTAACTCAAATAAGCACTCGTTACAACCAAGGTCTGCAGAAGAGCATCTCTGAACACACAACACGTCCAACCTTGAGGCGGATGGGCTACAGCAGCAGAAGACCACACCGGGGGCCGCTCCTGTCAGCTAAGAACAGGAAACTGAGGCTACAATTCACACAGGCTCACCAAAACTGGACAATAGAAGATTGGAGAAACGTTGCCTGGTCTGATGAGTCTCCATTTCTGCTGCCACATTCGGATGGTCGGGTCAGAATTGGCCTCAACAACATGAAAGCATGGATCCATCCTGCCTTGTATCAGCGGTTCAGGCTGGTGGTGGTGGTGTAATGGTGTGGGGGAGATTTTCTTGGCACACTTTTGGCTCATTAGTACCAATTGAGCATCGTGTCAACGCCACAGCCTACCTGAGTATTGTTGCTGACCATGTCTATCCCTTTATGACCACAGTGTCTCCATCTTCTGATGGCTACTTCGAGCAGGATAACGCACAATGTCATAAAGCGCCAATCATCTCAGACTGGTTTCTTGAACATGACAATGAGTTCACTGTACTCAAATGACCTCCACAGTCACCAGTTCTCAATCCAATAGAGCACATTTGAATTGTGGAGGAACGGGAGATTGGCATCATGGATGTGCAGCCGACAAATCTGCAGCAACTGTGTGATGCTATCATGTCAATATGGAGCAAAATCTCTGAGGAATATTTCCAGTACCTTGTTGAATCTCTGCCATGAAGGATTAAGGCAGTTCTGAAGACAAAAGGGGTCCAACCTGGTAATAGTACAGTGTACCTAATAAAGTGGCCAGTGAGAGTATACTGTATAGAGCATGGAACTATCAAAAATGCATCACAAGGTGCATTACAAAGCATAATAATAAATGCAAACATATATAGTAATGTAAATAAATGTAAAGCTGATTCCAGTTCTAAAATATAAAGGTGTATTGTATAAAATAAGGATGCTTAAAAACCAAAACCTGGAAACAAGTTTAAACTGCCTCATAATAATTGCAGATTCTTTGTAACCTGTAAAATAGATTTTTACTACAGAACTAACAAACAATATTATAAGGTACATTACAAACCATAATAGTAAATGCATTAAAACCCTTCCCTAATGCATTCAATTTAAAATTTACAACAAAGCATCACTTATCTTCTATCACACTGCATGTGCCAAAGTCTCCTCTCTCTAATTTACCCGTGACTGTGCAGAGTGAAATCTAATCTTGTTTCTGTAAAGATGTTTATTCTCTCCTAGGGAGTCAAAAACAGCGGGCTCCTTTAATTCCAGCACATTGGAACTGATTGTATTTGGCAGCTTCTCCTTCCTCTCCGCTCAAGAAAAGCACATCCCCATTTAGCAGTGGTTTGCATCCAGGAAAGTGTGCTATCAGCAAGAAAATCAACGCTACTGTCTCAGGGACTGTAGAAACGCTACAGCACTGCAATTAGGGTCATTAGAGCCCTGCAAAAATAAACTCCTCCTGGTGAGGAAACAAGGAACATTTATCTCCAGCCTGGCGCTCAGAGCAGCTACGTTTCACATCCAGAACATTCAGTCCCAAAAGCTTAAAAACATCCTTGCAGCAAATATGAATGCAATCATGAGATATGTGAACATATTACTCTGCATAAACAGATCGCAGGGCCTATAATGCCACTTTATACACGATGTAAAATATCAGAATCAGAATCAGTTTTATTGCCAAGTGTGTTTCACACACACAAGGAATTTGTTTTGGCTGCAGAGGCTTCCAGTGTACATAAAGTGACAAGTGACAACACAAAATTAAATATGAGAAAAGATGATAAACATTAAACAGAGATGCAGTTAGTCAAAAGGATCTGGATGTTGAGTTGTATGTACAGATATGTTATAAATATACAGGTTATAAGGTGCTGTGTACAAGTGTGTATGCGAAAGTATTGCACATTTATTGCACAGTAGGGGAATATTTAACTGTTTATGAGGTAGATGGCCTGAGGAAAGAGGCTTTTTCCTGTGTCTGGCTGTTTTTGTGCTTGGTGCTCTGTAGCGCCGACCAGACGGTAACAGTTCCAACAGGTAGTGTGCTGGGTGTGAGGCGTCCAGAGTGATTTTGCGAGCCCTTTTACTCACTCTGGAAGAGTACAGTTCTTGAAGTGTAGGAAGGGCAGTGCCAGTGATTCGTTCAGCAGTCCGGACTATTCGCTGTAGTCTACGGAGGTCAGTTTTGGCAGCTGAGCTGAACCAGACGGTGATTGAAGTCCAGAGGATGGATTGGATGACAGCTGAGTAGAACTGTACGAGCAGCTCCTATAGCAGGTTGAACTTCCTCAGCTGACGAAGAAAATACAGTCTCTGCTGGGCTTTCTTCACAATAGAGTCTATGTGAATGTCCCACTTCAGATCCTGAGAGATGGTGGTGCCCAGGAACCTGAATGACTCTACTGCAGCCACAGTGCTGTTCATGATGGTGAGTGGGGGGAGTGCAGGGGGGTTTCTCCTAAAGTCCACTATCATCTCCACTGTTTTGAGCGTGTTCAGCTCCAGGTTGTTGTATCTGCACCATAAAGTCAGCCGCTCCACCTCCTGTCTGTATGCAGACTCGTCACCATTCCGGATGAGGATTCAGTTATATATCTAATAGTTATATAGTTATATATCTATGTTATTATATATCAGTTATATATCTATTTTATTATTATATCTCATGAATAACTGTTTATAACTCTTTGAAACTGCCCCTTTTAGGCTTTGTATGGGATCAAATTCCCGCCAAATTTATCGCAGTCGTGGCTCGACAATTAATAAGCATAAATAAAAAAATTTACATAGCATGTAAAAATTGTAACACGCAAAAACAAAAACCAAATGCAGAATAAGAATCAACCCCTGTGATCACTGACAGGTCTTTATTATCTGAAACTCTTATCGCCTTCTTATACTACGTTTTTTGGCAGGTTATAATTGTACACGTGATGTCATTTTTTTAATTTATGCTTCTTTCTTTTCGCGATCTACAACCACGATATATTTGGCGGGAATTTAATCCCTTAGCTGTGCCGTTGTGGTTACTGTCGCTTTAAATTCAAATGAGACTTTACTCTTTTCAAAAGAACCTTTGCGGCATTTGCAACAGAACTAGTGTCAAAAAAAAAAAAAAAACATCTCAGAGGAAGGCAATCTATGAATCTAACCAACCTCCTGTCTCGCTACAATCCAACCCACCCTTTAAGCTCTCAAAACTCAGGGCTTCGGGTAGTACCTAGAATAGCAAAGTCGAGTAAAGGAGGTCGAGCCTTCTCATTTATGGCTCCTAAACTCTGGAATAACCTTCTGGATAATGTCTGAGGCTCAGATACACTCTCGCAGTTCAAAACTAAAGACCTATCTTTTTAGTAAAGCATACACTCAATGCATCACATAGCGGTATGTACCCGGCTGTAAACATGTTTTTATCAGCTGTAAATATAGCCAATTTACCATTGCAGTCAGTGAACATCTGGAGTTCCTGCAGCCAGCCCCCAAAGGCCAGTCGATGAATTGCAGTTTCAGTTACTTCCGTATTGGCTTCACGAGGGAGAGCGGGAGGTTGCCGCTTGGTACTGCACTGCCTTTTTTTTTGTTTGTTGACGAATAAAGATTTGCACTGCGCTTTTTAGGTTGCTAGGCAACCCCTGGATCAGCTGTGCATTGCCTGCGAGTGCTGCTGTTGATCTTGCCATATTTGTAATATTTTATAATGTTGTGATACTAACGATTTGTCATACAGCTCCAAATAAATCAAAACAGTGACTGCTAGTCTCTCCTCCATCTTTAAAAATCTCTGTTGTCATCTTGACAACACAAACACTCCTGTCATCTCAACGGAAACCCCGCCTCTGCTTTCGTTTTACCCTGAGGTGCTTTTAGAAATGTGCACCTCAGGGAACAGAATGCCATAACTAACCACGATTAGCCGCAGCACTTCAGAAATTCTCTGACTCAGGAAATACATAACCAGTAAGGGCAGCCGAGCTTCATTCTCAGTAGTGCCCAGTTCTGAAGACGGAGGACTTGACGCCCGCGGGTGGCTGTTTCTCCGTGGAAGGAGGAGGTGTTTTCTCTATGTTTTGTTCATATTTGCTAAAATCGAATACAATGCTGCACCTGGGACAATTGTGTTTATTGTTTTCCAATAAGAGAAATAGTTTCACTTTAGACAGAGTATTGCCGGCTTGCATGCTTTTTCTTCTCAGAGTTGACGCAAAGCAGAGCACAATGGCAAAAACGCAAGGTGCAGCAGGCCGTTAAAACACAAGGCACACAAGGGCGCATAAGCAGTGGGCAAAACGCTCACAGCCATTAGAAAACCATTTAAAAAAGGCACCTCTTAATGCAAAACGCGTGCTTGATGTAATCAAGTCCAAAAACTCCACATCTATAATCCTCGAAGTCTATGCTGGCATTATCTTCAGCAGCTCTAATGGCTAATGGACAGACGGCTGCTTCTCACTCAGGGCTGCTGTTTATGCTAATGAGGGAGAGATGGGCACCAGTGAGCGGAGCTTTCCCCCTCTGATGACACGTACAAAGGGAGAATGTTGATCCAAGTGTTTCTGCAGACTGATTTTATCAAGTCTAATTAGAACAAATACAATTAATTCATCTTAACCAGTAGAAGTTGGATATATTCACACACTGCTGACACTCAACTGTGTTCAAACCCCCATAATCGGTCCCCTTTAAGTCCCCTCTTCCAGAATAAAGTGTCTGAATTGTGGTTTTCGGAAAGAGGATCTGCTTTAGTGCACGTTGTATGAAGGCATGCTTGCAATTAAGCAGTCTCTCAATGACTGCAAACCCAAAAACACATGTGAAAATTCATGCTGAAATTGTGACAGGAAAATAGCCGAAAGACACTCTGGCAAGCCTTTGGATGAGATTAGAGAGCGCAGGACATGATGCACATATCGACATGTGAACGCACTGTCAAATTATGCTCTTAAAGATCATTTATAATCTTTATTGTTTCCTTCTGGCGTGCAACGCTGACATTTGTGCTAAACATCAACTGTTTGTACTTGGTGATTCAATTTATGACATGCTAAATTATGCTGAAAAGATATTAAATGATTTATATTAATAACTGTGTACGTGGTTGCCATAGGTTTGTGCAATAGTACTATCATAAATATTTTATGATTTGTGCTTGATTATTATCATGACATACAACTGCTATTCCAGTTCTGAAGTTCACTATCAAGTATCAAAACAATACCTCATTCATTTCTTTTGAATGGGTCCTGTTTCATTTCATTTTCATTTCGTGCCAAACCGTTCTAAACTGTTAGACAACGGTGCTGAATTGTGCTGATTCTGTGTGTTGACGTCGCGGCTCTGTTGATGAGCTACCACAGCTGGTTTAGCGGAAGCGCGCCAGGGCGGACCGGCCATTGGGAACACCGGGACATTTTCCCGCTAGAGCAACAACAGCCCCGCTGCCAGGGCAACCGCAATCAGCCAGCCAGCTTCGCTAATGTTTCCACGCGCATCGTGCTGTTGTTCGCATTCCCGCAGCCGTCTGTCTCTCCCGCGCGAGCTGCGAGATGGGCGCATGAGCGAGGAGAGGAGGCTCGACAGGCGGAGGTGTAGGCAACCAACTTAACTTTCTAGATTGCTTTTAGTCACTTTGGCCCGCTCACCCATCGCTCCACACACACACACACACACACACACGAGGAAATAATTGCACCTAATTCAAAGCCCAGACGGCTGGTTTTGTATATTATACCCGCGCACCACCTGAAGGACGGTTACGGCGTGTTGTAAATGTCGGTCACCGCAGAAAGTCAAATCTTTCTTTAATTTGGACTTTTGCTTGAATTACGGAGTGGCACAGTAGCTGTCCAAGGTACTGTTTAAATTAAATCATAACCCATATATGCACCAATAAACAAGTCAAATGAATGAATGAATAAAATAAATATGGATTCTTAAATGTCGGCAGTTTTTACTCCAAAAAAATATCAATACGTATCGACAAATGTTTTATAAAAATAAATTGAGCAATTTTCAACATTTCAGCTATAGGCTGTTATAGGATTCAGTTAAATATAAGATAGACATTTAAATATAGATAGATATGTAACAGGTTTCTGTGGGGTTTTTTTTTTTTGTTCACGGTAATCTTTACTATATACTGGGTGGTGGAGCTACGCACAAATATTTTCTAAAACATCAAGCAGGAGTTTGTCTATAGCTCATTAGTTATTTATGAAGACAAAAAATAATTAAAATAACAAAAATAAAACTATAAAATTACAAAGACAAAAAGAGCAGCATTTTGCTAAATATAGTCCTTTATATCCTGATATGCTATGTGTTTCATTCGTTTTTTTATATTAACCTTGATGCATTCGTTATTTAATGTTTGAATACTGAAATCGTTTAAATGGTTATATTTTACCATCAAAATGTAGTATATTTTATATCATTACCAACTTTTGATATAAAACCGCTGTTATTTTATTGATTGTTATGAAATAATTTAAGTGCTATATTTTTTATTCGTGAAAGTGCCCGCTCACTTTGACAAGGCCTGTCTAAATAAATATTTCTGCCATGCCACTAATACAGATAAACTATTGTTGCATTATCATTGTTTATTTTTCTGTTATGTACAGAGATTTGAAATATTTATTTCCCCTTCAATCCTTTTCAATCTTCACGTTACATTTTGGTCATTTTCTCTCCAAATAAAATTTGCCCAAAGCAAATTTGCACAACATATGACCTCTACATAAATACGGGTGCTGTGACTTCTATCGTAGCTATGTTTAGCATCCCTATATGAGAGAGTGCCATAACCGCGTTTAGTCACACGGTTGCTTTTCTTTTACAAGTGAGCATGAAAAAAACTAGTTTCGGCATTTATTTAAATTTAAATGAACAATGTAAGCTGGTAAGGTAGTTACACAGTAAAAACAAAATTAATAAAAAAAAAAATGTATAAAAAATTTATAAAAAAAATCGAAATCAAAATCGTGAATCGGTCAAACTTTATGAAAAAATCTAGATTTTTTTTTTTGCCATATCGCCCAGCAATACTTGTCAGTCATATTTATAACAAGAATCATTTGAAGATTTATTAAAAGACTAATCTGATAGCATGAATGAACATATTTAGAATACGTAGACGGATATATTGATCCATATAAAAATACTGTAGAAACTTAATTTAATTATAGTAATAGTTAATCTGTTGTGGTAACTGCATTGCATATAGTTGCTAAGGTAATATAAACAAATCACCCAAACCTGTTGCTTTCAATTGTAGGGTATATTAACCAAAATACACGACAGTTTACTGTAGTAAAAACTAAAATGAACTACAGTATTTATCACAGTTCATCAGATTACTATAGTAAACTGCAGCATTCATTAATATAAAGTTTTAAATGCTACAATATATACAGTATAATATACTTTACTACCGTATACTTCAAAACACAAGTATTTTTCAGTATTTACTATTTATTATTAAATATATAATTTATTATTAAATAAATGATTACTATTTATTATTGCATTTAAACTACTATAAAGTATTTAAATTACTAAAGTATCACATCACACTTCAGAGTGTACTTGTGGTGTTGCGTAACTCCTTGCATGCATACTTTGCCATTTTCAGGGTTTATGTGTAGAGTGTCTGCAACACTGAGCGCTTATTTATTATGAAACATTCCCCAAACAGTCTGGAGTGCTGTCGATGATCACATCGTGCTAAAAATAAGCTTTGATAGTCCTGCGCAAACCAGAACAGAAATAATGATTGCAAAAATGCGCCAGATAACGAGACGAAAAGAGTTGAGATGCTCAGAAACAAAACTTTCTAATGCATCATTACATCATGCATCGCTCATAATATGCCACAAACCGTCAGTGCAATCATAAACATCCCCGACAGATCGCGTGCACTCCAAATAAAGATGAATTTCGCACTTTTTTTCCCCCCCGGTGAGTAAGCGTGGTTTCCCCGTGCTCAGCTGCACACATGCGGTCAGATCTCAGTCTCTGCGGATACAGAAGAGCAGGAGGAGGAGTGAGAGTATATGGAGGCCGGCCCCCTGTGCTGCAAACATATATAAAAGACATGCATCCAACCTAGCAGCCCACAAAACTCTCAGCTCAACCTGGAAAAGTGAAAGAAATCTCAAACTCTTGAGTGCATGAAAATTAAATCGACCAGATTAATTGAACTCAATGCAAATCTAAATAACATAGCAGCTTGCATTTTGATTTTTGCATACAAGTATTGGAGATTAAACTTTTTAATATTGATATCAACACTGAACAGCAACAATATCAACAGTTTTGATCACTTCATCATCTGGTCAGAAGATTAAACTTTGGTATAAATAATGGAGGCTGAGTTTGGACTGAAGAGCAGCAGCATCATGCGGGAATGGAGCGGACAGGTTCAGCCGGCGCTGATAGCATCCTTCATCATCCTCTTCTTCCTTGAGGCCTGTCTGTGGGTCAGAAATCTCACCTTTAAGAAAAGACTCCCCGGCCCTTTCGCTTGGCCTCTGGTGGGCAATGCCATGCAGCTTGGGCAAATGCCACACATTACCTTCTCCAAGCTGGCAAAGAAATACGGAAACGTCTACCAGATCAGACTGGGCTGCAGTGATATAGTGGTTCTGAATGGAGATGCGGCGATAAGGAAGGCACTCATTCAACACAGCACCGAGTTTGCAGGACGACCCAATTTTGTGTCTTTTCAGATGATTTCTGGTGGTCGAAGTTTAACATTTACAAATTACAGCAAACAGTGGAAGATGCATCGGAAAGTCGCAGAGTCAAGTTTGAGAGCATTCTCAATGGCGAACAGCCAAACAAGAAGGACTTTTGAACAACATGTAGTAGGCGAAGCAATGGACTTAGTCCAGAAGTTTCTAAGACTGAGCGCTGATGGACGACACTTCAACCCTGCACATGAAGCCACCATCGCTGCTGCCAATGTCATCTGTGCTCTGTGTTTTGGGAAGCGCTACGGTCATGATGATCCAGAATTCAGGACTCTTCTAAGAAGAGTGGAGAAGTTTGGAGAAACCGTTGGCGCTGGAAGCTTAGTAGACGTCATGCCGTGGCTGCAATCTTTTCCCAATCCTGTAAGAAGCGTTTATCAAAACTTCAAAAACATTAATAAGGATTTCTTCAAT
This sequence comes from Danio kyathit, assembly GCA_903798195.1. Lineage (NCBI taxonomy): Eukaryota > Metazoa > Chordata > Actinopteri > Cypriniformes > Danionidae > Danio > Danio kyathit. The sequence continues at coordinate 1,847,242 of LR812535.1, forward strand.
TATGTGAAGGACAAAGTCCTTCAGCATAGAGACACTTATGACCCTGATGTAACTCGTGATATGAGCGACGCCATCATTGGTGTAATTGAGCATGGGAAAGAGAGCACGCTGACTAAAGACTTTGTTGAGTCAACAGTCACTGATTTAATTGGTGCAGGTCAAGATACTGTATCAACAGCAGTGCAATGGATCCTTCTGCTGCTTGTTAAATATCCATCAATTCAGAGCAAACTTCAAGAGCAGATTGATAAGGTTGTGGGTCGTGACAGACTCCCGTCAATAGAAGATAGATGTAATCTGGCCTATCTGGATGCATTCATCTATGAAACCATGCGCTTCACCAGTTTCGTCCCAGTCACCATCCCGCACTCCACCACCTCAGACGTCACCATTGAAGGTCTTCACATCCCCAAAGACACAGTGGTCTTCATCAACCAATGGTCTGTCAACCACGACCCTCAAAAGTGGCGCGATCCGCACATCTTCAACCCGTCCAGATTCCTGGATGAGAGCGGAGCTCTGGATAAAGACCTGACCAACAGCGTGATGATCTTCTCCACAGGTAAGCGGAGGTGCATTGGTGCGCAGATCGCCAAGGTGGAGGTGTTCCTGTTCTCTGCGATTTTGTTGCACCAGTGCATGTTTGAGAGAAACCCGTCTCAGGATCTCTCCATGGACTGCTCGTATGGTTTAGCACTGAAGCCGCTCCATTACACCATCTCCGCCAAGCTCAGAGGAAAACTATTTGGCTTGGTTTCACCAGCATGAGTTAAAACATCCAGTCGAAGGGAAAATTATTCGCCCTCCTGTGAAATTGTAATTATTTTTTTAAATACAGTGATGTTTAACAGAGCCAGGACATTTTCAGAGCATCTCCTATGATATATTTTTCGTTTTCTGGCGAAAGTTTTCTTTAAGGTTGGCTGCAATAAAAGCAGTCTTTGTCTACAGATAAAACCTCTGTTGTCCAATGACGTGCCTAATTAACCTAATTAACCTAGTCAAGACTTTAAATTGCACTTTAAGCTAAATACTAGTATCTTGCTTAATAACTAGTAAAATATGTACTGTCATCATGGCAAAGACAATTAGCAATTAGAAATAAGTTATTAAATCTTTTGTGTCTGAAAACATCATCTGTGTCAAACAGCACGTGGTAAATATGTGTAAAATAATTACAATTTCACAAGAGGGCTAATAATTAACAAATGTATTCCACATAACAATGAGTATAATAAAGCTGCACTGAATGCTGTCTAGTATATTTAATATTTAAGGAATATTTACACAGTTTATATTGTTTATATGCAATGAATTGATTTAACCGCATCCTTGTTGTCAGGTAATTGAAGAGATTCTTCAGCTCTCCCAAACCGGGTTAACAGTAATGTTTTAATTGCTTTTACGTTTATAAACATCCTTTATGCTTTAAAATCATGTCGCAATATGAAATGTTTATGGTCAAATGCAAAGCCACTGTCACTGTAGACGCATCGGTTATTATGCAACATTATGCAATTGTTTGTAGATGGTGTTGAGTCATGTTAATGGGCAGCAGCTGTTGGAAAGACTTTCACTTCCTATGAGCCTGACTCGGATTTGGCGTAGAAGTGCATTTAATTATGCTTGCATAAAACTGTATAACAATGTGATTATGTACTTCAGGTATTTTAAAGTATTAAAACATGTATACAACTATAAAATATATTCTTTATAAAATGCATTGATGTTCCTAAATGCTGCATGGGTCAATTATTGGACTTTATGTGTGTGATCATATTAATATTTTCAAAAAAAAAAAAAATAGAATTGTATCATTTTAAAGTGAATCCATGCACAAAAACAATCCTCAATCTCATGTACAAAACCAGCAGAGTAAATCAGAGCTAACATTACAAGATATATTCCTGTATCACATTGCATTTATGAAGGTAAATGTTTACACTGAATGTTTTGCAAGCTCAGTGCATGAAGCTTTCTGAAGAAAATCATTTGTTTTTTTTATGTCTAGGAATGTCTTCTTATTACTATTGGAAAATAAGCTATAAGTTGAATAAATAAAGTGATGATTTACAACATGTTTCTTTTCGTTTTGGCATGCACAAACACACAAAAATAAAATCACACAGCATCTAAATGGCACTTTCATTGTACAAAACAGTCTGCATCTGTCTTCATTTACACGCATTGTCTCTTATTGTTAGTTTTATGGCTGTTTGCATTAAGTTTCAGAGATATTTCTGCAAAAGCCACATCTTTAAAGTCTAATTATTGTATTAAATTCTATAACAGTCATTACTAGGCCCACACGGAATCTGCGCGCGCAGAATTTCCGCAGAATTCAGCAGATTTTTAGCCCATCATTAATTCTGTTTATTTACTTGAGTAAATGTGTGTAAATCTGAATTTATTCAGTTTTTAAATTACACATATTTCACATATTAAGGTTTCAGTTATGAGACTGCCAAATAATAACGCAGAAATTCACAGATTTTTACCAAAATTCTCCGCAGAAATTCCTCTTAACTACAGCTCATGATAAATACACACTGCTATGGTGCATATTTAACTCCATTGTTATATCTGTTCTTTGTCTGAAGCATTAAACAAAGTTACAGACTGAATTCCTATAGTGACTCCATTTCACTAGCATTCATCTGGCATCACATTGTGGATTTTAAACAAAAATCCTGCCAATTAGAGCAGGCCTAAAGAGCTCATTTACTATTCTAGACAATACATTCTGTAAAAGATCAAATAGCAGCATTCTTCGATTTATGGTTTTATTCAATGTAATGGGACAAATCAGCACTTTACAGCAAGTCATATTAAAATGTTCTATATATACAGTAAGTTATATAGAAAGCAGCAGCCATCATTAAAAAGACCTCATGCTATTTTCATATTATTTTACATAAAATACAATACACTAACATATACTGATTTAAACAACTTGTCAGAACATTATTTATTTAATAGATATCAAAACAATCATTTTTATGAGTCACAAATGCTGCAGAATGGTTTATTTTCCAATATTCATAACATCTCTTAAGTTTGAACTCCTAGTGCATTTGATACAGCAGGTTTTTGAGAAATTATTGGTAGCACTTTATAATAACTACACACTATGAACCATTTATTAAGCATTAGCAAATAGTAGTTATTATTTGATAAGCATTAACTCTACATTAATAAACATTAGTAAGCAGTTTATAACTGCAGCTATACAAATGCTGTAGTCTTGACATATAGGCATGTGTAATGTGCTTAATAATTGTGTTTTCATGCTTTAATTATTCATTTTTCATTACTAAATTAAGTATTGCATTACTTACAAACCAGTTATTTAAACATAGTTGATGGTATTTTAAGATCCTTCAGAATGAGTTAGTAAATGATTTATAAACTATTCAAATTAACATTTGTAAATCTTATTATTCAGGCATATACTAATAATTAATTTGCATGTTAATAAATGCTTTATTAACTCAACTTCATCCAGTTTTGTGACCTAATCTGAAGTTAGGACTATTCATGCTTTATTAATCTCTCATAAATGACAATTATAGGCTCAGTTATATTCTAAACAGGAAAAAAACAAATGACTTTATTAATTTCTATTCATTTGAAGATACACAAACGAAACTGTATCAAATGAAAAATAAACTTAGCAATCTTAACTAAAACAAAACCTCTGTGCAGTTTAAACATCGCTAAATAACACTGAAATGTTGCATCATATTATATTGTTAAATTATTATGTTGTTGTTTTTTTATCCAATTGTAAGTTGTATTTTGACACTCCTGTTATTCGGCAATGTTTAAACTTTACAGTAATTTTATTTTTTAGATAAGATTGCAAACATTTATTGTTCGTTTGATGCAAAGCCTTTAATTGTCATTCATAAGGGATTTATAAAGCATAAACAGTCCTCACTTTAGATTAGGTCACAAAACTGGATGAAGTTGTGTTAATAAAGCATTTATTAACATACATAGTAACCATTGCTACATTCCTGAATAATAAGATATATAAACGTTGATTTCAATAGTTTATTAATCATTTACTAACTCATTCTGAAGGGCTGCACAGTGAAGCATACAGCAAGAAGGTCACTGGTTTGAGCCTCGGTTGGGTCAGTTGGCGTTTCTGTGTGGAGTTTGCATGTTCTCCCCATGTTGGCGTGGGTTTCCTCCGGGTGCTCCGGTTTCCCCCACAAGTCCAAAAACATGTGGTAGAGGTGAATTGGGTTCGCTAAAATTGGCCATAGTGTATGTGTGTAAATGAGTGTGTATGTTTCCCAGTGATAGGTTGTGGCTGAGAGGGCATCTGCTGCGTAAAACATACGCTGGATAAGTTAGCGGTTCATTCGCTGTGGCGACCCCAGATTAATAAAAGGGACTAAGCTGAAAATAAAATGAACGAACTCATTCTGAATGATCTTAAAAACCACCAAATACTCTTAAATACAAATGATTTGTAAATAATGCAATACTTCATTTAGTAATGAAAAATCAATCAGTCACAAATTATGAAAGTACTATTATAAATGTGCTTATAAGTCAAGAATAGAGCATTTGTAGCTGCAGTTATGAACTGCTTAACGTCTATTAATGTAGAGTTAATCCTTGACAAATAATGAATTACCTATACGCTTATGCTTAGTAAATGATTCATAGCGTGTAGTTATTATAAAGTGTTACCAAATTATTTAGTTAGTTACCGAGCAAGTTAGTTAGTATGAAGTCAGCTTTCCTCAAGGTAAAGAGATTTAATTAATCAAAATGTTTAAAGTTTCATAACACTAAAACATCACCAAACAAAACTGAGCAAAGAATTAAATTATGTAAAGCGAGTTTACAGCATTAGCACTTAAGTTTTTTTATGTGCATTAATATAATATATTCAATAGTAATCACTATTTGGTCACAATTTATTTTACAGTAAAATTCTCACTATTGACCAACCATTAACTATGAGTTGACTCAAACTCCTAATTAGCTGCTTATTAATAGTTATTAAGGTAGTTTGGTTTAGGTATTGAGTAGGATTAAGGGTGCAAAATACAATCATGCATAATATGTGCTTTATAAATACTACCGGTAATAAGACACTAGTTTAAATACCAATTGTCACTATTAACTAAAGTGTCATCAAATATTTAAATTATTTGCTCACAAATTTTAAACGCATCTCAAAAATGCTTTAAAACATATGATACCCACTTTGATGTTTTATTATCAAATGCAATATATCCCATATGAAAAAAATCTATAGTAATTTATAGCAAATATTATAGTTTGTGCACCATATTATAGGCCTTTTTCTTCGTTGCTGCATGGAGGGCAGAAGAGTGACCAGCACCTTCCGGTAGGGTGCTTAGAACTTCCATTAAGAATTGTCATCAGCCAGAGCAGCGTTTCTCAACTGGGTGTCAATACTGTTTTCAGTGGCTTACAGAGTGTTTTCGTGATGCAAAACTTTAATTTTGAAAGACAGACGTGTGTTAAAGCCGTTATTCTTCTCTCAGATGTGGTTCAAATGCGAGAGAAAAACATTCTCCTAATTCAGTGTCTGCCATCAGATCAGATGCTGAAATACAGCGTCAGTGTTCCCGACCTGTAGGCTGTTATATTGTGCTCAGCAGCGCTTCAATGCAAACACACTCACATACATACACACACACAATAACTTACTGCGCTATAAAGAGAAAACCATATTACTGGCATGTAACTAACAGGAATGCAAGTCATGCAATTTCCAAAAATGACCCATAAAAGTACGTTACTGATACTCTGTTGGCTGATTTGCTCGTTGATTCTAATTGGGGGCCGTTTATGTTTCATTTAGTTAGCTTGTGTGTAGTATTTACCACGGTATGTGTTTTTCTGCAATTTCAAAATGCCACTTTATTTTTACTTTGTGCCACTCTTTCAATCAATATTAGTGGGACAGTCGAACATTTGGAGAATAACATTAGTTTGAGTTAGTTATTTGAAAGAAAGAGAAAATGATAATTTTAGCAATGATGAGGCTCCATTTAAATGGAACATTACGCATAAACTGCTGACCGAAGGTTCTTAGCATCCTCCTTGCACATGCACGCAAATAATGGGTAATTTTGCGTTCTAAGAAAAAGGTCTATAGTAAAGTACTTGAATTAATATGTTGTGGTGATTTTATAGTTGCTATGGTAACACAACAATTATAGTATTGGATCTGTTGTGGTGATTCTATAGTTGCTATGGTAACACAACAATTATAGTATTTGATCTGTTGGGGTGATTCTATAGTTGCTATGGTAACACGTGAACTACAGTAATACAGTATAAACAAATGCCCAAAAGTGTAGTTTTAAACTACTATAGGGTTGTCCTACAATACACTACATTTCACTGTAATAAAAATAAATATACACTACTTTGGTATTTATAACATTTTATCAATTTACTATAGTAGGGCTGCACGATTAATCGAAAAAAAGATCGCGATCTCGATTCGACCCTACACACGATCTTAATTCTGCTTTTCTACGATTCAGACAACTATATTTTCAAGGACAGGAGAGAAGCGTAAAGGCAAACGCAGAAGTCTTCACAGCAACATGGACACATCCAAATGTTGTTAAAAGTGTCAGATACTGCATTTATAAAGTATAATTCCCCCAAAAATATCCTTTCTGTCTTAATGTAATGATGTAGATCTATTCGCAGCCGCAAAACCACACGTAAGCTGACCGCGTGCTGTTTGTTTACCGAGAGGACGCACATGTGACTGCCAATGATGCCTACTTTAGTGAACAGAACTTGCATAGGCTGTGAATAACAGGTAATAAAGTTGTAAATAACGTTCAGTTTGTTGCACAGAGCGATGGTTTGGGAGCCGCGCAGGAGGTATGATTTGCATGTGTGTTTTTTTCTCACAGTGATGGAAGCGAAAAGTGAAACCTGTGTGCACATCATTTAAATGATCATATCGCATTTTACAGTTATGATTACGACAAGCATTTGATACGTTTTTTTCTTTCATAGCGAACACAAAGTGTTGTGCATGAGAATGAATGTTGTCAGTATAACTACTCTAGCCTGTATAACGTTGAATATAATGCAAGAGGGAATATGATAATGACAAATGTCTGATGTTACCAGTGAATAAATGGTAATGTTGTCAATGACAGATAGCAAGCATATGTCCCAAACATGGAATTATGAATAGTTGTATTCTGATGTCATCACTGCGAATGAACAAACAGGACATATTTAAAGTCTGTTCAAGTCCACAATTCCAAGTCTATACAAAAATTAGCATTTTACCAACAGTACACCTACACATAGGCCTAATATTATTATTGTTGTTTTACCATATGTTTGAGAATTAACAATAATAATAGCCTACTCTTTAACCTTTATTTTACATCTACAGAATCCTGAGAAAATCATGATCTTGATTTTAAGTTAAAAAAAAATAATAATACTTTTACTGAAGTATAATTCAAAAACACTCTAGTATTTTTTTCATGTGGGATTAACACATAGATGTGTGTCATCCATCAGTAGATGGACAAAGGAATGTTTTGGGAGTCCAGTGTGTGTCCAGGCTTCGGCCGTAATGGGTGGAGAGTCCGAGAAAAAACTGGGGAGAATAAAAACAAACCTGTGCCCCAAACTCCTCCTACTCTACAGATATATATAACCCAGTGTGTCAAGCCAGACATCTGCATTCTTCTAATTTGGTCATCTTTGGACAGACACCGCAGCTCCGTAAAAAAATAAACCCTGACCCATCCTCCGGTAACCCTACAACTGAAGAGGGCAGAAAACAGCAGGGTGTTGAGGCTCGTTTTTAACATGGAGAGTTATTAATACAAACACTGTTTATACAAAAACAACTATTGGGATAGCATGGCGCAGTCAGATTCAGAGTTCAGCATCCTCAAGGAATGGAGCGGACAAATTCAACCAGCACTCATTGCATCGTTCATCATCCTCTGCTGTCTGGAGGCTTGTTTTTGGGTTAGAAATATCACCCTTAAAAAAAAGAGGCTTCCGGGACCCTTTGCTTGGCCGCTTGTTGGGAACGCCATGCAACTCGGACAAATGCCACACATCACCTTCTCAAAACTGGCAAAGAAATACGGAAACGTCTATCAGATCAGACTGGGCAGCAGCGATATTGTGGTTCTGAATGGAGAGGCTGTCATACGCAATGCACTGCTTCAACACAGCACTGAATTTGCAGGAAGACCCAACTTTGTGTCTTTCCAATCAGTTTCCGGCGGGACCAGCATGACGTTTGCCAGTTATAGCAAGCAGTGGAAGATGCACCGAAAAATCGCTCAATCTACCATTCGTGCATTCTCATGTGCAAACAGCCAAACGAAGAAATCCTTCGAAAAGCATATTGTCGCTGAAGCTACGCATTTAGTGGAAACCTTTCTAAAGATCCGACGTTTTAATCCATCGCACGAACTCACAGTGGCAGCTGCTAATATAATCTGCGCTCTGTGTTTTGGGAAACGCTACGGACATGACGACCTCGAATTCAGGACTCTCTTAGGGAACGTGAATAAGTTTAGCGAAACAGTGGGAGCTGGAAGTTTGGTGGACGTCATGCCTTGGCTGCAAGCTTTCCCCAATCCCATAAGAAGCATTTTTCAGAGCTTCAAAGATCTTAATAATGACTTTTTCTCCTTTGTTAAAGGTAAAGTCATGGAACACAGACAAAGCTATGACCCTGAGGTGATTAGAGACATGAGTGATGCGTTTATTGGAGTAATTGATTATGCAGATGAGGAAACGGGTTTGACTGAGGCTCATACTGAAGGTATGGTGTCTGATTTGATTGGTGCAGGTTTGGACACTGTTTCCACCGCACTTAATTGGATGCTTCTGCTGCTTGTTAAATATCCATCAATTCAGAGCAAACTTCAAGAGCAGATTGATAAGGTTGTGGGTCGTGACAGACTCCCGTCAATAGAAGATAGATGTAATCTGGCCTATCTGGATGCATTCATCTATGAAACCATGCGCTTCACCAGTTTTGTCCCTGTCACCATCCCGCACTCCACCACCTCAGACGTCACCATTAAAGGTCTTCACATCCCCAAAGACACCGTGATCTTCATCAACCAATGGTCCGTCAACCACGACCCTCAAAAGTGGCGCGATCCACACATCTTCAACCCGTCCAGATTCCTGGATGAGAGCGGAGCTCTGGATAAAGACCTGACCAACAGCGTGATGATCTTCTCCATTGGGAGGAGGAGATGCATTGGCGATCAAATCGCAAAAGTAGAAGTTTTCCTGATTTCTGCCATTTTAATCCACCAGCTGACTTTCGAGAACGACCCATCGCAGGACTTGACTTTAAACTGCTCTTATGGTCTAACACTGAAGCCTTTTGATTATAAAATCTCTGCCAAACCCAGAGGAAGCATTTTAAATTGAGCATTAATGCATGTGTACTTTAAAACCCACCGTCTATGATATATACACTATGCAGAATCAGGTATGTGCTTCATATGAAACATAGTAAAAGCATTAAGGTACTCTAGATTACAAATATAGTCTACTATGTAGTTATTATTAAAATGTAAGTGTAACAATCAAAATGTTAAAAAAAATAACCTAAATAAAAACAAAATGGTATCTTTAGCAGTTTACTCTACTTTGAGACAATCTTTGTGCATTATGTATTTGGTAATCTACAGTCTAACTTTAACTTAAAGTTGTGCTCAAATGTAAATAAAAGCTGAGAAATATTTTGATCTACAATGATGCCTCTTGTACGTCTTCATCTTATCTTTTGGGAGAAGCTCGTGTCATTTCTGGTCACACAAAACAACTTGCTGGCTGAATAAAAGTAGCTTTAAGTCAGAATTTGCCAGGGGTATGAATAATTCCCGGCTTGACTGTATATGCAAACATACAAAGCACTTTTAAACATTGAAAACATTTCTATGCTTCCGAGAAGTCCAAAAAATACTAAGTATTTCTTCTAAAGCAAAAAAAAAATCTTCAACCCGTCCAGATTCCTGGATGAGAACGGAGCTCTAGATAAAGACCTGACCAACAGCGTGATGATCTTCTCCATTGGGAGGAGGAGATGCATTGATAATCAAATCGCAAAAGTTTTCCTGTATTTCGAGAGCAACCCATCGCAGGACTTGACTTTAAACTGCTCTTATGGTTTAACAATGAAGCCTTTTGATAATAAAATCTCTGCCAAACCCAGAGGAAGCATTTTAAATTGAGCATTAATGCATGTGTACTTTAAAACCCACTGCCTATATGATATACTACACTATGCAGAATCAGGTATGTGCTTCACATAAACATAGTAAAAGCAATAAGGTATTTTAGATTATGAATATAGCCCAATTTATACTTTATTTTAAAGTGTAAGTGTAACTAAAAAATAAATGTTTTGACAGAAAACCTGAATAAAAACAAAATGGTATAATTAGTAGTTAAATAAAAGTGAAAATGTTTTTTTATTGCAAATATAGAAGAATAAAAAAAAATAAAGAATTGTTTAATATTGATTTGATGCTAAAATCAGATGTTTAAATTGGTTATTGTTTACCCAAACCTATAAATAATGTTTTTTATCAACTCAAACAGAAGAGTAAAAGCAAGGATGTAGATTTGATTGAAGCCTGCTTCAATGCAAGGCCCTTTAAATAAAAGTGTCTGCCAAATTAATCAATGCAAAACCACTTTTTAATCAATGCAAGTAAAAGACATTGTTGACTTTATAATGCAGCACTGTGCAATTCATAAAAATGTCCAACCATACTTGTTAGGCTACTCCAAAACATCTTTTTTCCAGGTATGTCTGATTGCACGCTCTTATAAAGAAAATACACACTTATTAATAAACGCCTTCTGTAGGTCTTGTAAATGGGAGGTCTAAACATATTTACTAATTTACTTCTCCACTGCAGAGGTGCTGGAGCCTAACTAGCATCTCTCTCTTAGTGGACATGACCTGAAGTCTTTTTGGATAAAAGTGTCTTTAATGTAAATGGCTTAGTCCCTTATTTATCAGGAGTCGCCACAGTGGAATGAACCGCCAACTATTCCAGCATATGCTTTACGCAGCGGATGCCCTCCCAGCCACAACCCAGTACTGGGAAACACCCATACACACACACATTCACACATTATGGCCAATTTAGATCATCCAATAGCGCATGTATTTGGACTGTGGGGGAAACCGGAGCACTTGAAGGAAACCCACGCCAACAATGGGAGAACATGCAAACTCCACACAGAAATGCCAACTGGACCAGCCGGGACTCGAAACAGTGACCTTCTTGCTGTGAAGCCACAGTGCTAATCACTAAGCCACCATGCCACCCCCTCTTTTTAATCAATGTAAGTACAATGCATTGCCAGGGGGCAGCTTGGTGTCAAAACAACATCAAGCTTGATATTAAAAATCGATTTGATGTCAAAACCTTATGTTTTAACAAACACATTGATGTCCCTTTGACCACCAAAATGACAACACAAATATTATTATAACGCAAGTAAACTTTATTTGAGCTCAAAGCTTCAATTCCCAACTTATATTGGATTTTGTTTCTCTACAATGCATGAAAACTACCAAAGCTGTGCACAAATTGTGCCGTCAGATGTTTCCACCTCTTTTTTTTACCAGCCCTAACATCAAACTGACATCAAACATTGGCAACAAAAAAAACATCAAAAATCAATCACCAGATTTTTTACATGTTTTTATTACAATGTTGCTGTAGCTGTTAATTTGATGTTGCTTTGACATCAAATTATTTTCGGGGTGCCTGCAGGATTGTTGACTTTGATATCCAGCATTGCACAGTTAATAACAAATTTCCCTCCGGCTGCTCTCAAAACATTCAACTTTTTCCAGGTACATCTGTGGCATTGGTCTTAAAAAACACACACACACACACACACACACACTTAATAATAAACACTTTCTGTAGGTCTTGTAAATTGGAGGTCTAAATGTATTTGCTAATTTACTTTTCCACTGCAGAGGTGGTGGAGTCTAAATAGCATCTTTCTCTTTACACACACACACACACACACACGCACACATGCACACACACAAACTAAGCTTCTAAGGCAGGGGTGTCCAAACTTGGTCCTGGAGGGCCGGTGTCCTGCATATTTTAGTTCCAACCCCAATTAAACACACCTGAACCAGCTAATCAAGCTCTTAGTAGGTATACTAGAAACTTCCAGGGAGGCGTGTTGAAGGACGTTGGAGCTAAACTATGCAGGACACCGGCCCTCCAGGACCGAGTTTGGACAGCCCTGTTCTAAGGAGTCCAAAATATATAAAAAAGTATTTAATCAAGATGCAAAAGATATATAATCTACTGTTCATTAAAAATAAAAATGTAAATAATGCTTTTATTTGCTGAAACAGTACAGTATCTATAAGGTTGCAGGTTCGATTCCCAAGAAACAACCGATCTAATGTGAATAAAAGTGTCTGCCAAATGCATCAACGTAAATGGAAACCCACTTTTAATCAAAATAAATAAACTGCATAGGGCTGGACTATATGGCAAAAATGTATATCACGATATATTTTTTTATTCCGGTCGATACGATATAATTCCGATATCGATATGGACAATATTAAAAAGAAAGGAAAAACTGCCAAGAACGCACACAATGGATGTCTGTACCTACAAATGTCTGCAAAGTGAATTTGCAAAGTCGATAATACCTCCAGACTCTTATAACTTTTTTTTTTTAAATAAAAACAGTACAAAAAAATTTGTTCCCTTTTTATTTGTATTTAGCCTATTCAAATAAATAAAGCTCAAAAATTCATAAAAAATATGCAAAATAGTTTTTTAGAAAAATAAGTGTTGTAGTCTAACCAGCAGGACAGCAGTGACGTGTGATCTGAGTTTGATGGCAGTATAATGAGTTAGAGGGAAGTTATTGACAGCTTTTGTAGTATTGGTTTTTGCGTTTTGCTCTTTGTAGACGGTCCCTAAGGATCGGTCTCTTTGCCGCCTGCGCATAGAGATCAATATAATGCGTCCAGCGCGTAGGAAAGCTCATTTTTAGGAAAATAAGGTGGTAGGTGGTTGTATACATTGCGACAGTTGAAAAAATGTGCTATTTGTGTAGGAACAATGTTTCGGTCATGAGTTATTGATCCGGAAAAGACGAATCTGCGAATCTGTTGCTAACTTTACTGAACTGAACCACTTCTACACCACTGCATTAGTCTTTCCTTTCTTATCAACTATTTGGTCTGCATTCTTACTTGTGGAAGCTTGTTCATTCGCATCTGTATTCAGAGCACTCATTTTGTAGCTAAAACTTTCTGCGGCGCAGCTTAACCACCTGCTGTGCTGAGCGCTGGCAGCGTGTCTGTGTTGTTCGTCATCACGTAAGTGAGATCAGATCACGCTCTTTCTGACGGCTGAGCACTGAACGTCATTCAGTGACAAGTGATACATGTATAAGATCTTATATAAATAATAATATATATATTTATATATATGCAAATTTATATCGAAATATCGGAAATGGGTTCAAAAATCATATCATCGTTATTGAAAAAAATTCTATCGCGATATATATTGATATCGAATTATTGTCCAGCCCTAAAACTGCATAATCCAGCATTATCCATTTCCTTAAAAATGTCCATGCATACTTGTTAGGGTGCTCTAATACATTCATCTTTTCCCAGTACACCTTGCAGGAAAAAACACACATTAAAAAAACTCTCTGTAGGTCTTGTAAATGGGAGGTCTAAATGTATTTACTAATTTACTTTTCCACTGCAGAGGTGGTGGAGCATAAATAGCACCTTTCTCTTCACACACACACACACACACACACACTTTTATACATTGAAAATGTTCCTATTGGATAAAGTCTCTGCCAAATGCATAGATGTATATAAATGTCAATGTAAATAAAATGCATTGTTGACTTCATAATCCAGCTCTCCATATCCATACACCTTTCACTTTATATACACATGCAGGAGCAGAGCTGGTTTGTGGGCCACATGCGCGCGGGGAGTCTCAGAGGGAGTCTTACATTTACACTGGTTAATTGATAGCAGACACACACACACACACACACACTGCTTTCCTCTGTGCTTCCGGTCCCGACACCGCAGCGCTCTGGAGGGTATCCACAGTACATGCCCCTGATTTACGGCCAACCACACACGCAAGCACACTCACACGGGACACGTCTTTCTGATAAACCTCCTCATTTTTCCTCCAGGACGCCCCTCTACGTGGCCTCCACATTCGGCCTCAACACAAATTGTGCCGTCAGATGTTTTCACCTCTATTTTTACCAGCCCTGACCTCAAGCGCAGATGAGCCGATGTCACGGAATCATGTCTGGGTCGTATTTCAGGGGAAAAAAGAATTGTTTGATATTTGGGATAATATGAGCAATTCCATGCAAATGTCAACCTTGCCATGAAAAAAATATAAAGTTTTCACCAAAATAGAAAAGTTTTTGTGTAGGCTTGTATTTTAATAATAAATCAATTTGATTTGCCAAACTCGCACAAGTGCCAGTTGCACATACATCTAGGCCTGTCGTGATAGTCAATACATTAACTTATCGCACGACATATGAAAATGAGGATGGTTAATTTTGGAGGTGTGATATATTGTCTATTATACACTCACCGGCCACTTTATTAGGTACACCTTACTAGTACTGGGTTGGATCCCCTTTTGCCTCCAGAACTGCCTTAATCCTTCATAGACTCAACAAGATACTGGAAATATTCCTCAGAGATTTTGCTCAATATTGACATGACACCATTAGGCAGTTGCTGCAGATTTGTCGGCTGCACACGCATGCGAATCTCCCGTTCTATCACACCCCATAGGTGCTCTATTGCAGTGGTTCTCAACTGGTTTGGCCATGGGACCCACTACATGGTCATCAAGCCGCGACCCAAACTTTTAGGAACTATAATATAATTTTAGGAATTATAATATAATTTGTATTTATTTGTTAACATACACAAATAGTGACAGATAAATCACAAGTCACCAATATTTACAAATAAACAATATTTTATTGCTGTCATTTAACAAAATGTATCTAATTATAGAAATATTACAAAGTAAGGGTAAGAAAAGGTTCAGTTACCCTGAACTAAACTGAACTGTTAATAAAACATTAACACTGATCCTGTTGAACAGAACAAATCAGCAAATTACAGTAAAATGATTAAAATAATCATAACCATTTTTACATCTAATATGACAGCAATTATAAACATCTGTTTCACTTAACAGTAATTTGAGAAGCTAATGAGATAACTGAGGAAGTGCTTTACTCCTGATAAGAGTTTCAAAGTCTGGGGTGATGGTAGACCCGAAGATCGTGCTCTATGTCCAACCTGTTCCTTTGCTTAGACTTAAGCTGCACCAAGGAAGAGAAGCCACTTTCACACAAATACGTAGTGCTGAATGGTAGGATGGATTTGATCGCACGAATGGTAAGGGACGAATACTTAGAAAGCACTTTGCGTCACCAAAACTGGGAGAGGCTTACTTCACTTAATTAATTTTTCATCGACTTGTCACATTGCAGCTCCACAAGCTGATTCTCTTCGTTGCTCGGCAACGTGACGGTTTCCACATCAATTCCAAAGGGATTGCTTATTCACGGATCATCATCATGTTTATCGGGAAAGTAGTCGGTACGGTTGTTGCGCGCGCATTTCAAAATAAAATTCTGGTATAAGCAAAATAAGTTAAAAATTAAACTTTTGTTGTTTTTTGACCACACACTCCGCGACCCACTGAAAATGTTCCCGCGACCCACTTTTGGGTCACGACCCACCAGTTGAGAAACACTGCTCTATTGGATTGGGATCTGGTGACTGTGGAAGCTATTTGCGTGCAATGAACTCCTTGTCATGTTCAAGAAACCAGTCTGTGCTTTATGACATGGTGTGTTATCCTGCTGGAAGTAGCCATCAGAAGATGTGTAGACTGTGGTCATAAAGGGATGGACATGGTCAGCAATAATACTCAGGTAGGCTGTGGTACTAATGAGCCCAAAGTGTGCCAAGAAAATCTCCCCCACACCATTATAATAATAAACGTTATTGTTGTTATTTGTTTGGTTCCAATTTCCAGTTTTTTTCAGCCTGTAGCATTGTTGTTGTTTTTTTCGTCATGTTAATAAAAGTTCTGTGTTTAATAACAGTGATTTTTTGTAGTTTGACGCCGAATTCCCAATTCCCGAAAAACTGAAAGTGAAAGTATAATACGCACGCATTTATAAGATATTTAAAAGCAGAAAAAAAGAGGAAAAGAGGAAACGCCCACTCCCACGGTGATACCGGTATTATCGGTGTTGTCACATGTCGATTAACGGGTGGGGAAATTTCCTCATCATCACAACCCTACTTCAAAATTGTTGATAAGCCGTTTTGGGCATTTCTCTCAATCTCACGCTGAACGCAGTTGACAAATCGCAACAGACTGGGTCTGTAACGCTGGGATGTGACACTGACAACAGAAGTGAGGATCCAAATGCAGGTTTATTGGCAGGATGGTCAGGCAAGCAATGATCAACACAGAAACAAACAGATGTATAAGGGCAATTCAGAGTTGTAGTCAAAATAACAGGCAGATGGTCACAAGGCAGGCAGCAAACAACTTAAAACAAGCAAACAAGGCGAGGATCAAAAACACTGCAAAGCAAGACAAAGAAAAACGCGTTGTAATGCCACTAAACAGATAACAAGACTCAGCCACATTGAATGTGTTTGTGCTGCTTACGTAGTGCAGTAATCAGTCCCAAAA
The DNA here is from genome assembly GCA_903798195.1 of Danio kyathit. NCBI lineage: Eukaryota > Metazoa > Chordata > Actinopteri > Cypriniformes > Danionidae > Danio > Danio kyathit. The sequence continues at coordinate 1,864,065 of LR812535.1, forward strand.
GCAGCATCAGCTGTGAGAGTAATCAGTGGAGACTTGGAGCAGGTGAGTGTGTGTGTGTGTGTGTGTGTGTGTGTGTGTGTGTGTGTGTGTGTGTGTGTGTGTGTGTGTGTGTGTGTGTGTGTGTGTGTGTGTGTTGCATGACTGAATATGTAGTCCATAACATGGCAGATTTGTAGTTCGTGTGAATGTGTATTTACAAGCGATCTCTGGTTGTAGATTGCTGGTGATCATGACAGGGTCATCAGATCAATCAGCGCAGATTAGCTTCGCGCTAAGTAAGGGTTTGAACACAAATGAATAGCTGAACAAATCATATGGGAGTTTTTGGGATAGTTAGGTAAAAATAAATGCATATTGCATATTATTAGACAATGACATTTTTTGACCTTGCATGCAGATCAGCCTGTTGCTGGAGACCACCAAAACCAAAATATGACCTTTTTTAATGCATAACAGGGGCTCTTTAATGAAAACACCAATAATGTTAAAAAATGCATATAAAAAATGTATGCACACAACTGAAAAGGGTAAACTTTTTTTTCTGCTAAGAATAAATGAGCATAAGCTATGATGGAAACACATTTAGTGAGTAAAGTATGCGCCTGTGCTTCATCAGTCTGCACTTCAGTGATGTAGTTTTTGACACATGATTTCATGATAAATGTGTGTGTGTGAGGGTCTTTCCGTCATTAATGTTGGTCTACAGATATAAATGTGTGTGTGAGGGTCTTTGCGTCATTAATGTTGGTTTGCAGATATAAATGTGTGTGTGAGGGTCTTTGCGTCATTAATGTTGGTCTGCAGATATAAATGTTTGTGTGAGGGTCTTTGCGTCATTAATGTTGGTTTGCAGATATAAATGTGTGTGTGAGGGTCTTTGTGTCATTAATGTTGGTTTGCAGATATAAATGTGTGTGAGGGTCTTTGCGTCATTAATGTTGGTTTGCAGATATAAATGTGTGTGAGGGTCTTTGCGTCATTAATATTGGTCTACAGATAAAAATGTGTGTGTGAGGGTCTTTGCGTCATTAATGTTGGTTTCCAGATATAAATGTGTGTGTGAGGGTCTTTGCGTCATTAATGTTGGTTTGCAGATATAAATGTGTGTGTGAGGGTCTTTGCGTCATTAATGTTGGTTTGCAGATATAAATGTGTGTGTGAGGGTCTTTGTGTCATTAATGTTGGTTTGCAGATATAAATGTGTGTGAGGGTCTTTGCGTCATTAATGTTGGTTTGCCGATATTAATGTGTGTGTGAGGGTCTTTGCGTCATTAATATTGGTCTACAGATAAAAATGTGTGTGTGAGGGTCTTTGCGTCATTAATGTTGGTTTCCAGATATAAATGTGTGTGTGAGGGTCTTTGCGTCATTAATGTTGGTTTGCAGATATAAATGTGTGTGTGAGGGTCTTTGTGTCATTAATGTTGGTTTGCAGATATAAATGTGTGTGTGAGGGTCTTTGCGTCATTAATGTTGGTTTGCAGATATAAATGTGTGTGAGGGTCTTTGTGTCATTAATGTTGGTTTGCAGATATAAATGTGTGTGAGGGTCTTTGCGTCGTGAGGGTCTTTGCGTCATTAATGTTGGTTTGCAGATATAAATGTGTGTGTGAGGGTCTTTGCGTCATTAATGTTGGTTTGCAGATATAAATGTGTGTGTGAGGGTCTTTGTGTCATTAATGTTGGTTTGCAGATATAAATGTGTGTGAGGGTCTTTGCGTCATTAATGTTGGTTTGCAGATATAAATGTGTGTGTGAGCGTCTTTGCGTCATTAATATTGGTCTACAGATAAAAATGTGTGTGTGAGGGTCTTTGCGTCATTAATGTTGGTTTCCAGATATAAATGTGTGTGTGAGGGTCTTTGCGTCATTAATGTTGGTTTGCAGATATAAATGTGTGTGTGAGGGTCTTTGTGTCATTAATGTTGGTTTGCAGATATAAATGTGTGTGTGAGGGTCTTTGCGTCATTAATGTTGGTTTGCAGATATAAATGTGTGTGAGGGTCTTTGTGTCATTAATGTTGGTTTGCAGATATAAATGTGTGTGAGGGTCTTTGCGTCGTGAGGGTCTTTGCGTCATTAATGTTGGTTTGCAGATATAAATGTGTGTGTGAGGGTCTTTGCGTCATTAATGTTGGTTTGCAGATATAAATGTGTGTGAGGGTCTTTGTGTCATTAATGTTGGTTTGCAGATATAAATGTGTGTGAGGGTCTTTGCGTCAATGTTGGTTTGCAGATATAAATGTGTGTGTGAGGGTCTTTGCATCATTAATGTTGGTTTGCAGATATAAATGTGTGTGTGAGGGTCTTTGCGTCATTATTGTTGGTTTGCAGATATAAATGTGTGTGTGAGGGTCTTTGCGTCATTAATGTTGGTTTGCAGATATAAATGTGTGTGAGGGTCTTTGCGTCATTAATGTTGGTCTCCAGATATAAATGTGTGTTTGAGGGTCTTTGCGTCATTAATGTTGGTTTGCCGATATTAATGTGTGTGTGAGGGTCTTTGCGTCATTAATGTTGGTCTCCAGATATAAATGTGTGAGGGTCTTTGCGTCATTAATGTTGGTTTGCCGATATTAATGTGTGTGTGAGGGTCTTTGTGTCATTAATGCTGGTTTGCAGATATAAATGTGTGTGTGAGGGTCTTTGCATCATTAATGTTGGTTGCAGATATAAATGTGTGTGTGAGGGTCTTTGCATCATTAATGTTGGTTTGCAGATATAAATGTGTGTGTGAGGGTCTTTGCGTCATTAATGTTGGTCTCCAGATATAAATGTGTGAGGGTCTTTGCGTCATTAATGTTGGTTTGCCGATATTAATGTGTGTGAGGGTCTTTGCGTCATTAATGTTGGTTTGCAGATATAAATGTGTGTGTGTGAGGGTCTTTGCGTCATTAATGTTGGTTTGCAGATATAAATGTGTGTGTGAGGGTCTTTGCGTCATTAATGTTAGTTTGACAGATATAAATGTGTGTGTGTGAGGGTCTTTGCGTCATTATGTTGGTTTGCCGCTTTCCATTGCTGCAGATCTGAAATGTTGTTGTGCTGATTGTAAAAGGCCTCAGCCCTCTGTCAGTCCATCATCACAGTGATTCAGTATTGTTATTCTACTATTATTCCCTCCAGATCTGTCTTGAGCATTTGTCTGTGCTCCCGTCTCACTCTCCAAAAGCCACCGCATTCACCGTCTTCATTGCGTTTTGTCTTCTGAGGCACAGCTCATTTCTTAGCGAAGAAAAACACCACAGTGACAACTCACAACAGTGCAGTAAGCTACACTACTCTCAGCAATATCTGTGCATGTTTATCAAGAAGTGACACTTTTATTCTCATTCACTCATTGGATTGAAACTTCCCAGATCTTTTAAGCAATATTCCAGTTTTGCACATAACAGCTTCTGAATGCACATGAATACATTTTTACAAATTGTTTTGTCAATTTGAAAAGAGACAAAATGAAAAAACACAACACTGGTATTTCCCACCACATCCAGTATAATCAGACCAATATCTTGTACGCATCTCATTTTAATTAAATCAAGCAGGAATATCCTCTGAGAACTTTAAGGCAGTGTATGACAAGCCTGCATGTTATCTTTGGTAGTGTGAAGCAGCGCCAGTCACGCAAACGCTTGCCAAAAACAGCAAGAAAACCATGCCAGAACGCAGTGACTCAACACTTGTGCTCTGAGAATTATCACACATCCAGCGAAGCCCTAAATCACGACTCTGACGATGAGGAAATTCACATGGGAAGTGGCTTTTGGACTCAAAGCGAAGCCCAAAGGACTGAAGCCAATGAATTGGACAACTTAATAGATAGATGTGCAACAGTGAGCATACAATTATTCTGCAGCTGCAGGAGGCAGATAAACCAGCTTTTTCTGGGAAGTGAACATGTTTTAGGGTTTTTCTGGATTTGGAAAGCCAAAATACACAATCTCGAACTGATTCAAAACAGAGCAGAGATGGTTTAAGACCTGGGCAACTTCTGGAAAACGTGTGAACAATATTATTTCAGTACTTTTGCTTGCATGCCACACTGTGAAAAAATACCCGTAAATTAGCAGTTTTCCATATTTAATGATTCAAGATTTTATTTTAATTTATACACTGACCGGCCACTTTATTAGGCACATCTTACTAGTACCGGGTTGGACCCCTTTTGCCTTCAGAACTGCCTTAATCCTTCATGGCATAGATTCAACAAGGTACTAGAAATATTCCTCAGAGATTTTGCTCCACATTGACATGATAGCATCACACTGTTGCTGCAGATTTGTCGGCTGAACATCCATGATGCCAATCTCCCAGTCCACCACATCCCAAAGGTGCTCTATTGGATTGAGCTCTGGTGACTGTGGAGGCCATTTGAGTACAGTGAACTCATTGTCATGTTTAAGAAACCAGTCTGAGATGATTGGCACTTTATGACATGGTGCGTTATCCTGCTGGAAGTAGCCATCAGAAGATGGAGACACTGTGGTCATAAAGGGATGGACATGGTCAGCAACAATACTCAGGTAGGCTGTGGCGTTGACACGATGCTCAGTTGGTACTAATGAGCCCAACGTGTGTCAGGAAAATCTCCCCCACACCATTACACCACCACCACCAGCCTGAACCGTTGATACAGGGCAGGATGGATCCATGCTTTCATTTTGTTACTGCCAAATTCTGACCCGACCATCCGAATGTGGCAGCAGAAATGGAGACTCATCAGACCAGGCAACGTTTCTCCAATCTTCTCTTGTCCAGTTTTGGTGAGCCTGTGTGAATTGTAGCCTCAGTTTCCTGTTCTTAGCTGACAGGAGTGGCACCCGGTGTGGTCTTCTGCTGCTGTAGCCCATCCGCCTCAAGGTTGTACGTGTTGTGTGTTCAGAGATGCTCTTCTGCAGACCTCGGTTGTAACGAGTGCTTATTTGAGTTACTGTTGCCTTTCTATCAGCTGGAACCAGTCTGGCCATTCTCCTCTGACCTCTGGCATCAACAAGGCATTTGCGCCCACAGAACTGCCGCTCACTGGATATTTCCTCTTTGTCGGACCATTCTCTGTAAACCCTAGAGATGGTTGTGCGTGAAAATCCCAGTAGATCAGCAGTTTCTGAAATACTCAGACCAGCCCGTCTGGCATGAACAACCATGCCACGTTCAAAGTCACTTAAATCCCCTTTCTTCCTCATTCTGATGCTCGGTTGAACTGCAGCAGATCGTCTTGACCATGTCTACATGCCTAAATGCATTGAGTTGCTGCCATGTGATTGGCTGATTAGAAATTTGCATTAACGAGCAGTTGGACAGGTGTACCTAATAAAGTGGCCGGTGAGTGTATGTAAAGATTGTAAACATATATGTAAAGATTTTTTTATCTAATTAGTTCTAATTCAGACTAAAAAACTGTTGAGATGGAAACATTCGGGGCCCTATCATACACCTGGCACAACACGATACCAAACGCGTAGGACGTGATTTGTTGCTGATTTCATGCAAGCACAGGTTTTAATTTCACGTTTTGCACCATGCTGTTTAAATAGCCAATCCATTTGTGGCACTTTGTGGACTCATGGGTGTGCTCGTCTAAAAAGGACAAGTATTAAGGCGCATTGTTGGAGCGTTGCTATTTTGAGGAACTGAAATAGGCCATGCCATTGACCAATTAAAAGTGAATGGTGCAGAATTTATATTATTTAAGAGCGCTTTTGTTAACTAAAGCGTACACATTGCTTAATACACACAAGATGTACAGCTATACAACAAATATCTCTACAAATGAAAAAGAATTAAAGGATTAAATTACAAAAATGATTATTTTCTACATATTCTACAAATATAAAAACCATGCCTTGACCTCGTTTATTCATTTGTATGTTATTATTAGTAGCTGATTATTAATTATATGCCTATTTATATTTGTTTTAATAAACACAAGTGTAGATTTGTCCACCTGTGGGGTTTTGGAAACGTCTGCATCACAATATGGGGCATAAGAACGGGACGTGTGTTTGGATATAACTCAGTTGTTTGACCACACTTCATTATTATTGTTCATTTATTCCTTTGCTTGATATTAGAACTGAATTTAAAAATAGTTTTGAAACAATTTTTTGTGCTTAAAGGAAATTAAATATGTGGGCTAATGGATGTGTTCAGTGGAGTGAGTTTCCAGCGTTTCCTTACTCCACCAAAGTAAAGGAGTAAAGAGTAAAGTAAAGAGAAAGTAAAGAGGCTGAATGGAGGAGGCTCGTTCTTTATCCTCACGCTGCAGATGCTCTGTTGACACTACTGACTCTTAAAGAGAATGGGAGATGAGACTCTGATTGGTTTAATGCAGGTTATGCTCAAAACACAGCCAGAACTCATTAAGAGAATAAGCACAACCCTGTTAGACCATGCGCCGGGGCGCAGATCGTATTTTTCCGTCCTTAAAATTGCAAAAGTGGATTCAGACACGCCCTTAATGCTTTTGTGCCATGAGCTTTAGACTTTACACCTAGACCATTAAAACAGAGCCCTGAATCATCAAAACTATAGCCTATTTGTTGTATTTATAAGCTGTGCCAGAGCACGTTCCGATGGAGAGAAAACCCAGACGCACCGAATTGTGCCGATTTCGAGTTTCGTTTTGTGCTTCTTTCTCCAATTATGCAAATAAACTGAGGTGTTTATGACTCAGATCAAGGACAGAGGCAATGAGCGCTAGATTGGCATCAACTCCTCTGTGTCAAACTGCAATATCCTTCTATCATTTTGCTTCTTTGGCAATATATGTGTGTAGGTACGTGTGGTTGCACGTGTTACCGTCCTGCGAGCAGTGTTGTGCAAGTTACTTCCAAACTGTAATACATTACAGATTACTTGTTACTGTTATTTAAAAGTAATGCCTTACATTACAATATTACTGTCTCAAAATTGTAATATGTTACATTACACTTATATTACTTTTCAGTTACTTTCACCAAAATAACTAGAGAATTAGAACTTAACATTCTAAAACGACCAAATGTACTGCAGAGCATCCAGTAGAAAGCGATATGATGTAGCAGAATGACTGTGACCTATCCAGGCTACTAACAATATAGTAAATAACTGGCAACATGAATACTTAAGACAATGCAAGAAAAGATGACAGTCAGATTCACAAATGATCTGTTAAAAGTATGGTAGAGATAAAGTGGTTATCTGGCAATATCTGTGAATAGCTTGACTATATTCATATTAGACATAACAGGCCTATATGTAAACTCCAATGCCATGACAAGATGCAGATTTCTTTTCTCTTCTTATTGTTGCCATTATTATATTCACTTTAAATTCAAGTGGCTCACAACACAAAACTGTCCTGCACAAAGTGAGCATGATGAACATAGCTTTCTCAATATAATGCTCGTGCACCGATTTCCTCTGTTTGTGGACAAAACTGCTTGCGAGCTCTCAAATATACGCTGCTGGTGTGCAAATTTTCTCACGTTCTCTCAAATATGAACTGCTCACACACAAATGTTCTTGCGCGCTCTTAGTACACTCGCTCAGTGAGATTATATGCAGACTCACAATTTGTGTCTTGTTTCCTCTTCCTTTTGTTTTTTGATATGATTTATATTGGTGCATTATTTATTAACAATAACCAAAACATTTTTGGCTGTGTATGATATTTATATGTAATTCTATAGTTGCTATGGTAACACAACAAGTGTAATATAAACAAATGACCCAATGCTGTAGTTTTTTTTTTTTTACAATATAGGGTATATTATACTACAATTCACCACATTTTACTGTAGTAAAACTATACTTTGTAGTTAATTTTATTCAGCGTTCACTATTCTTAATACTACAGTATGCTGAAGCATTCATTAACAAGTTGTAAATAATACTAGCCTAAAACAAAGGCAGTATACCTACCTAACACTCAAAAACACTAGTATTATAAAATTTACCTGTAGAAAATACCTGTAGGTAAATAGTGCAGCAATTTATAAACCATATCAACATTCTTGAGATAACAATTTGACAGGAGGATCTCTGGAGAGCAAAAGCACGAAAAAAGGAGGAAACACAAGGCAGAAACTGTGAGTCTGCATCATCTGACGGAGAGAGCAGATCATTCACACGTGAGCAGCCAGTGTTTTGAGTGCACGTGAGGAGTTTTGTCCACGGACAGAGGAAACTGGCGCATTCGCTTGCTCGTCTTACATGAATGCGCTCTCGACTTGTAAAACTGCGCTTACGATATTTGTCAGTGAAACAAAGCCATGCACGTACGTTCATCTCGCGAATGTAATTCTGCCATTTTCATCTATTAACCGTTTTGCCGCTGCGCGTTAGACCCACAGAGACGCGCTGGATACAGAAGAGCGCGAAGACTAAATAGACTGATCCAGCTCATTATTTGGGGTGACAATACATTTTCCCCGGACATGTCCGAGAATCTGCTTTCGCTTTCGATATTATTTGTATTCATTTTTGCATTACTTTATAAGCAAACTTTGTCTGGTGCGTCTCAATCTCTCAGCAGCACCAACACTACAGCAGACAGAGAGAGAGTGAGGGAGAGAGAGAAAGAGCAGATCAAGACACCAGTTTTATTTTCATTAGGAGAACAAAATGTTTAAAATCAAATGTGTTACCTTAGGCTGCAGGTTAGAAATATGTTTTTATTTAAAGTATCTGCAATACACAATTTTATTTGACTAATTTAATACTGGAAGTAATTTCAGTACAGTGTAAGTTCCTTAACTAAAAAGACACCAGTTTTTTTTGTTCTCTGCAACTTGGCATTTAGGAACCAAGGACTTAAAAGAAAAGTCTTTCTTTCTAAAAGGCACTACATTTAGTTTATTTATCTGCAACATTGTGTTGTTTAATTACAGTTTTGCTTTTGCACAATAAATGTTCTCAAAATGACATGCAACGTTTCTTTATTTCTTAAAAAAAAAAGCCGTTTGGCTTTCCTAAGGGTCTCTGTAACCTGTTCTGAAATGGTTCTATTATAATTTATATATTGCAATATACAGTATATCGTTATCGCAAGAGGCTGCAATGTATATCGCAATATGGATTTTAGGCCATATCGCCCATCCCTACTATATATATATAATAACTATTGCAACACTGAATTATATTTTTATCTTCTGTAAATAATGGCGAAAAAGTATTAAAGTACACATGTATTAAACACTAGAGAGAAAACAGAGTAAAAAGAAGAATAAAATTATTAGGAAAAAAATATTTTTAAAATGTCAACAGATTTATGCTCATATAAATGCATTACACTTTTATCTATTTCTTTATGCATCTAATTTACATCTTTGACCCAAATGCATGACAAGACTGATCAGATATGTGTGCTGGAAAACAAGACAAATATACTAAGGAACATTTTAACCTGAACAAGTAAACAATTATTTAGAAACAAGCCAGATGAAAACCCTAGCAACCCTAAAAACAAATATCCTGTGGAATAAACGCATCTATTAATTTGTTAGCTTTAGATAATTCAATTGGGCACCAATAAATCCAGCCTTTAAAAAATAAGTCTAAACCCATTTGATAGCAATGCGAAAACAGTCACACAAGGTTGGGTCTCTAATCTAAACGTTTGCATGATTTCAGTTTAAATGTTTTCCCCTGACATTAGAGAGCAGGAGCCTATAAATGCAAACACACACACACACTCATAAACAAATATACAGGCAAGAAAGTGTCCGTTCACACGCATCTTTTACCTGCGGAGCCTCGAGCAAACAGGGTTTATGTGAGAGAGAGAGAGAGAGAGAGAGAGAGAGAGAGGAGAGAGAGGGAGAGAGGAGAGGAGAGAGAGAGAGAGAGAGAGAGAGAGAGAGAGAGAGAGAGAGAGAGAGAGAGAGAGAGAGAGAGAGAGAGAGAGAGAGAGGGACACGCACAAACATACACACTTCTAGATGGTTATAAATGAATCACTGTAAACAAGCTGATTATTATTATTTGTTTTTAAATAAAGCAAATTGTCCCAAATACTATATTTTATATGTTATAATACATACATTTAATTTATAATTCCCTTGTTATTGAACACCTATCATTTGTACAGATATTTTGTATCTGTACATTTCCGTTTCTCTTTGAATTGTATGTTTTATTTGTATATACTGTGACTGTTTTGTTGTTACCGCAATAATAATAAATAATTTAATAAATGAATTATTGACCACACCATATGATCTGTCATGACGACAGAAAACTACGACCCATCTGAATCGACGGTTCCGTTTCCAACTCCGCCCCGCCTGTGCTCGACTAATCTGACCACCGGCTGCAGCCGTGGCGCAACTCGATTGCGTAGAAATAGAAAGTGATCACGCTTGAAAAGAGTCAGTAATGAATCTGCCCTGAGAGAAAGAAAAACGATCGTGCATGTGTGCTGTGAAACCTAACCTGCGAGGGTCCCATTTCATCGCATCTAGGTTCAGTTCTGTGCGCAATTATCCTCTTGCAGTTCACCGCGCGTGTAAACATCACCAGTGCGTTCGGTTCTTTTTGGCATAGATTTGCCGTCATGCTGATCGGTCCATTCGCTCACTTATGCTCCATCTTTCCATTATAGTCAATGACATCTTAGGCCAGGAGTGTCCAAACTCAGTCCTGGAGGGCCGGTGTCCTGCATATTTTAGTTCCAACCCCAATTAAACACACCTGAACCAGCTAATCAAATTCTTTCTAGGTATACTAGAAACTTCCAGGCAGGTGTGTTGAAGGAAGTTGGAGCTAAACTATCCAGGACACCGGCCCTTCAGGACCAAGTTTGGACACCCCTGTCTTAGGCTACTAACGTTATATAGGTAAGGAGTGAAGATATCAGCGTTTTCGACCATAGCTTATTTTATTTATTTAACGGCTCATTAATCATTAACTCACCTGAAATATTGTAGAACTGTTAATGACGATACTACTGTTTACAAACTACAGTGGCACCACCAGTATTTTGGAGCCATAGTATCGCAATGCTTCCGAAGTACCGGTAAACCGTGCAACTCTAGCACCTAGATCAATAAAATAGAGCCCAGCAACACTACGACCCTTTTAACATACTGTATGTCTACATAAAATGAGAAAAATATACTTCCATCAACCACAGAGCCTCATATTTACACCATTTACTGTGTTAAGATCATCAGAAGAAATATAATTCAATTCAATTCAATTCACCTTTATTTGTATAGCGCTTATACAATGTAGATTGCGTCAAAGCAGCTTCACATAAAAGATTATAGCGAATTGAAACAGTGTCTGTTCAGTTTTCAGAGATTAAGTTCAGTTCAGTTTAGCTCAGTTCAGTGTGGGTTAATAATCACTACTGAGAGTCCAAACACTGAAGAGCAAATCCATCGGTGCGCAGCTCTACAGATCCCGAACCATGCAAGCCAGTGGCGACAGCGGCAAGGAAAAAACTTCACCAATTGGCGAAAGCGAAGATTTAAAAAACCTCGAGAGAAACCAGGCTCAGTTGGGCACGACCATTTCCCCTATGGCCAAACGTCTTGTGCAGAGCTGCAGTCTAGGCGCAGGAAGCTGGACCTCAGCGAAGACTCGTCTGTCCTTGGAGCGTCACAGGAGTCAGTCTCATGTTCTCACTCCACGATGACCACCATATAAAAGTGAAAATCAAAAAAATATTCTGACATTTGACTGTACTTAAAAAATAACGTTAATATACTGAACTAAACCCAGCTCTATCTTCTTTTTCCTACTCAAATAAATGTATGGTTTAGCTTGACTTAAATAAAGAGAGAGTTAGAGAGAATAAGAAATGTATTAGCCTGTCACAAAGAGTTAGTGGACAACTGGTCAGAAAAACTATTGCAAACCTACTGAATGAATGTACAGTTGTGTATTGTACAGTATTTTATTTCTTATTTTAATAATAATAATAATAATTTCATTATCTTTTCAATCCTCATAATAGTCTGTTTTATTTCTTATTTGTATATGCATTTGTTAAAATTCTAATTGTCTGTATGTATATATGTATTATATAATCACTTTATGATTTTATACATTGTTTATGTAATCTGCAATGCTTTGGCAATACTTGACAAGACATGCCAATAAAGTGATAAAGTTTGAGAGAGTTAGAAAGAGAACTGTAGACCAATGACTATCAGACACACAGTTCACAATGAAATTCCCCGGACTACAAACAAATCAACTGCACATTTATTCAATAATGCGCGTTTGTTTCTCATCAGTGTTATAAGCAGTCTGATCTGTCAGAGACATTCAGCATGCCAAACACGTTTGAATGACGTCTTCAGTAAAAGCCTTTTCAGCAGTTACAAACACCAGCAGTGTCAGTATAATGCAATGTACAGGAATGGGACAAGAAGATTGTGTAAAATAACAGATATTCTTATTGTCTAAGAATATTAATATGCAGTTACATTCACAAGAATATTAATAAACAGTAGGACCACCACTCCAAATGCGGAAGCAAAAGGTCAGACTTTGATTGAAGACTTTCAGTGGATTAACTTGCACAGATTAATTTATCACCTTAAGAATAACAAAATTAACAAAGCGCACTAGCAAAATAAACCAACCCAGGCTCATTGTGGATACGTACACAGGTCTACATTTCTGGGAACAGTGAAATACGTAACTGGAGATACGTTTGCTTGCAGTTTTTGATATAGCAAATCCACCAGAGGCTGCTGTGTATGCTTTTTGATGATCTCAAATTTCTCTCGCATGTCCTCTTCTCGCGTAAATCCACCAGAGGGCGCAATATACACAAATGACTAACCGACAGACCCACCCACCACCTTTCCTAAACCCAACATATAGCGTTTTCAAAAGCAATCTAGAAAAAGAAAAGCCATCGTGTCTGCGTAATTTCACCACATTTTCATCCTGTTGTTTATTTATTTATTTATTTTTCACTTTTGTTTTACCTGATTTCTGGAACCGTTCTTTGCCAGACTCGACCCCTGTAATCGCGGAGAACTCCGCTCTGCATCCCAAGTCCATCAGTGTATGAGCAAGCCACTGGGCAAACTGGTAACACCGAAAAAGCTGTCCAACGCGAAAAGAAACAGAAGCTGTCGACGGCAGTATACCGCCCCATATCGGTAGTTTTACAGACGAAATGGAGCCAGACGTACCTCTGGGTACATAATTTGCGGTCTCCAGAAATGTAGACAGGGGTACATACCCACAATGTGCCTGTGTTGCAATAAACATTGCAAATTGTGATTTCACACAGACTTTAAACGGCTTTAAAACTCTCCAGTGTCCCAGTATTTGTAGTTACTCTCAGTAAACAGCGGTGAGTTCTGTGGACTGATGATCTTCACGGCCAATCACAGTCTTTTCCGTTAAGCCTGTGAACACCATGGCAAATCAGCTGTGTTTAAGAAGGTGCTAAACAGTGCTCAAATGTTAGCGGGAAATGTACGTTTTTTAAAAGTTCAGTACCAATTGGTATTGAATTCCAGTATTGTGACAACCCCACTGTACAGGGGCGGACTGGCCATAGGAAGCACCCGGTGGCCTGACGGTCAATCTGGCCTGCGCTCTTCACTTTCTATATCGCATAGGATGTGGCCTGCCACCGAGACTCTGGCCTGCAGCGCATCCCTGCGCACCCCTCAGCGCCCCCTACCTGCTCTTCACTTTCTAGATTGCATCAGATTTGCCCGGTTGAAAATGCTTTCCCAGTCCGCCCCTGCCACTGTATATTCTTCAATGCAATAAAAAAATACAGTTAAGAAATTTGATAACTTTTTGTACCCAAATAAATTAAATTAGCATGACATTTTATTGTCACATGACTTAAAAATACATTTGTTCACTGTAGTAGGGTTAAACTTTTTTTACTGCTATTAAACTATTTTATAGTTAATTATAAATCACAACTCAAAATTGTTGATTCTGTGATGTGACTATTGCATATTCACATTGCGATAATGATGCCGAAACAATATATTGTATATTGTGCAACCTTAAAGGTGCTGTACGTTTTTGACTCTTCTAAAGCATAAAAATACCATAATATGTGTGCAGATATTTAAGAAACATCCTAAGTGAGCATACTTTTTTAACTGAAAAACAATGCTGAAGTCAGATATTCTGCTTTCAAAATGTTTTTTCCATGCCAGAACGCTGTCTTTGTTTAGGTAAATTTACCCTGCACAATGCCAGTTTAGCCAATAATAATTCAGCACTCCGGGTTGCCTTGTTGGAAAACAGCGTATTTCATTCATTCATTCAGAAAGACTCTGAAAGCATGCGTCCATGACCGAAAATGCGACATAGCAGACGTCGAAATGAGACAGATTCAGTTCCATATGAAGTTATTAATTAGTAGAGGTGTGAACCTACACTGGTCTCACGGTTCGGTTCGGTTACGATTATCATGTCATCGATTCGGTTCAATTCGATATCACGGTGCATCACGGTGCATTGACGATTCTTTCCATACACAGTTTTATATTTTCTTCACAGCACAGCAATTCTTGTATTAAAATGTATAAATATATTTATATACTATTTGTAAAACAATTTTGTCCTTTAATACCAACAGTCAGAATAAAGGTAAAGTTGGTTTTATATTCACACATTCGTTCATTTAGAAGTCTCAATATTGTTTATCATGTTACTTTGAATATTCGATTAGAATTAGCATACAAGTAACAAACAACATTAACATTATCTAATTGACTGTGAACAATGTTGTACTTTGATAGTCATTGGCTGCTAATATGATTTCTCTATTTAGAATTTGCAAATAATACTTTTCTGAAATTATATTATTAAGGAGAATGTCTGAATATCCCAATATAAAACCAACTTTACCTCTATCCTCAGATATATAAACTGTACCTTTAAGCAACACGAGCATTTATAGCAAATAAACAAATATAAATATCCCGCTCGCTTTCTGAGCCTTGTCTACCAACTACCAAGTTCTTTCTTACACCCCTTTGATTGGTCACGCGCTCAACAGAAAGGGCTGCGATTGGCTCTTACACGCTGATGCTCTTCACAGCTGCACTCATGGGCCACAGTGAGAGAGAGAGAGATGGAGATTACTTTCATTCTCCTAATCGCCGTGAAATAGGGGCTTTTGCTGTAAGTGTCAGTGAAACAGTGTTCAGCAAACACACACGCAGTGAAATTGTGCACAGTTTCAGAGTTTTTACGTAGTTAGAGCGTTGTACTCGTGCTCGCCGCTCGCCTCCCTCGCCATAGTAAGCTACGGCGACATATCGCATGTGAGATAAATGACGTCAGTACATAATAACCGGTTATGATTATTACTGAACCGATACCGAATTGTCCGCGTCTGCATCGCGGTGCACCGAAGAAATGATTAATTTTGACACCCCTATTAATTAGCAAATGATATAAATTTTCTGAACGTAAACATTAGGTGAGCAGGTCACATTGTAACCATGTGTCCTAACAACACGCTTCATGACAAGATACACAGTGATGAGCAATTTGGCTGTTTGCACCAGACGAAACACGACAGAGATTTAGGGTGCTTTCACACCTAGACTTTTGTTCCGGAACGTGGCGCGTTTGCCCAGTTAGCGCGGTTCGTTTGGCATATGTGAACAGGGCAATCGCGCTCGGAATCGCGCCAAAGCAATCGCTCCGAGACCGCCTGAATGAGGTGGTCTCGGCTCGATTGAAACGAACCCTGGAGCGGATCGATTGTAGTGAGAAAGCGATACGATCCGAGCCCGGTTATATCACAGTGTTTTATGGATATGTAATAGGAATACGGCTATATGAAGAGAGAATTATGAGTAGATTATATGAGTCATTCCAGACATCCCAAGTCTCCTGGAAGTTCCGGGAGTATCCCGCAAATGCACAGAGACTCCCAGATGCCCGCAAACGAGTGATAATCTCCCGGAAATCGCGTGTCTTCCTCCCGGTCCTCAAAGTACGTCGCGCACCCTTCTCATCACCCCTCCCCTCCTCGCTCTTCAGACATGTCGCGCGCACGCTGTCAAACACCACCAAACCACCCCCGACAGCTGAGCGGGACTCTTCTAAATAAACCATGAAACTCTGACCAATGTGAGGAGAGTTTACTCACACGTGACTTGTTTTAGCTATTTTGGTCCGTTTAGAAAATTTGCAGTGTGAAAGCGAACCGCGCCAACAACAAAGAGCAACAATGTAACAATTTTAATCCCTGTTTCGGAACAACTGAATCGATTCACTGGTGTGAAAGCACCCTTAAACACAGCCTTTCAGAAGCACAGAATATGCACTCACTCACGAAAAGGCAAGGTTTATAATCTATTTAATACATGTTAACCCTCTTTAACATCATTAAATGTAGATGCTGAATCACTCATATGTGTTTAGCTCTAAAGTACAATTTCAGACGGTTTATTGTATTCTCTAGATCTGAGGTGAACTATCTGCTGCAGCTTTTAAGTATATGGCAATAAATGTCCTGTAAAAATGCATTCAAACTCACATTGCTAGCATTTAGCACTGAATAAAGCACACTAGGTTTACCTGAGGTGATCACTGTCATAGGTTTCTGTTGTTCAGCTGTGAGAAATAGAAGCGTTTCTAATATATCAATTCGAGATGTTGGTTCGAACCAAAACTCCTTTTAATATGGAGAATATTCCCTCTATCGCGTGTCGTTGATTTATTTAGAACACAGTTTAAATCACTCGCTCCTGTACTCAATCTGGCAACCTGCACTTGCGTTTATTTTGATCCAGGAGTGCAATACCTAGTTCAACCACTGGGTGTCAAACTTACATACTGCACCTTTAATTTGCAGTCTGACAAATGATTCAGTCAAGAACTGAGGAAAAGCGTGGACTATGGAGAATAAACTGAGACAAAATTTGTCGTAGCCAACATTACTCAAACAGCACACAGTCCTGCTCAAACTGACACGCCATTCACAGCAACTGGAATAAGCAGAGAAAGTGATTCCATTACCACAACATTTCAGATCCTTCCATTCATGAGGAAACCACTGGCGCATACAGTAAACAACACCACAACTAAACACATATATAAATATATATTATAGCTAATATACAGTATTTGGACATATACAGACACAGATGAGAGATTTGCACTGACTGTGGGCTGTATGTTGCATGTTGTTTATGAACCTAAATAAGGACAAATAAGGTATGTTGTGAGTAGTTTTTCTGTAATTGGTACCATATCGGAGACTGTAAGTGTCTGTATGTGTTCATATATGTTCATTTATTTATTTTATATAACTGCAGACGTTACAGTAGGCTATTTCACACTATCATTGATCTGCAGTTATAATCAAATCATGTTCATAGAAAGGTTAGTAATGAACATTTATACACAAGTATTTGTGTGTATAAAGCATCTGTTTTGTGAGTAGAGCTTCTCATATGATACGTGAACGACCCAAAAAGCTTTACTTTAAGCGAGATTTCCTCGAGCGAGAATGACGTCGATTGAAACTTTCTGTCGTACACAACGCCTACCAAAAGGGTACCCTTGGTACCTTTTAGGCAGTGGAAATGCAAGCCCCTTTCTCAATCACTTCATGTCTCTTGGAAACATTGTGCATTTTAAATTGTGCTTCACACAGGTGAGTGGGCTTGACAAACCACCTGTAGAAACACTCTTCTCTCTTATGCACCATCTAAACTCCATCTTACAAGGACTCAATAAGGAAAGCGATGTTTACTATAAATGTACCACAATCATGTTGCACTGTTTGCTTCAACCTTAACTCTTTTGCACAATATTAAACCTTAAATACCTCTTTTGGACAATATTCACCTTTAATACCTCTCTTGCACAATATCCTGCACAACATTGTTCAGTTTCATGTAAAAGTACTTGTATAGCCTGTCTCATGTGTATAGTTAAGTATCTTATAGTATGTTAGTTATGCATAGGGCTTTTTTTTTAAACAGCTCATGTCCAGTGTTGTGTTTGTATTTATGATTAATTTGTGTAGCACTGTTGTACTGCAATACACAACATTTTGTTCCTCTGTATGTCCAAACATAAAGCGAAATGACGACAAAGCTCAACTTGACTTGACATGCTGATCACTGTATATGCAAGTGGGCATTTTTGTAATATTTAGAATTATACATGTTGCATATATGACATTTAATATAGTTAAATCCAAATATGAACTTGTATATCTTATGCAATTTGCATCTGTTTACAAAATTAGTCGTAGCCAGCTTTACTCAAAGCGCACGCTATTCCCAGTCACTGGAATAAGCAGACAAAGTGATTCCATTACCACAACATTTCAGATCCTTCCATTCATGAGGAAAACACTGGCGCATACAGTAAACAACACCACAACTAAACACAGGGATGTTCCTCTCCGATCCTGGAACTGTGGTTAAGCTCATCTGGAAAAGTAATAGGCGAATGATAGCTCGATTCACATGGAACATTAAATAATTTCTCTCCACAGTATTACATCAGCGAGCGACAAACAAGAAAACACACCAATTAAAATGGAAGAAAACGTGTCTGGGAATAGGAAACATGGAAAGGGGAAAATCACCAGGAATTGTCTGAGGACTGACATCAATATCCAACAATCAATCTCACCTCGTAAAGCAGAAATGAGTGAGTATTTTATTACAGCCATAAAGGGTGTGTTCAGAAACACGGATTCATTTCAGCCCAGAACGAATGAGCAGATATGCATTCATTGTTTTAGTTTCACAGATATCAAATCAGCCGAAATGTTTATTAAACACGCAACGGGTGTGTAGAGTCATTCATGATTAATAATGAGCTTTTATATTCTCTCTATAAAGTTCTGCAGGTGCAGATTTCAAGTGTGCAACAAATGACCCTTAATTAAAGGAAAAGATGATGTTGTATATAAGCAGACATCATTTTCAAGCCATAAATTCCAGAATCTGTTCACAATAAAAACCTTTTTACTATCATAAATGCCACAATTTATCTTATTTTGGGTCTCTGCAATTATGGCTATTCTTTTCCATGGCCTGTTTGTCTTTATAGCATCTTTGAATCTTCAAAATAAGAGCTTAAGCTTCATTTGATGTGGTTTTTCTGTTGATCTGACAAACACGAAGTCCACACGCATTATTTCACAGGGCCTTGTGAATTACAGAGCCAGCGGAGAATATTATTTTAGCATTCAGATCTTACCTGAGAGCTTCATTTTCTTGGGAATCAGCATCAGGATTCCTGAGAGAACGTCATATTCAGAAGGACAAAACTTTTGTTTCTGCCAAAAAATAAAAATAAACAACATTAACTGCAAGTTACAATGTGAAATATTGTTAACCTTAATTGTAAGTCGCTTTGGACTAAAGCATTTGCTAAATGACTACATGTAAATATTGCAATATATGAACACACATATACACACACACATACATACATATAGGGTCGGGCAATATGGCAAAAATGCATACTGATTAGCTGACTGATTCCATCCCAAAAACCCGTCGAAATGCAAAAACACACACTTTTCGTGAAATCGAGGTTGTTAGGCGGGTGTTTTTGCATTTCAGCGGGTTTTTGGGCTGGAATCAGTCAGCTACATCTGGCAACACTGTGCGCGCTTACCCCTGAATCAGTCTACTCAGAGTTGATTGACCTAACTCAGATCAGCTATTCTGAAACCAAAACTCTTTTTAATTGAGTTTTTTATCTCTCGGTAAGACAACTCAGAGTTCAAGTTTAACCTCCTTACTAAAACAGGCCCCTGATGATTAAGGATACTTCAATGTGTAAACAAGTCAAAATGACAAAAGTAACACACAAATTAGTTTTCAAACATCACATTGAGAGTTTACAGAGTTTACTTGAAAGTTTATGTTAGTATGTTATTTAATTTATTTTATTGGAGAGAAAAAAATACTAAATTTAAATAAAAAATAAAAACTTACAGAGATAAAAGAAAAGATATGAGCAAATATGAGCATATATTTAAAAAAGCAACACTGCATCAGTGAAACAGAGACAGTTAGTGTGGGAAAACAACTGCTCAAGTTAATGCGTAAGTTTACATTTAAAGTATTTAAATATTCTAGTATAATTAGGGGTGTCAAAATTAATTGTTTCTTCGGTGCACCGCGATGTAGACGCGGACAATTCGGTATCGGTTCAGTAATAATCATAACCGGTTATTATACTGATGTCATTTATCTCACATGCGCTATGTCGCCGTAGCTTACTATGGCAAGGGAGGCGAGCCGCGAGTATTTACAACGCTCTAACTACGAAAAACTCAGAAACTGTGCACAATTTCACTGCGTGTGTGTTTGCTGAACACTGTTTCACTGAAACTTACAGCAAAAGCCCCTATTTCACGGCGATTAAGAGAATGAAAGTAATCTCCATTTCTCTCTCTCTCTCTCTCTCTCTCTCTCACTGTGGCCCTTGAGTGCATCTGTGTAGAGTGCCAGCGTGTAAGAGCCAATTGCAGACCTTTCTGTTGAGCGTTTGACCAATCAAAGGGGTGTAAGAAAGAACTTGGTAGACAAGGCAGAAAGCGAGCGGGATATTTATATTTGTTTATTTGCTATAGACCATTTCAATGTGGTCATGTCATTGGCCCATGAACATTTCCTGCTTGACTTTAAACTATTTCCTAACTGTAACAAGAGGCAATTCAATCATAACTTGATTTTAAATCAGTCGTCATAACACTATTTATCAATATGTGGACCTTTTTGGATTCTCACAAGCAATGGAAATTAAAAATGTAAAACAGGAAATACGTTAGGACCATTGTTTTTGTTTACACCCCTCAAAATGGTCTATAAATGCTAGTGTTGTTTAAAGGTACAGTTTATATATCTGACTGTTTGTATTAAAGGACAAAATTGTTTTACAAATAGTATATAAATATATTTATACATTTTAATACAAGAATTGCTGTGCTGTGAAGAAAATATAAAACTGTGTATGGAAAGAATCGTCAATGCACCGTGATGCACCGAGATATCCAATTGAACTGAATCGATGGCATGATAATCGTAACCGAACCGAACCGTGAGACCAGTGTAGATTCACACCTCTAAGTATAATAAAGTAATGTAATGTGTGACGTTTTTTAACTTTCCACTTGAAAAAGTGGGGAACTGGCCGTAATTTTGAAGTTATTTCAGATGTAATTGCATTAAATCGTAAAACAGGCTACTGCACAGTTTCTACAACAAATCTGACAAAACAAGAATGCAGATAACCTTAGCTTAATGTTCAGTAGAAATGTTTAATTTAGGGTTCCCACTTTTACACAAGCTGATCAGTTTAAGATAACATCTCTAAAGTTGAGTTTTGAATAGATGTTAAAGTGCACTTGTGTGTGTGTGTGTCTGCCTTTATTATTGATCAAGTGTAGAGGTTGATATGACATGTAGAATGTAAGCAGCACTAAAAAATGAGTAATAATCCCATTAATCTAATTGCAGTACATGTCCCTGTGGACGGTCAATAAATTTACAGTAAGCTAATTATTTATTCTTTGCAGAAATATCAAAGGTAAAACTTAAAACTATGGTATTGAATAGAATTGTAATTTTCCCAAAATAGGACAAGTCATTCTCGTAACTTTGTGACTGAAATGCAAGCAATGAATGAGTAAGGGTAAGGCGAGAAATACACTTCGTCTTTAAAAATGAAGAGGAGACCGACAGAAAAACTGAGTATAGAGAATAAACCCTGCTGCTGATTCCAGAAAGCTGGGTTAACCTACCATCTGCTAAACCCTGAACTCTCGGTTGATTAACCCAAAACCTGCTTACAGTAAGTATGTCGGTTTCAAAACAGCTGATATAAGTTAGTTAAATCAACCTCCTGAAGATAACCGCGGGTAATGCGTTCGCACGGCGCATACCTGAAGGCATTTTCAGTAGATTGCCAAATTCACGAGTCACCATAGAAAGTCACGGTGAGAAAAAAAGGCAACTTTACAGAGGCGGAGTTGGAGATTTTAATGCTGGCGTATGAAGAATTAAGGCAGATTATAAAGAAAAAGCAATACACATCTGCATCAACGAAGGAAAGAAATACAAGATAACAAACAGATAAGAAAAGAAAAAATAAATAATAAGAGAAAATTCGTTACTTTATTAAGTTGCACATGTCAGCCTCCCTTGTATTGCAATGAAAAATTAAATGTAACTTTAACATAATTTTTGAGTATGTTGTGTAACCATTCATGCATTTAATTTTCCTGCCATTAATTTCTTAATGCCACAATCATAATGTGCATTGACTAGTATATAAGGCTTATAGAAATTGTAATCCTTCTGGAGCTAGAAGAACTCTGTCCAAAGTCCAAATTAAACACAGGAACATTCTCTTAAAATGTCATATTTGATTACTGGAGCTGTGTATTAAACACTCTACAATATTCTTTCTGTCATGTAGCTAATAGAAAGGGCCACCAAATAACTGCTCTGTCCCTTAATAAAGGCTAATCAGTGGTTGAATTATTTGACCTTCAACCACACAGAGAGAGACATACACAAAAAGTCACCTCCGTTTTGGGAACCAAAGCTGAGGTTATCCACTTACTCTTAAACTTATCCGGGTATGTCACATAACCTGCTTTCTGGAATACCCCCCAGCTTAGGTTCACAGAGTACGCTACCATGGTCACTCTGAGTAAAAGTTACTCTCTTTCAAAAACAGGCTTGACTTACCCTGCTTTCTCGAGTTTGACAAACCTGCCATTTTGAAACAGAAAACCCAAAGTTTCTCTCATTTCACTTACCCTCTTTTCTGAAACAGGGCCCTATATGGTTATTATTATTATTATCATTGTATGGTAATGTAAACATTCCTGCAAAGCAAATAAACACTGATCAGTTTGTATTCCTAAATAGCCTACATTATACACTAGACACTAGTAGTTTGAAGCAAAACAGAGCAAATGAGGAGTTTAAACATTTCCTGGAGTAATATGTTATCGTGGTATCCTCATTTGTGTATTTTGTTCATCACTTATAACGCCTTCAGTAGGCATGGCTGACGTGAAACTGACGTTTCGACACAGTGTCGAGATCCCGAAGCGCAAGTGTTTCGAAACACTGCACCGAAGCATGATCCGAAACACCCAGAGGGGTATTCCAGAAAGCAGGTTATGTGACATACCCGGGTAAGTTTGAGAGTAAGTAAGTGGATAACCTCAGATTTGGTTCCAAAATCGGAGGTAACTTCTGGGGTATGGTAAGTAGCCATAGCAACATACTCGCTGAAGATAACCTGCTCTGTAGCAGGTTATGTTCCAGAGTTTGTCTGTTTCAGAGAGTTTACTGAGCATTGCATGCTCTTTAGATGAAAATTTTGATGGACGTGGAAGCACAGATAAAAAGTTTTTTCATCCTGAGAGGGTTATAAGTGCATAGTTCTTTTCATAACCAAATAAATATTTGAATGAGCGTTGTTGTTTTTCGAAAGAATCATTAATGTATTTAACAAACCTTTTCAAATCAAACGTGACAAATCGCAATGCAGGTCTGCGCTTACCATGGTTATACCGCTCAGTGCAGCTCTTTGTTTTTTGCGTCAGGGTATTTTACTGTATAATGTGGCAATAGCGTGTCCGTCTGTACAGTATGCCTGGCACTGAACTATTTTATACACTTTTGTACAGTTCAGCGGCCATAAACTACTGAGTATCATTCCTCAAACATGTGAGAGAGCGGCAATAGTGTAGTGGTCAGTGCGCCCCTAAAGTACAATGGTGCTCACAGCAGAGTGGGTTCGAATCTCGCATAGTGTTTTTTTTTTCTCTTCCTCTCTCTCTCTGCACCCCTTACATTTTTTTTTTCTGTAGCCTATATATAATATTATAAGTGGCAGCTTTGTCTTTTCTATGAAAATATATCCATATTTAAAGATGTAGTCGTTCATATGTATACATCTATTCACACTGCACACACACACATACACCCTTGATACATTTTTTTTAATATAATTTTTTTCAGGGTTTCCAAATGTTATTGGGTGCATTAATTGCAGCCTCTATCCATCAGTCAATAAAGGACACTGATAATATGAAACATTTTTAACATTTTTAATATTAACAACTTAATTTTCTGTCCTTAATCTGTTGGTGTTACAACTATTAAACTCATTACTGCTTCCACTAACAATAGTTCATATGTGATGACCCCACCTCATCACCTGGTTGAGGCTAAATGTCCAGGGTCTGTACATGATGCCAGAATTTTCAGGGAGTCTTCATTATGACACACATTACAACAGGATACATTTGATTTACACAATGTTTTTTATTTTTTATTTTATTTACTATATTTGTATTGTACACCTCAATCATTACTGGGCACTACATTGGTTACTTGCTGGAGGACAGAGGATAACCCTTTTTGTATATGATGACACCCTACCCTGCACTCAGCCTGACCCAGAGAAACCCTCAGTGACCCAAGCAGAGCAATGAGATGAAAGAGTTCTAAGAGAAATGATTTGTCAAATTAATTAAATAGTTTGGTCTGAAGCTCTGTTCATTTCTTTATTTCCTGAAATAAAATGAATGATTAGATTTTTACATTGCTTTATACACACACACCTTTCAACATGTAACATTTTTTCCTGTACATTTCTCACCTTAAGGTGATGCTCATGTGACTTTATTTGTCTTTGAAGATGGACCTTATAGAGCTACTTTAGAATTAAAATAAATAATAAATAAATAAAAGATTGTTTTGTGATACAATAGTGAAATTCAAATATGAAAAAGTGCAGACAAATTCTTACATTGTTCGTTAGTTGAGGCAGAAGGAACTTCATCTGCATGCAAAACAAAACAAAAAAACATAAAAAGAATCTAAATTTACCTGACAGCAATCACTTACAGCTGTGACAGACTGTGTGGTTTAAGGTCAAATAAATTAACCACTTCTCCTCAGCCTCCTTTCTGTTAGCTACAAGACAGAAAGAATATTCTAGTGTTAAATACAGCTCCAGTAATCAAATATTACCTTTTAAAAGAATGTGTCTGTATTTAATTTAGACTTTGGACAGAGTTCTTCTAGCTCCAGAAGGATAACATTTTCTGTAAGACTTGTATAGTCAATACACATTATTATTGTGGCCTTAAGAAATTAATGGCAGGACAATTAAATGCATGAATGGTTACACAACATACTCAAAAAGGATGTTAGAGTTAGCCTACATTTAAATTTTCATTACAATAAAGGGAGGGTGGCATGTGTACATTATTAAACTAATGAATTTTCTCTTATCATTTTTTAAAATCTATTTATTATCTTATATTTATTTCCTTCGTTGATGCAGATGTGTATTGCTTTTTCTTTATAATCGGCCTTAATTCCTCATACGCCAGCATTAAAACCTCCAACTCCCCCTCTGTAAAGTGCGTTGCCCTTTTTTCTCACCGTGACTTTCTATATGGTGACTCGTGAATTCGGCGATCTACTGAAAATGCCTTCAGGTATGTGCCGTGCGCGCGCATTAACCCGCGGTTATCTTCAGGAGGTTGATTTAACTAACTCTCGTCAGCTGTTTTGGAACCGACATACTCACGGTAAGCAGGTTTGGGTTAATCAACCGAGAGTTCAGGGTTTAGCAGATGGCAAGTTAACCCAGCTTTCTGGAATACCCCCCAGGTCACGTGACTGAAGTGTTTCGAAACACCTGGTCACGTGACTAAAGCAATTCAAAGCATCGATCATTTCAGAAGCGTTTCGAGACCTGGCGAATCTGCATTTCACTGACAGGGTCAGAACAAAACTTCCGTCTCATATGGTCTAGTGGACCGTGCATGTGCACGTTGTTACTGTGCTTCAAATTACTTTTGGGTTCAAATCCCGACTTGTACAAATACTCCGAAATCATGAATTTATGTATTTTAATCATGTTACTGTTTTAAGGTGTAGTCTAGATCGGATACAGCTGCTGATACGCCATCAATTTAGCATCATTTTTGTAACACTGTAAAACAATAATTAATATTTTACAACACTATGATGGTTGGGTTTGGGTTTTGGGTAGACATTCATAAAATACAAGAAATGGGAAATTTAATAATATAAATAATTCTTGTTAACTTCTGGCCACAACTGTGTCTGACCTAGAAACAACCGTGTTTTATGACCAAAACAAGACATATTTATTCACAAAGTGTTTATTCGGATGTCAGACCAATGTTGAAACAAAATGATACAAGAACAGAGCAATTCAAACTGATATTAAAGCATTTCAAAACAGCTGAAGTAGCCTGGATTCGAACCCACAATTCCCGCATGGAAGTCAGGAACCCTAACCGCTCCACTAATGCACTTGAAGGTTCAAGGCACGTCTTCAAAGTGGGTTTTAATACCTCAATTTGCTCAACTGTTCTTTGCTGAAGCTGTTCCAGTGCAATACATAAAAAAATGACCGCTAGGTGTCACCGTAGAGGGGGGGTTTCGAAACGTTTCGAAGCTTTGACACATTTGCTTCGACTGTTTCAGTTTCATGAAGCCTCGCTTTGCATAGAGGTAAAGTTGGTTTTATATTCGGATATTCAGACATTCTCCTTAATAATATAATTTCATAAAAGTGTTATTTGCTAATTCTAAATAGTGAAATCATATTAGCAGCCAAACACTATCAAAGTTTAACATTGTTCACAGTCAATTAGACAGTGTTAATGTTGTTTTGAAGTCATACTTGCATGCCAATTCCGATCGAATATTCAAAGTAACATGGTGAAAAATATATAGACACCTAAATGAACGAATGTGCAAATATAAAACCAACTTTACCTCTATTCGCTTTGCCCACCACTAGCCTTCAGATGTATGTAGAGAAAATTATCATATTAACGGTCATCCTAATGTACCTGCGTACCTTATCGCGTTCATGTTATGAATAATGCACAATAAACCACAAAACACGTTCATCTTACCGTGTGTTCGCCAACGAGAAAACAAGCGGAAGTTGATGTTCAAGTTCACTCAAATGTTCGCGCGGGATTGTGGGATTGACGGCGGCGCGAGCGCGAAAACGAGGCGGGAAATAAATAAATAAATAAATATCCAGGCGATTAACGCCGAGTTTGTGACGCATTTTTGGGGTCAATCACGTCATGTTACATTTCAGTAAGATGGGGTGAAATCCTCCAAATGATATAATAAGCCTACTTTTTAAGATTCTTTAATAATTAGCTTTTATTGACAATATATGTCACAACATTTTACCTCAACACATTCATTCAAACTAGCCTATACTTTTCAGAACGTCATTTGTGTTTTTGTCCCTCAATCCATAGGTTTCAGAAATATATATTTCAGTAAGATGAGGTGAAATCTTTCACATTTTATAGCTAATAAGGCTAATTTTAAATGTCTTTAATAATTCTTCACTTTTGTTGACAATAGGCATAATCAACATTTAACCTCAACACATTTATTCAAATTATACTTTTAAGAACATCATTTGTGTGTTTGTCCCATATTCCATATGCTTTAGAAATCTGATATATTTCAGTAAAATGAGGTAAAAATCCTCCAAATTACAAGCCTAATTTTAAAAACCACTTCACTTTTATCGACAATATGTCACAACATTTCACCTTAATACACTTATTCAAACTAGCCTATACCTTTTCAGAACTTAATTTGTGTTTTTGTCTGTCATTCTATAGGCATTGAAAATCTGATGATTAGGTTAAATCCTTCAAATCTTTCACTCCTTCACTCACCGGCCCCTTTATTAGGTACACCTTACTAGTACCAGGTTGGACCAATTTGGCCTCCAGAACTGCCTTAATCCTTCGTGGCAGAGATTCAACAAGGTACTGGAAATATTTCTCAGAGATTTTGCTCCATATTGACATGATAGCATCACGCAGTTGCTGCAGATTTGTCAGCTGCACATCCATGATGCCAATCTCCCCTTCCACCACATCCCAAAGGTGCTCTATTGGTAACTGTGGAGGCCATTTGAGTACAGTGAACTCATTGTCATGTTCAAGAAACCAGTCTGAGATGATTGGCGCTCTATGACATGGTGTGTTATCCTGCTGGAAGTAGCCATCAGTAGATGGGTACACTGTGGTCATAAAGGGATGGACATGGTCAGCAACAATACTCAGGTAGGCTGTGGCATTGACACGATGCTCAGTTGGTACTAATGGGCACTAATGGACTCTTCAGATCAGGCAACGTTTCTCCAATCTTCTATTGTCCAGTTCTGGTGAGCCTGTGTGAATTTCAGTTTCCTGTTCTTAGCTGAGAGCAGTTGCACCCGGTGTGGTCTTCTGCTGCTGTAGCCCATCCGCCTCAAGGTTGGACGTGTTGTGTGTTCAGAGATGCTCTTCTGCAGACCTCGGTTGTAACGAGTGCTTATTTGAGTTACTGTTGCCTTTCTATCAGCTGGAACCAGTCTGGCCATTCTCCTCTGACCTCTGGCATCAACAAGGCATTTGCTCCCACAGAACTGCCGCTCACTGGATATTTCCTCTTTGTCGGACCTTTCTCTGTAAACCCTAGAGATGGTTGTGCGTGAAAATCCCAGTAGATCAGCAGTTTCTGAAATACTCAGACCAGCCCGTCTGGCACCAACAACCATGCCACGTTCAAAGTCACTTAAATCCCCTTTCTTTCCCATTCTGATGCTCGCTCTGAACTGCACCAGATCGTCTTGACCATGTCTATATGCCTAAATGCATTGAGTTGCTGCCATGTGATTGGCTGATTAGAATTTTGCGTTAACGAGCAGTTGGACAGGTGTACCTAATAAAATGGCCGGTAAGTGTATATAAGGCTAATTTTACAATTCTTTATTAATTCATTACTTTATTAACAATATATGTCGCAGGTTTTCCCTCAAGACATTTATTCAAGTTGGCCTATACTTTTTCAGAAAGTCATTTGTTTTTTTTTTTGTCCCTCATAAGCTTTAGAAACCTTATATAGGCATATGGCAATATATGCAAATTTCATGAAATTCAAGTTCATTTTTTCATTTCACATTTATGAGACTATTTTAATAATTCTTCACTTTTATTAACAATAGATGCTTCAAAGTTTTAATAGACGCTTAATAGACAACATTTTAATAGACAACAGATGCTTCAATTAGCCTGTACATTTTCAGAACGTCATTTGTGTTTTTGTCCCTCAATCCATATAGAAATCTGATATATTTCGGTAAGATGAGGTGAAATCCTCCAAATAATATCATATATGTCTAATTTAATAAACAATATAAATAATTCTCGTTAACTTTCGGCTGCAGCTGTATCCCTTCTAGCAACAACTGCATGATTTAGCCCAGAGCAATAATTGAACATGACTCTTAAGCGAGACCAAATGTAGAGACTTATTTGAAAACAAAATCAGTAAATATGAAGACAGATCCAGTGTGCAAGTTTAACAAGCAGTCCTCATGCAGTGGCAGGACTCGACCCGCTACAGAGAGGCCCAGGAAATTTGTGCAAGGTTGCAGAAGATCCGTATAGATCCCAAACGGAGGAGGGGATAGTGAAGAATAACAGCATGAGGATGAAGAGTGCTTAAGGGAATGACCTAACAAACACAATGTTCCGGAGACAACGTTTACACAGCCTGAAAGCATTACAGGCCTCTGCTGGCGGCTCCTACACCAGTCGGACAGCCACCGCCAACCAGTGATGGGGAAGGTTACTTTGGAAAGAAGGTAAAAAAAAAAATCATGTGCATTTATGAAGTGGGCCTCACACAGGTGAGTGGGCTTGACAAACCACCTGTAGAAACTCTCTCTCTCTCTCTCTCGCTCTCTCAAAAGAATAAATTGATTAATTCCCAGGGCGGCAGACTGGCTTAGCACTGTTGCCTCAAAGCAAGAAGGTCACTGGTTCAAATCCCGGCTGGGTCAGTTGGCGTTTCTGTGTGAGTTTGCATGTTCCCCCCGTGTTGGTGTGGGTTTCCTCCGGGTGCTCCGGTTTCCCCCACAGTCCAAACACATGCGCTATAGGGGAATTGATTAACTAAATTGGCCATAGTAAATGAGTGTGTGTGTGTGTGTGTGTGTGTGTGTGTGTGTGTGTGTGTGTGTGTGTGTGAATGAGTGTGTATGGATGTTTCCCAATGCTGGGTTGCAGCTGGAAGGGCATCCGCTGTATAAAGCATATGCTAGATAAGTTGGCGGTTCATTCCGCTGTGGCGACCACTGTGATGAATAAACAGACTAGCCGAAGGAAAATGAATGAATAAATATTCAAAATGTACATTGACTAAATGTAAACAAATTAGTAACAGGCAGTGCCTTCAATTAATTAATGCAAATGCATACATTGCTTTTCATCATTCAATGCAAGAATCTATCATCTTTAGGCAATTGTGCAATATTACAATTATTTGGACTTTAAAAATAAGCTTTACAGATCTGGGTTATTTCAACCCAAATGTGGGTAAAATATGGACAAAACATACTGCTGGGTTAATTTTAAAAATTAAATTGAAATTTTAAAGCACAAAATTGACTAAATTAATTAAAGTTTTTGGCTTTGTCCATATTTTACCCATTTTTTTAGTGTTGAGGCAAAAATTTATTTACTTCAATACTAAAATCCTATAAAGATGCACACAAATCTCAGACACAATCATTACCTACTAAATTAAGAATAGAATTAAGAATTAAAAATAAAGCTAAGTAATAGCAACAAATTAACTGTTATTACTACTAAGGCCCAATCCCAATTCTATTTTTGTACCCCTTCCCCTTCCACTTGGCCCTTAAAACCGAGTGTGAAGGGGAAGGGCTTCAAAATTTACCTCTAAGAATTGGGACAGCACTACAGCACCTGCACACGTCATCATATGTCATCACGATCTCTTGCTTCATATGAGATCAGACGATGGCGACTGCTGTAGTGATTCCAGTTGTGTTATTATTTGGTATTTATCTTCAGGAAATTACTAAAAGCATATATTATGTTATCATAATGATCTAATGTGGCAATAAGATCGTAACTATACTGTGTATTTACCCAGTGGCCATATTCATCATGTAAACACACCAAAAACAACATTAACATTATAGCAGACACTGTAAAACGCTCATTCACAGACACTAGACATCTCTGACAGGGTGCTCGAGTGTCATCGAGTGTCAGAATGTTGTGGGACTGCTGTACAGGAGTTATGATTAGGGATTATAGATAGCCAAATTTAGCGGTTTTTATTTTAACGTTTTTTTATAAAAGCATGACGGTAAAACACGAACGCAGTTATGAATATATTGAAACATGTGTTTGTTTATTGTAAAAATATGTAATAATGACAAAAAATACCAATTTGTGGCTCTCCTGATCTCTGGGTGCAGCGATCCTGCCGTTATAGCTGGTGTATTTGGGGAAATTTTCTTACCCTTTGGTTTCGAGTGTGGTGCTAAAAAAAATCAACTTTCGAAGGGCTATCTACCCCTTCCCCCTAGCCCTACGCCTTCAAGCTAAAGAGAATTGGGACACCCCTACCCCTTCACAGGAATGCGCAAAACGAGGGGTAGGGGTAAGGGCTAAGGGGTAGAAGTGGGTTGGGCCTTAATCTGCAATGAATGCCTGAAATGTATAGAATATTTTCCAACCCAGGCTCATTTTTTTACTTTGATTTTACTATATAAATTTCTGGACAGTGTTAAATATGTCCCAGGCACTTTTTTTTTTCGTTTTTGTTTTCACGAATCCGCCAGAGGCCACTATGTATGCTTTTTCAGATCTCAAATTTCTCTCATGAGCACCATTTGCACCTGCTGTTCTTCCGTAAATTCACCAGAGGCCGCTGTCGACTGAATGACTGACTGACTGAATGACTGACCGACCGACCGACCAATCCCCCCACCCTCCGTTGCTCAAAACCAATCCCAAGAAAGTAAAGCCGTCGCCTGATTTTTAACACATTTTCAGATCTTACCACGTTCTCACCCTGTTATTTACTTATTTATTTAATTTTAGTGCATTTTGGTTTTGTCTTACATGCTGTATGAACCCTTCCTTCACCGGACTCGAACCCCATGGTCACAACTCCATCTCAAGTCCGCCAAAGTACATGTGAGCCACTGGGCAAACTGGTAACTAGGAAAGCTGTCCACATGAAGGTAAGCAGCCAGCTGGTAGCACAATAAGAAGCCATCGGCAGTGTCATACCGCCCCTGTATCGTTCATTTTAAAGACGGAATGCAGCCATATGAAGCTCCGGCTACATAATTTGCTCTCTCCAGAAATGTATACAGGGGTACATATTCAGAATGAGCCTGTGTTGATATTTTCAATGTAAAACTTAAATTTGGAGAACTTTTTTAAATAAATTATTGAGCATCAATTTAAGGTAAAATATAAAAATAAAAAATACTTTTGTTTGCAATATGTTAGGTTTATCAATCATGGATTTAAGCAAATAAAAATGGAGATGCATACATTTATTTTGTCCATTATCAATTATTATTAGAATTATAATTCACCTTTATTTGTATAGCGCTTATACAATGTAGATTGTGTCAAAGCAGCTTCACATAGAAGATTATAGTGAATTGAAACAATGTCAGTTCAGTTTTCAGAGTTTAAGTTCAGTTTAGCTCAGTTTAGTGTGGGTTAATAATCACTACTGAGGGTCCAAACACTGAAGAGCAAATCCATCGATGCGCAGCTCTACAGATCCCGAACCATGCAAGCCAGTGGCGACAGCGGTGAGGAAAAAACTGCACCAATTGACGAAAGTGAAGAATAAAAACCTCGAGAGAAACCAGGCTCAGTTGGGCACGACCATTTCTCCTATGGCAAATTATAATAGCATACAGATTCTGTAGATAGTTATTTACAGCTATTATTCTGTTGAGAAACACAATTTTTTACCAAACTCTGTTGATCAAATTTGACTCCAATGTTGTATATGTAGTTCTCTTGATAATATTGTGTATTTATGAGCTGTCTGTGGTTTCAAATGTTCCTCGAGGCCTGAGAACGTTCAGATGATCATCTTAACCTACTCAATCTGGATTGTGATGTGAAGCTAATTACAAAGCTACCGTCATTACTCTAACAGGGTAAAAGTGAATGTTTAGGTTTTAGAAATGGAAAGCGATATTTCACTTGAAGACGCTGCCAATTGAGGGAAACCCGATACACCTGGCAGAGCCTCGGACCTGTATATCTGCCAGAACTGCAGATTGTTTGAGAAAGATTTCTGAGCTTTCGGTTCTGAATTATTACCCAATCGCGCACTAATGCCAACATCCCAGTTACATGGAGATAATGGGGATCAAATTGAGACTTTTAGGATACGTCTACATTAATCTGGATACATCTGAAAACTCAATTGAGTTTCAAAATACCCGAAGGTTTTTCTGACATGTTGATGAATGTTAAAGCCATTTTAGTGTGCATACGTAAAATTTAATAAAAGCTCGGTGAAATAATACCAAGAGGTCAGACGTAATAAAGTTCTCAGCATGCTGTTATGCTGGCAGTCTTTTTATTTAAACAGGAACTATTTCACCATTCAATAACTGGTCTAAAACTCATGATTTTTTTGCCACAACGGGGATTAAATGTTTTGTCAGCTTGTACATGTAGAATGTAATATGAACCCTGTACAAAGTAACATGTAGAAGTACTCATTTAATACTATTGATTAAAACATTCTCGTATGGCTTGAAAATTATGTTGATATTACGGGAACAGCACTGGCTTGGTTCAGGTCTCATCTATCTGAATGTTATCAATTTCTATCAGTTAATAAAGAGGTGTCAAACTGACCAAAAATACACTGTGGGGTACCACAAGGCTCAGTTCTTGGTCCCTTAACATTATACATTACCTGACAAAAGTCTTGTCATGGATCCCAGTTGTAAAAGCAACAAATAATAATTTGACTTCTAGTTGATCATTAGGAAAAGTGGCAGAATTTTCCAATGAATCATCTGTTGAGCTGCATCCCAATCATCACTAATACTGCAGAAGACCTACTGGAGCCTGCATGGACCCAATATTCTCACAAAAATCAGTCAAGTTTAGTGAAGGAGAAGTCATGGTTTGGGGTTCATTCAGTATGGGGGCGTGCGAGAGATCTGCAGAGGGGATGATCAACATCAACAGCCTGAGGTATCAAGACATTCGTGCTGCCCATTACATTACAAACCACAGGAGAGGGACAATTCTCCAGCAGGATAGCGCTCCTTCTCATACTTCAGCCTCCACATCAAAGCTCCTGAAAGCAAAGAAGATCAAGGTGCTCCAGGATTGGCCAGCCCAGTCACCAGACATGAACATTATTGAGCATGTCTGGGGTAAGATGAAGGAGGAGGCGTTGAAGACGAACACAAAGACTCTTGATGAACTCTGGGAGTCCTGCAAGAACGCTTTCTTTGCCATTCCAGATGACTTTATTAATGCGTGATTTGAGTCATTCAGAGATGTATGATGCAGTCCTCCAAGCTCATGATGGAGTCAGACACAATATTCATTCTGTTTCCACTGCAGCATGACTTTATATTCTATACTGGACATTATTTCTGTTCAGTGATGAGACTTTAGTCTAAGCAGATTCAGACCTTACTGTCCTAATGAAATCATTCAACATCAAGGCATGACCATATTTTATTGTGCTCAAGTAAGCGTCATCTAGAGGCCTTTGCTTTTCATATAAGACACTTCTGATACCAAATCATCAACTAGAAGTCCCCTTATTATTGGCAGTTCCTAAAACTTGAATAGGCGACAAGACTTTAGTCAGGTGGTGTATATACTACGGCTAGGTGATATCATTAAAAACATGCAGTTAGTTTACACTGTTGATGATGCATCGATGATATACAAGTCTAGATATCCTTACAACCTGATAATTTGTACAAATTCACAAAACTAAAAGATTGTAGCTGATATAAAAAATTGGATGACTAATAACTTTCTATTATTATTACCTAAAACCGAGGTCTTGCTTATTGGACCAATAAACCTCTCACGCAAAAACCTCTTAGTCTTCAATTTGCAGGTGATTTTTGATAGAAATCTGTTATTAGAAATCTAGTTATTATTATTCATTTTCTTTTCGGCTTTGTCCTTTTATTAATCTGGGGTCACCACAGCGGAATGAACCACCAGTTATTATTAGAGACCGAGCACCGGAACGGTGCATAGGCCCTATTGGAATTGCTCCGTTTATTATTATTATTATTCCGTTCCGAAATGAATCGCGATTTTGAGAGTCTAAACATGCCCAAAAACTCACGAAACTTTGCACACGCGCCAGAAGTGGCAAAACCCTACGTTTGATAAAGATTTTGAAAGTGGGTGTGGCAAAATGACTCGACAGTGCCACCTAGAAAAATTCTATGAAGTGCCCCGCAAGCTATGTTTCACGCACACGTACCAAAATTGGCACACACGTCAAACATGCCAAAACCTACAAAAAAGTCTCTTGGAGCAAAATCTCAAACCCAACAGGAAGCAGATATTTTTTACATCCTATGCCGAAAAAGTGGCATTTTTGCCATTTCCAGGCATTGTATTTTAACGAACTCCTCCAATAACTCAGCCACAGAATGTCTGACCTGCCTAAAACTTCAAGTGTTCGATAAGATTCCTGTCCTGAAGACATCTATATGCACTGTAAAAATCCAACTTACAAATTGTTAACTCAGTTTAAAATTGTAAGTTAGGTGGACACATTTTTGAGCTCAGAGTTGAATTTACTCATGAAAATGATTTAACTGCATGTTTGGAACTGTTTGTTCAATGAAAGTAAAATATTCAGTTGAGGAGACTTTAAATTTTTATTTCTCCATATGTTCAAAAAATAAAAAGTTGAGTTAACTTAAAATTTTAAAGCAACCGGCTGCAAAGAAATTTTGAGTTTATTAAGCTTCAGTGTTTGAAGTTGTGCCAAATTATTCCGTAAAGTATACTTGACTTAAACCAGGCTTTTCGGTCAACTTAAAAAATGAATTTGGCACAACTTCAACCACTGAAGCTTAATAAACTCAAAATTTCTTTGCAGCCGGTTGCTTTAAAATTTTAAGTTAACTCAACTTTTTATTTTTTACAGTGTGCCAATAATGATTCACAGTCATAGCGCCACCTGCTGACAAAAGGAAATTTATCTTATAACTCAAGCACACAATGTCTGATCTACCTGAAACTTTACATGGTTGATAAAATTCCAATATTAAGTCACAGTCATAGCGCCACCTGCTGACAGGAGGAAGTTTGGCATAAATCTGTGTTTTTTCTCAGGTTTTTTATATATATATCGGCTTAAATTAATATTTTCTGCTGCTCTCTGTCATCCTAAGGCCACCGGGAGGCGGTGAGCCCGGATGCAAGGTCCCTTTCATCACTGCTTGCAGCTTGAATTATTATAAATATTTTTTATTATTATTAATATTATAATTATTATTAATATTATTATGATTATTATTAATGTGATGCTCCCCCTCATATGAACTCCAGTGCAGGAGCCGGTGTGTCATGCTCTTTATTATTATTATTATTATTATTATTATTATTAATATTATTATTATTGTGACGCTCCCCTTCATTTGAACCTCAGTACAGGAGCCGATGTGTCATGCTCTTTATTATTATTATTTTTATTAATATTATAATTATTATTAATATTAATATGATTAATATTAATGTGATGCTCCCCTTCATATGAACTCCAGTGCAGGAGCCGGTGTGACATGCTCTTTATTATTATTATCATTATTAATATTATAATTATTATTAATATTAATATGATTATTATTATTGTGACGCTCCCCTTCATATGAACTCCAGTGCAGGAGCCGGTGTGACATGCTCTTTATTATTATTATTATTATCATTATTATTATTATTGTGACGCTCCCCTTCATATGAACCTCAGTGCAGGAGCCGATGTGTCATGCTTTTTATTATTATTATTTTTATTATTATTGTGACGCTCCCCTTTATATGAATCCCAATGCAGGAGCCGATGTGTCACGCTCTTTATTATTTTTTTATTATTACTATTAATATTATTATTAATTATAATGTGACACTCCCCCTTCACATGAGCCCCAGTGCAGGAGCCTGTGTGTCTGCTCCAATCCTCCATGAACACAGATCTGCACTCTGGCTGACTCCCCAGCAGTCCAGACCCCATCAAGTCTCCATACAAATGGGTTTCTGGGGGGTGAAGTGTAGTGTAGGGGCCACGGCACTGGCTGCTCCACCCCCTAGGTAGCGTGCAGTCATGCTGCCAGTACAAATAAACACACTTGTGAAGCCCACCAGTGCCCGACCCCAACACTCCTCCTGGGAGATCCAGCAATGGCTGCATTGTGTTTTGTTGCGGTGAAAGTCGTGCTTATGTTCTACACCGTTAAAAATATCTGTAAATCAGCAGTTTTTTGTGAATCGTGTTTTTATTTGTTATTTATTTCTGCTTTTGAGTTGCATTATGGGATCTTGATCTTTCTTCCAGCAACTTTTAACCTTGTAAAGTTTAGAAAGTGTCTTTTCTGCATGTGTAATAGTCTGCAGTGCTGTATTGTCTGGGTTGGTGTTGTATATTACACTACAGAAACCTTGTAATAAATTGCAGCACATTTTATTTTATTTTACAAGCTTATTTCTATATTAGAGCTGCACAATATATGGTTTGAGCATAGCGATTGCAGTGTGTGTGCAGGGCCGGAGCAAGCCGAACTGCCGCTCTAGGCAAAGGACTATCATGCCGCCCTCAACCCGAAAGTGAAAACGAAAGTAGGCACTGACACTGAAAGTAGGGAGAGCGTCAAAGGTCGCTCTGGCCGCCCTGGCGACGACGCTGTCTGCCTTCAGCTCCGGCGGCGAGAGCGTCAAAATTCGCTACATTGATCTATTTAAAGGAGCCGTGGCAGCATATCAGCAAATCAGTTACACTCCTGCATAAAACATGTTTTCTAGCATGAAGATGTTGCACACTTCTTATCAAATTCATTTAGAGTTATAGAAAAATGTATATATTTTTTTAAGTTTTTGCGTTCCCTCGAAAAAATGTTTTTCCACAAACACTTCCTGTTCACTTCATACATGTCAACCCTCCCGTTTTTGCCTGCATTATCCCGTATTTTACAATTCTGTCCTGCTATCATCATATCATTCAGTATTTTCCCATATTTTGCATGTATTTTTAATCTTAAAAACATGCTGAAATGAATCACCCTTCATATGCAACCTCTGAATCAGCCAATGATTGGTATAAGCGCTGACTGACAGACGAGCTCCGTATGATAAACTGATCCCAGATCAGTTTCTGTACACGCCATCTAAAGAGGAGCGAAAGTGCAGGGCATTTTGGTATATTCGGGTGTATGTTTAGACGAGACAAATACTCTTATCAATTTGTAAACATGTCCGTACTGCGTGTTTTATTTTAAACACACCTAATCACAAACTAATGCACAAACAGTTACGAAAGTAATGGAATACTTTCATTATAGATCTGTGCATTATACAATGACACCGCTGTAATCAAATAAAAAATGAGAGATTCATTTGCTGCTCTTCATTTGTTTGATAACAGATGTGTCACTTTGGTGTGTACAGAAGCTGATCTGGGATCAGTTTATCATACGGAGCACTTGTCAGTCAGCGCTTATACCAGTCGTTGGCTCATACTGAATGATATGATGATAGCAGGATAGAATAGTAAAATACGGGATAATCCTGTCAAAAACGGGAGGGTTGACATGTATGAATTCATTAATGAATTCACTTAAGTGAACAGGAAGTGTTTGTGAAAAAACAGTTTTGTGAGGGCAAAACATCTTTGCGAGGGAACGCAAAAACTTTAAAAAATATATATTTTCCTATCACTGTTTTTTCTTCTCCCACCCAGTTTTTTTTCCACCATCACGTCCCTTCCGGGTCTCCGTACACATGAGTAACTCGCCAGTACTTTTTTTATGTATGTTACTGTAAGAAAAACATTGCAAACAATTGGAAATCCGGCGACCGTAATATTAAAACCCTTGGGAACAACTGTGGTCGGAACCAAAGTTCACAGTGACTGTGTTCTCTGACTCCTCTCAAGCGGTGGACTTCTACATTCTGATTGCTTACCGCCGAACCGCGTCATAGCTCATTACCATAAAGTTGACTTGATTTCAACTCTCCTCGACGCTCACACCGGCGAAGACGCGCCGCGCTGCTCCTCGCCGCTTATCGCCGCCGGCTCCCATTGAAAATGAATGACTTCCGGCTACTTTGACGCCGCTTTCGGTGTGAATGTACAGTAAAAGTCAACACGTTGGGTTGGGCGGCGGGGCGTGTTTGCCGCCCTCACAATTACGGTGCCCTAGGCGGCCGCCTAGGTCGCCTCTATGAACGCGCCGGCCCTGTGTGTGTGTCAGCAATAGTCACATCGCAGGATATGTGTCACACCCTCGGCTCATTCCTGTAGTCCCGATCAACGCTTTCCCTCACCATCCACCACACGCCACACCCGTGAACTCTCACCTGATTACTAATCACCCGCACCTGCACCTGCAATCACCACTCGCTATATATACTCACCGCACTCACTTAATCAAAGACGCATGGTCCTCCTCGTCTTCTCTCCTGGATTCTCCTGTGCTCCTCCGTGGATGTTCTCCTCTCCCTGCAGATACACCTATTTAAAGAAGGTGACTTTTCTTATGTTGGCGTTTCACCAAAGTACTGAGTTTACCCACTGAACTGTTTATGTGTGAGATCGCTCACCCTCTACGCCATTCACCTGCTTCACTTTTCCTGTTATTGCTACGCTTGATTAAACACCCTTGAAGTTTTATCCTCCTTTGTCTTCCTTGTGTGACCGTGACAATATGCAATGTCGAGTTGGGATTATTATTTAGCAAAACCACCAAACTATATTGAGATTGAGGAAGACACAATTCATGTGTTCATTCATACTTTAGCATTTACATGTTGTAGCACATATTCGATTATCGTTATTGCGTCACCACGCTATCCACTTTTCCTCTGGAGTTTCATGTAATTTCGAGTGTTTCATTTGTCGACTTTAACTGCAGTTTGACACTTTCACTTTCATTCTGGAACATTTCATGCATGCCCCCTGTGACAAACAAGATACTGAATGTGCGTAAGAACTCCTGGAAGAATTTTGCTTTAATGGAATTTGATACCGCAGGCTGTATGGAAGAAAAACTCTCCACATTTTGTGATGCAGATGTCTGTGGTCCTTCTCTGACTCGGTAGGTGCAGAGAATAGTGTCAAACAGCCATGTGTCTATAGACTATCCTGTTGAGGCAAATCCTAATCGACGGTAATAGTAATGATCAGGGACTTGCACAGGGGGGTGGCCTGGTGGCTAGAGCCACTGCCCCTCTGCCCTCATTGGCTGAGGTGCCCCTCTCAACCTGTACCTCCTCCCTCTCCCCTAAAAGCGTCCGTGCCCCCGCCCCTGGCTGTTCAGTTACCGCTTTGCTAAACAACCACTGATTCCGTCAATCCACTCCATGTTTTACCGCCCGCTCTGTAATCCGCAGTGTCACTCACACAATCAGTGTGCCCACTCTCTAGAAAGTGGAGACAACAGTTCTTGTCTACAAGGTAGTAGTCCAGTTCGTTGCAGTACAAGGTAGATAGTCTCATTACAATCCACATTGCAGTCAGTGGTCTTCTAAAAGTTCTGACAACTTGTGCTAAATATCCACGTTATTAGAATTTGAATGTCTAATCAAAATCAGATCTAATATAATAATTTTCTGTTGTTGGCACACTTTGTAGACCAAAAAAAAAATCCTCAAAAAAGCAATGCCTTCACAAAAAAGAAGACAGAGACAGAAAGAACAAAGGGAAGCTGCTAAAGGTAGCGTAACACTGAAAACATGGATTCAAAGCTCCAGCAAGCCAGCAGGTAAATCATCATATAGAACGTTTAACGTTAGCTGTGCTTGTCACACTTTTAAGTCTTCTAATTAATTGTATTTTTATAACAACTGGAAAATTTGTATTAGCAAGAACCCACCCATTAGTGCCCCTTTTTTGGTTTTGGCCACTGCCCCTCAAAATGCCTGTGCACGGCCCTGGTAATGATTGCAGTGTTTACATGCAACCCAGGCTCATTCTGAAAATGTAGTCCCGTGGACGTTTCTGGAGACAGCAAATTATGTAGCCGGAGGTACGTATGGCTTCATTTAATTTTTTAAACGAACGCTACTGGGTGGTATGACGTCATTCCTTTTTGCGCTTACCAGCTGACTGCTCACCTCCGTGTGGAGGGCTTTCCCTGCCGCAACCAGTTTGTCCCGTTAGCTCGTCGTGTACGTCGGCTGACTTGAAATGCAGAGAGGAGTTGACCACGACGTCGACGACGACCTGGTTCGAGTCCAGGGAAGAACGGGTCCAGAAATCAGGTAAGACAAAAACAGAATCCAAAAAATAGAATGAACAAGTAAATAACAGGGTGAGAATGTGGTAAAATCCAAAAATGTGGTAAAAATCAGACGAGGGCTTTTCTTTTTCTGGACAGCTTTTGTAAACCATTGGTTGGGTTTAGGGAAGTATGTGGGTGGGTGGGTCAATCGATAAAACCGTCCAGCTAACATGGCTCGCAGCCACATTAGCCAAGCTTTCTGTGCCGAATATTCGCCATTAGTGGTCCACATATGTTTTAAGGTAACTGGGCCACATTTGCCATATCTTGTCTGGGCCACTTTAGGCTCGCAGCCATATTAGCCAAAGCTTACTGTGCCAAATAATCGCCATTAGTGGTCCACATTTGTTTTAAGGTAACTGGGCCACATTTGCCATATCTTGTCTGGGCCACTTTAGGCTCGCAGCCATATTAGCCAAAGCTTACTGTGCCAAATATTCGCCATTAGTGGTCCACATTTGTTTTAAGGTAACTGGGCCACATTTGCCATATCTTCTCTGGGCCACTTTAGGCTCGCAGCCACATTAGCCAAAGCTTACTGTGCCGAATATTCACCAACAGTGGTCCACATTTGTTTTAAGGTTACTGGGCCACATTTGGCATATCTTGTCTGGGCCACTTTAGGCTTGCAGCCATATTAGCAAAAGCTGAACTTTGAAAGCTTTAACTTTGATAAATAATAATTCCAAGTCAACATTGCAAATCCTGCGATGTGACTATTGTGGACACACACATTGTGATATTGATGCTAAAACAATACCCTGCAGGCACAGGACGTCAATATGACTTCAGATGACATCAGGACGTTGGATTTTGGTTGGCTAATGCCACAAATTTAAACCAACCATGGATCACCATCTACTGATGTTAGACTTTGATGTTGTATGCACGTCACATTATGACATTAAGATGACGTTGGACATTAGTTGGTTAGTTCCATAACCTAAAACCAACCTAAGATCAATGTCTACTGATGTTACACTTTGATGTTGTTTGGACATCACATTATGACGTTAAGATGATGTTGGATTTTAGTTAGTAAATGCCACAAAGTTAAATCAACTAAAGATCACCGTCTACTGATGTTAAACTGTGACGTTGTATGGACGTCACATTATGACGTTAAAATGACTTTGAATTTTGGCCAGGTAATGCCACAACCTAAAACCAACCAAAGGTCAAGGTCTACTGATGTTAGACTTTGATGTTGTATGGACGTCACATTATGACGTTAAGATGACGTTGGACATTAGTTGGTTAGTTCCATAACCTAAAACCAACCTAAGATCAATGTCTACTGATGTTACACTTTGATGTTGTATGCACGTCCCATTATGATGTTAAGATGATGTTGGATTTTAGTTAGTTAATGCCACAAAGTTAAATCAACCAAAGATCACCGTCTACTGATGTTAAACTGTGACGTTGTATGGACGTCACATTATGACGTTAAAATGACTTTGAATTTTGGCCAGTTAATGCCACAACCTAAAACCAACCAAAGGTCAAGGTCTACTGATGTTAGACTTTGATGTTGTATGGACGTCACATTATGACGTTAAGATGACGTTGGACATTAGTTGGTTAGTTCCATAACCTAAAACCAACCTAAGATCAATGTCTACTGATGTTAGACTTTGATGTTGTATGGACGTCACATTATGACATTAAGATGACGTTCAATTTTGGCCAGTTAATGCCACAACCTAAAACCAACCAAAGGTCAATGTCTACTGATGTTAAACTTTGACGTTGTATGGACGTCACATTATGACGTTTAGATGACGTTGGACTTTGGTTAGTTAATGCCACAACCTAAAACCAACCAAAGATCAACGTCTACTGATGTTATACCAGTGGTGGGCAAACTTTTTAGACCCGAGGGCCACATCAAGTTTTTCAAACCAAGTGGAGGGCCACATGTCAAATCCTTCAAAAAATAACTTTTCTTTATAGTGGCAGTATGCATGGAGCATGTAATATCGGACAGAAACGTGTCACATTAACACACATTTGTTTAA
Organism: Danio kyathit; assembly: GCA_903798195.1. Classification (NCBI taxonomy): domain Eukaryota; kingdom Metazoa; phylum Chordata; class Actinopteri; order Cypriniformes; family Danionidae; genus Danio; species Danio kyathit. The sequence goes on from LR812535.1 coordinate 1,907,450, forward strand.
TAGTTATTATTGAGTCATATTTACAAGTCAGATTAATTTGCACTGCTATTAATATTTACTTATCAATCATCATAAAACAATAAAATAATCCCTTATAAAATATAATAATAATAATGTAATAATTTTTACAGTGGAGAATAGAAAAGATATTGTCTGATAGAAAAAATCTCATATTAACACATTAAAATAATTTGAATGTTTGCTTGAAAAATGCCGACTTAGGTTGTAGTGTTAAAAACTCAATACTTTCTTGGCATATTAGACCTACCGCCTTCTGTCCGATATTGGTTTTGTTGTCTATTCTTTCTTAAACACACGACATTCAGAGTCGATTTTTCTTTTTTTCGCCTGACTCATTTTCAGTCATTAACCGTCCAGTGTATTTTAATATCAGAGAGTGTGTTCTAATTTTACTGGTTGCGCTAACTGTACCGCGTGCAATACTGCCATCAAATGGCGTTCATTTGTATTGCATCATTAATTTCCTAATTCTGAAACCAAACATTTACTCAGAAGCAGCATTTTAAAAACTCCCCCGAGGGCCGGATGAAAGAGTTTAGCGGGCCGCATATGGCCCACAGGCCGTAGTTTGCCCACCTCTGTGTTATACTATTTCACTCCACCAATAGCTGGTGTGTGGTGAGCGCACTGGCGCCGTTGTCCTGTGGCTGCCGTTGCATCATCCAAGTGGATGCTGCACACTGGTGGTGGTGTGGAGAGACCCCCCTCATGATTGTGAAGCGCTTTGGGTGTATGGCCATACACAATAAATGCGCTATATAAATACACATTACATTACATACGTAGGTTGTATGGACGTCTTATTATGACGTCATTTGACGTTAAACTGACATTAGATTTTGCCCCCTGACGTCACAACTAAAATATAACCAAACACCTACATCATATGACATTGTGTGCCTGCTGGTATATTGTGCAGCCCTATAAGAAATAATATCTAGAGAAATAAGTCTATGTGCTGCAGTTTATTACAAGGTGTCTGTAGCGTAATATACAACATTAACCCAGACAATACAGCACTGCACACTATTAAAAAATGACAATAAAAGTCACTTTTTACAACTTTACAAGGTTAAAAATTGTTGTAAAAATCTCCTAATGCAATTCAAAAACATAACTAAATGGAGAAATAAATAAAAGCATGAATCACAACATACAGAAAACAGCTAATTTAGGGATATTTTTGACCGTGTACCTGCAGCTCTGTGTGTTTGTTTAGAAAGGGTCAGCTGGATTTACGCAGAACCGCTCTGGATCACAGACTGGCTCTCATTCAGCAGCTGTTAAAACAATCAAACGCACTGATCTGATGGGAGAGACGCTCCCGCACACATTACTCAACATTCTGCTCTCCAGCGTGACCTCGTTCCCCCGGAGAGAAGCCGCTGGATATGAACACACAGAACATAATAACCGGGAATATTGCTCAGGTTTAGTGCTCATCGTTAGTGAAGTCAAGCATCAGCGGGGCTTTAAACAGACTGCAGCACTGAATGCATGTTCTGCAGACAGAAAGTTAGGGTACACTGCAAAAAAAAAGCTTTTCTTATTAAGAGTTTTGTCTTGTTTCTAGTCCAAATATCTAAAAATACTTAAACCAAGAAGCATTTGCTGGACGAGTAAAAGATATTGTCTAGTTTTCAGAAATAATATGACAAAACTAAGTGAGTTTATCCTTAAAACAAGCAAAATAATCTGCCAACGGGGGAAGCAAAATAATCTTGTTTTTCCTTTTGACGGGATGTTTTTATAAATATCCTTATTATCATTTTAATCATTTTACACCACTGTTATTGCTTAATAACTCTGAAAATGATTATTTATCCTTGCTAATTGTTATTTTATTTCATAATTATACAAAAGTGTCTGAATGCAGAAGTCAATAACTGAAACACTAATAAATATTAACAATATCTATCTCATATAAAGATTATATAAACACTCACTGGCCACTTTATTAGGTACACCTGTCCAACTGCTTGTTAATACAAATGGTCAAGATGATCTGCTGCAGTTCAGAGCGAGCATCAGAATGAGGAAGAAAGGGGATTTAAGTGACTTTGAACGTGCCATGGTTGTTGGTGCCAGACTGATGGTGCTGATCTACTGGGATTTTCACGCACAACCATCTCTAGGGTTTACAGAGAATGGTCTGAAACAGAGGAAATATCCAGTGAGCGGCAGTTCTGTGGGCACAAATGCCTTGTTGATGCCAGAGGTCAGAGGAGAATGGCCAGACTGGTTCCAGCTGACAGAAAAGGCAACAGTAACTCAAATAAGCACTCGTTACAAACCGAGGTCTACAGAAGAGCAACTCTGAACACACAACACGTCCAACCTTGAGGCGGATGGGCTACAGCAGCAGAAGACCACACCGGGTGCCACTCCTGTCAGCTAAGAACAGGAAACTGAGGCTACAATTCACACAGGCTCACCAAAACTGGACAACAGAAGATTGGAGAAACGTTGCCTGGTCTGATGAGTCTCCATTTCTGCTGCCACATTCGGATGGTCGGGTCAGAATTTGGCAGTAACAACATGAAAGCATGGATCCATCCTGCCTTGTATCAATGGTTCAGGCTGGTGGTGGTGGTGTAATGGTGTGGGGGAGATTTTCTTGACACACTTTGGGTCCATTAGTACCAATTGAGCATCGTGTCAACGCCACAGCCTCCCTGAGTATTGTTGCTGACCATGTCCATCTCTTTATGACCACAGTGTCTCCATCTTCTGATGGCTACTTCCAGCAGGATAACACACCATGTCATAAAGCATGAATCATCTCAGGTTTCTTGAACATGACAATGAGTTCACTGTACTCAAATGGCCTCCACAGTCACCAGAGCTCAATCCAATAGAGCACCTTTGGGATGTGGTGGAACTGGAGATTGGCATCATGGATGTGCAGCCGACAAATCTGCAGCAACTGTGTGATGCTATCATGTCAATATGAAGCAAAATCTCTGAGGAATATTTCCAGTATCTTGTTGAATCTCTGCCATGAAGGATTAAGAAGTTCTGAAGGCAAAAGGGGGTCCAACCCGGTACTAGAGAAGTGTACCTAATAAAGTGGCCGGTGAGTGTAAGTATAAAGGCATTTTTGAGAGAGATTGAAGTCTAATTTAAGCCTGATTTAAGATTAAATTAGACCAGGAATATTTTTTTGTGGTCTGCAATTTCATCAATTCATTCATTAATTTTCTTTTCAGCTTAGTTCCTTTATTATTCTGGGGTCGCCACAGCGGAATGAACCGCCAACCTATCCAGCATATGTTTGACACAACGCATGCCCTTTCAGATGCAACCCATTACTGGGAATTTCATCAGTTTTGCTATTAAAGTACATCAAGAACTGAATGAATCTGCAGCCAATATAATATCAGTTGAGTTAAATCCACATTTCTTCTCTTTGTTTCACAATTTACAGCTGGAATCACAGTTACTGTAAATGTATTTTGTCTTTTTGAAAAGGTATTTACACACTGTGTACTTACGATTCTAAACAGCAGCTCACATGAAAACGTACTTGTTTCTGATGAAGAAAACTTGAGGACACATTGTGTGCTGTGCAGTAATTCAGCAAGTACAGAGTTAACCGTTGCTGTCTGCTTATTTACACTACTGAGTAGAACAACAATCAGCTAACAAGCCCATTTTCAGGACAATTTTACCACTGGACCACAACAAACCCAGACCGCAGTTACACACGTAGAGTTTTACAGTGTTTGTACAGGAGCATTCAAACAGCTCTTAGTGGTTAGCACTGTGGCCTCACAGCAAGAAGGTCACTGGTTTGAGTCCCAGCTGGGTCAGTTGGCATTTCTGTGTGGAGTTTGCATGTTCTCCCCGGGTTTCCTGCGGGTGCTCCGGTTTCCCCCACAGTCCAAACACATGTGCTATAGGGGAATTGATTAACTAAACTGGCCGTAGTGTATGTGTGTGTGTGTAAATGAGTGTGTATGGATGTTTTCCAGTACTGGGTTGCAGCTGGAAGGGCATCCGCTGCATAAAACACATGCTGGAAAGAAAGCCGAAGGAAAATGAATGAATCAACAAGGTACAGAACCGGTTTTGAGCAATGATAGGTAGGTTATTAATGACAGAATTTTCTTTTCTGCTGAACTATCTATGAACACAGTGAGGCCGCTGCTGAAGGCAAGAAGAGCGCAGCCAAACCAAACAGCTCCGGGTCAAAGGTCAGAGCCTCGGCTACAGGGACGTCCCATTCGCTCAGCGCAGAATAATGAGTTCCAAAACACAGAAACACAGAGGCGAGAATGATCAGGGGAAAGAGCTCGAGTCCAGATTCATCCTCTCTCTGACACCTGTTAGATCTGTTCTCCAAAACACACACGCATATATATATATAAATATATATATAGACACACACACGCGCATATATATATATATATATATATATATATATAGACACACACACACGCACATATATATATATATATATAGACACACACACACGCGCATATATATATATATATATATAGACACACACACACGCACATATATATATATATATAGACACACACACACACGCACATATATATATATATATATAGACACACACACACGCGCATATATATATATATATATATAGACACACACACACGCACATATATATATATATATATAGACACACACACACGCACATATATATATATATATATATATAGACACACACACACGCGCATATATATATATATATATATAGACACACACACACGCACATATATATATATATATATAGACACACACACACGCACATATATATATATATATATAGACACACACACACGCGCATATATATATATATATATATAGACACACACACACGCACATATATATATATATATATATATATAGACAGACACACACACACGCACATATATATATATATATATATATATATATAGACACACACACACGCACATATATATATATAGACACACACACACGCACATATATATATATATAGACACACACACACGCACATATATATATATATATATATATATATATACAGCAGACACACACACACACGAAAAGACACGCATACACGCACACACACTTAAACACACACACACACTCACACACATAGACACACACGCACAGACACACACAGAGACACATAGACACACTCACAGAGACACAGACACACACGCATGAACGCACACATGAACACACACACACACTGACAGAGACACATAGACACAGACAGAGACAAACACAGAGACACGCATACATATACACACACACACACACACACACACTGTATATATATATATATATATATATATATATATATATATATATATATATATATATATATATATATATATATATATATATATATATATATATATAGACACACACACACGGAAAGACACGCATACATGCACACACACTTGAACACAGACACACGCATATACGCACGCACACACATGAACACAGTCACAGAGACACATACACATACACACACACACAGACACACACACACAGACACATAGACACACTCACAGACAAAAACACACACACACACACACACACACACACACACACATACACACACACACACATAAATGTTGCCTAATCACTGGCCAGTAGCACTACTTAAAAATTAATTTTGCTCTCCTTTTTTTCTGGCTTGAAAATTTCTTAATGAGCTTTTGGTTAAAGTCAGTCAACTCAGTCACCAGTCTCTTCTCTATTGACAGCATGGCCAATGCATTCAGCCTCTCTTGCGTCATGCTGTTTGAAACAGCAAACACGGAAATAGTAAAGGCATGACTTACATCACAACCTGCCAGCCAACTCCGTTTGTCATAACAAGTGCTGGAAAAGCCCAGAATATTCGCGCGCTCGCCATCACTTGACTACTGGTGAATTTGCAAGGAAGGTCGATCTGGTCCAAGCTTCTTGATTTTTTTTTCTTCATCCAAACGCCTTGTGAATGGATATCTTTGCAAAGATACAACAGAATTTTCCTTCATCTCGAGAAATTGCATTCTAAGCTCTTTGGTGAGAATGGTCCAATCACATAAGGCCAATCATATAAAAACAAATATGATTCGTTCTAACAACAAAAATGGGAGGGTTCGGGACGCAGAGCGCTGCGCCCCAAAGACAATTTAAAACCGGCCAATTAGAGCTTATTGTCATATCACGTGCATTGCAAAAGTTCGTGTACCTACATAGACACCCATTAGTCCGGCGCCCCGCACACATATGAAGAAATATTGTTCATACTGTTTTTTTTTTTCAATAAATGTTAGTATGACTACAATAAATGTTAGAATGTTATAATTAAATCAGTTTATTTTGTTAATATTTGTGATAATAAATATTAACATATTAAAGGGGTCTAACTTGAAGGGGGCGGCGCCCCAGCGCCCTCTATTGACCAGCCGCCACTGGTGGCAGTATATCTGCCCTATGTTGAATATGCAAGAGAGAATCTGATAATGACACGTTTCTGATTTGAAAATAGTCTATTTATATGTAGTCAACGACAAAGCGCAAGAATTTGTGTAGCATAATTACTCATCTGATTAATCATCTATTCAGAATGGTGCATAGTTGTATGCTGATGTCATCACTGTCTTTTGAACTGAGGACCAGGACCATGACCTATCCTCAAAAGCCCCCCACCCTCCATTTATTTATAATATTTATTATAAATAAATATATTAAAAATATTTAGATTTATTTTGAATAAATAAAAGTATTATTATTATTGTTGGCATTATTATTATTATTATTATATAATTAATATTCAAAATAAATAACTGAAATTTGTCCTAAATGTAACAGGAACACAAAGACACAACTGGACCGATCATTTAGGAAGTCTTTTGCAAGAATAGTAATTTAATTTGACAATTCCATAAGATACAAAAAATATGTTTTATAGAATTATCTGTGGGCTGCACAGTGGCGCAGTGGGTAGCGCTGTCGCCTCACAGCAAGAAGGTTGCTGGTTTGAGTCCTGGCTGGGCCAGATGTCATTTCTGTGTGGAGTTTGCATGTTCTCCCCGTGTTGGCGTGGGTTTCCTCCAGGTCCTCCGGTTTCCACCACAGTCCAAACACATGCGCTATAGGGGAATTAAATTAACTAAAATGGACGTAGTGTATGATTGTGTGTGTGTGATCGAGAGTGAATGGGTTGCGGCTGGAAAGGCATCCGCTGCGTAAAACATATGCTGGACTAGTTTCATTCCGCTGTGGTGACCCCTGATAAATAAGGGACTAAGCCAAAAGAAAATTAATGAATGAGTTTTATGACTGTCTGGACTCGCCCGGACTCGACTTGGACTCGGATGTTAAGGACTCTGACTTAAGTCCGACTCGACGCCTTTTGGACTCGGACTTGGACTTGTACTCGACTGGTTAAGGACTTGGACTTGACTTGGACTCGACAAAGGTGGACTCGACCCCAACTCTACTTTATAGTGTCCTGATATTTAGCTGGAGTCCTTAAAAATAGGTTTAAATGCATCAAATATCTGAAAATGTTGTAGTTTTCTCAGATTGTGTGTTTAATATTTCAATCAGGCAACGCAGTGGTCGCTGGTTCAAGCCTCAGCTCGGTCAGTTGGCATTTCTGTGTGGAGTTTGCATGTTCTCCCTGCGTTCGTGTGGGTTTCCTCCGGGTGCTCCGGTTTCCCCCTCAGTCCAAACACATACGGTACAGGTGAATTGGGTAGGCCAAATTGTCCGTAGTGTATGAGTGTGAACGAGTGTGAACGAGTGTGTATGGATGTTTCCCAGAGATGGGTTGCAGTTGGAAGGGCATCTGCTGTGTAAAACATATGCTGGATAAGTTGGCGGTTCATTCCGCTGTGGCAACCCCAGATTAATACAGTAAAGGAACTAAGCCGAAAAGAAAATGAATGAAAAAAACTAAAAACATCCACAGTAACGTCTAACTTACTGTTAACCAGGTTACAGAGTTTTACCAATGAAATCACTGATATTGTTTACAGTATAGATCAGTGGACCCCAATCCCCAGGCCGCAGACCAGTACTGGTCCATGGATCACAATTGGTGCCGGGCCACACAAGAAATCATTACTTATTTCCTTTTTTTTCATTATCTGAGTGTGAACAATCTTTTATTTTGAAAAATCTTTTACTTTGACCGCATTCTCTCGCTTACATCTTGGTCACTTGAGCGCTAAATTTACCCACAAGCAGCAAAATGAGTAAGTAGTGAAGGACCAGCGAACTGCTGAGGAATGGATCCGCAACCCATTTGTCAACAAATCTGGTAAATCCAGCTTGTCCGTGCAAGAAGAAGATCAACTGCTGAAGATTGCAAATGACGGCGGCCTAGAGGCCATTCACATATTGCGTCTTCACATTTTTAACGCAAACGTTTGTCATTTTCAACCCAGGCTCATTTTGAAAACGTACCTTTATATACATTTCTTTATATACATTTCTCAGTTTTTGCGAATCCACCAGAGGTCGCAGTGTACGCTTTTTCAGATCTCAAATTTCTCTTGTGAGATACATTCGTGCCTGCTGTTCTCGCGTAAATCCACCAGAGGCCGCTGTTAACTGACTGACTGATCGACTGACCCACCCTCCTCGTTCCCTAAATCCAACCAATAGTGTTTTCAAAAGCACCGATTGACCCGCCCACCCCCTTCCCTAAACCCAACCGACAATTTTAAAAAGCAATCCACAAGCAAGCCTACGCCTGGTTGTTACCACGTTTTCAGATTTTGCCACATTCTCACCCTGCTATTTACTTGATTATTTAATTTTTGGATTCTGTTTTTGTCTTACCCATTTTCTGGAACTGTTCCTTACCGGACTCGAACCCCGTCCTCTTGGTCGACTCCTCTCTGCACCTCAACTCCATCGATGTACATGGCGAGCTAACTGGATAAACTGGTAACAGCGGGAAAGCCATCCATACGGAGGAAAGTGATCAGCTGGTAAGCGAGAAAAGAAACAGCGTCATACCACCTCATAGTGTTCATTTTAAAAATGAAATGCAGCCATACGTACTTAGAGCTACATAATACATGATCTCCAGAAGTGTATATAGGGCTACATTTTCAGAATGAGCCAACAGTGGTTATTTCCAATGGCGGCACGCTGTTTGTGTGCACATTAGGAGCAACGCACGCAAGTGGCGCGACACACTCGCGGCTTCCAGGTCCCCCCACTTGAAAACATCTTAGCTTTTCAGCTTCATACTTTGTATGGAATACACACATTTTGGTAGACAAACACAGAACACACAAGCACTGCAGTGCTTTTTAATTTTCTCCATATATAAAACTTGTATCAAAGCTGCAGCAATGTTTTGTAAGCTTGTCATCCTCAGAGAAAACGATTGATGGTCGGCGAGCAATCTACGTACACACCCACCCCTCATCATCAAGCATTGACCGGTCCGGCTCTAAACAGTTACGTTTAGTGTTTGTTCAAACTACTTATTTTAAATGAGCTGAAACAACACAATTCTACAATTTTGGGGGGGGATAACTTAATTGTTTTATGTTCAATCCACTTAAATTGGTGAAAACTAATAAGTTGACTTAATTCCTTCATGTTGTCCCAACACAAATCAATTGAGTGGAACCCAGCATTTTTACAGTGAAACATCATTACAGCTTTTGGAAGTCCCCATAAAGATAGCTATACTAGTAGTGTGTGTGTGTGTGTGGTGACTGGTGAACACAGCGTTCTTTAGTAAATAAACATTAGCTGTCTCTGCAGTGATGTGTGAGCCATTAAACCCTCAGCGACTGATAACCTCCACAGACAGACTGAAAGAGAGATTGAAACACATTCCTCATCCTAGTGCACTTCATCAGTTTTACACACACATTCCTCATCCTAGTGCACTTCATCAGTTTTGCAGACAGCACAGGGAGGGAGTGTGATGATATAGGGTCCAAACCTCCCTGTCTCACACTGACCTCAGCGCCGGCTCTGTCTCCTTCTCTTACTGGAAGTGAAGTGGACATCTACAGTATACACACACTCACTCATTTACTACACAACAGCATGAGCTGCTTATACGTTAGCTTTCTGTCTGTCTGTCTGTCTTTTTTTCTTTCGTCATTTCTTTTTGTCCTTAATTCTACTTCTCATAATCAGACGTGATAAAATAAGTCTACAGAAACACTTTGATTGACATTCTCTCTTTGTACATGTCATCAGAGTGGGAAAGCCCCGCCCACTAATGCCCATCTCTCCTTCATTAGCATAAACAGCCCTGAGTGAGAAGCAGCCGTCTGTCATGACATTTTTAAATCTGCCACTATGCTGACACAAAGGCATTTGTAGCTCCACCCTCTTCTGAAAAAAGCACAATCTCATTTAAATTTAAAGCGACAGTCACCAAAAGGGCATAATTAGGATCAAAGCCTAAGAGGGTCAGTGTCAGAGAGTTAGAAAACATCATTGTAAAGAGGTGCACAATAGGTTCCCTTTATTGGAAGAGTATAGGTAAATTGTACTGAGGATATACTGTATATTTACAGAATTTTCCGTTATTCAAATAAAAGAAATGTCCATTATTTCACATTAAATGTACTGGCAGAAAATTACCAGTACATGCTGAGACGAAGCCTTGGGACTCAAAACATCATCCTGTGGCGTCAGGAAAACCAACATGAGTTATGAAATCACATGTGCGTGTGGTCCGACACAGAGACGCAAAGGAGAAACCTCCAGGAGATATTCAGTTCCAATGCAAATACAGATGGAGATATTCTCACTGCAACTCTGTTGTTTTTTGGATGTTGAAATACGCTCTAATTATTTTATTGTATTTATTTGCAGAGTCTGTGGGATGAACACAGTCTTTGTCCCAGACTGATAAAAAAGAGACACGCTGAGGTCAAAATGAATAATAGTGAAAGATAAGGGAATGTTCACTGTTAAAATAAAAAAAAAAAGCTTTTCTTTCTTAGAGTTTTTGTCTTGTTTCTAGTCCAAATATCTGAAAATTATTAAATCAAAAAGAATTTTCTAGACAAGTAAAACATATTGTCTTGTTTTAAGAAATAATATGCCAAATTGAAGTCAGTTTTTCCTTAAAACAAGCAAAATAATCTGCCAATGGCTTAAACAAAATAATCGGTCCCACTTTATATTGTCGCTTATACCTGTGAACTTACATGGTAATTAGATGTGTAAGTAGTATGTAACTACAGTGTATGTACACACGTTTACACAGTATTTACTTTTGTATTACTGGTGTAACTACACTCATGTAACAACCCACTGAATAGTATGTGTAAGTACAAATGTGTAACAGGACATTGGTAACAACAGTAGGAAAGTACACATCTGTAACAAGAATTATGTAAGTGCATTGTGTAACAACAATATGTACTTGCAGATGTTTTCCCACTTCCACACCTGTTTGCAGATCATGCACTTGTGAACACTGTATGGCAGAACTAATGCTGCATTAGAAGGTTTCACCTTGTGATACCAGTGTACTTACATGGTAACTCCACAGGAACAGTCCACAATATAAAGTTTAAAATAAAATTCATTTTCGTTTCGGCCTAGTCCCTTTATTAATCTGGGGTCGCCACAGCGGAATGAACCGCCAACTTATCCAGCATATGTTTTACACAGTGAATGCCCTTCCAGCTGCAACCCATCTAAGCCGAAAAGAAAATGAATGAATGTATGAACAGTAATTTGTGACCATTTTACACTTTATATTGAGTGGATCCTGTGGATTTACAGTACCATGCAAGTACACTTGTATCACAAGGTGAAACCTTCTAATGCAGCATTAGTTCTGCCATACAGTGTTCACAAGTACATGATCTGCAAACAGGTGTGGAAGTGGGAAAACATCTGCAAGTACATATTGTTGTTACACAATGCACTTACATAATTCTTGTTACAGATGTGTACTTTCCTAGTGTTGTTACCAATGTCCTGTTACACATTTGTACTTACACATACTATTCAGTGGGTTGTTACATGAGTGTAGTTACACCGGTATACACAAGTAAATACTCTGTACCAGTGTGTACATACACTGTAGTTACATACTACTCACACATCTAATTACCATGTAAGTTCACAGGTATAAGCGACACAATATAAAGTGGGACCAAATAATCTTATATCAAAAGGAAAAACAAGATTATTTTGCTTCCCCCATTAGCAGATTATTTTGCTTGTTTTAAGGAAAAACTGACTTAATATTGGCATATTATTTCTTAAAACAAGACAATAGAACTGCGTCCCAAATGGCACACTATGCACTTATGCACTATGTACATATGCACTTACACACTCAACAGCAGAGTATATGAATGTAGTGCCGTCCCAAATGGAACACTAATGGTTCTGTTATGGCCTGTTTCCACTGAGTGGTGCGGTACGGTTCAGTACGCTTTTATGTCCGTTTTCACTGTCAAAAGGCGTACCGAACCGTACCGTACCCCTTTTTCGCCACTCTTTCAAAAGGGTACCAAACATGAGAAAGAGTACCAAACAGGTGGAGCTAGACGCGCAGCTGAACGCTATTGGTTTACAGAGATACGTCACGAGCTCATGCAACAACTCACAATGAAAACAAAGAAGCCGCCATGTTTTCATACAGATCCAAAAAAATGCAGTGTAATTATATATTCATATAATAACGAGCCATGGTCGACCCTGGCTCAAACGAACCTTGTCGTCATCTTGATGAACAGCCACAAAGCCAAGAAGAAGAGCAGATTTTACCCTGTGTCCAATAGTTTTTTACGAGCCAGTCTGAATCGCGAGCGGTTTCTCTTTCTTGCTTGCGCTCGCCGCGCGTCTATATTTGAAATAGCAAACTTCTTGAGCTGATGATAATAACGTGCGCTTGATTATTGACGTGCTTTTGAAATCTGATCCTGTCAGAAACTGACAAACGCGAGAGTGACATGCGAAAAACAAAAGGAGGAGCCGGAAAAATAGGAGCACATTATTATTTCAGCAAACGTGAACAAACTGCCATGTTGAACTATTATCATCAACTTTTGGACTATTATGAACTCAGAATGAGGGAATTACTTTCTAACAAGAGGCTACACGTGCTGCTGAAGACTACAGACACATTTAATCATGAGAGGTTTGCTCTGACTGTGGGCTATATTTTGTGTTGTTTTAAACCTAAATAAGGACTAAATGTCTGCTGTGTGTAGTTTTCCTGTAAGTGGTAACATATCGGAGACTGTAAGGGTCTGTATGTGTTCATATATGTTGCATTTATTTATTTTATATAATTGCAGACGTTTATCTGCAGTTATAATCAACTCATGTTCATAGAAAAGTTAGTAATAAACATTTATACACTATTTATGTGTGTAAAGCATCTGTTTTGTGAGAAGAGCTTCTCGTATGATATGTGAACGACCCGTACAGCTTTACTGTAGACATTTTCTCGAGTGAAAATGACGTCGACTGTAACTTTCTGTCGTACACTACGCCCACCAAAAGAGTACCATTGATACCCTTTTAGCAGTGGAAACTCAAGCCTGATAAATGTGACCCATACCGACCCATACTGTACCAGTCAGTGGAAATGAGCCATTACTAAGCGGAAGTTCAAACCGTTTCCCTGATGACGTTTGACGGTTGCCAAATTAGTGAAATAAATGACCAAAGTACCAAATAACACCTGCCATGAGTATAACCGCATTCACCATCAGGAGGCGCTATAATCACTCTCGTAGGAGAATTTTGCTTTCACCATCCAAAATAAATAGTTATCCAACATGTGAGTTCGATAGCTCCGCCCCTTCTGCTACGTGAGCAAAGCTGCGGTCGTTGAGTGTGTGAAGTGTCCATCATTACACACTTCATTTTACCGGTGGAATAAGTGCATCATCCGGGTATTTAAAGTGGCCTTATTATTTTTAGAGTTTTCAGTGTGAACGCACTACTTACACTATTGATACTACAAAATGGCGTAGAATAGTGCATAAGTATGCAATTTGGGACGCACCTTAGGTTTTGCTTGTCTAGAAAATGCTTCTTGATTTAAGAATTTTTAGATATTTGGACTAGAAACAAGACAAAAACTCTTAATAAAAAAATTATTTTTTGCAGTGTGGGAAATATGAACGTCAATTCAAGTCTCATGAAAAGCAATATAAAATATATGCTAACACTTTATAATAACAGTACATGAATAATGATGTATTAATATATAAACTAAACATTACTTTATTCTGAATTAATGATGAGTTAAGGTATGCACTAATCATGAATTAACTTTACAACATGAGTCACATGAGTTCATGTGTGAATTACGGCTACCTTAATTACTTGTTAGTACATGATTGTTTGTTAGTTAATGTATTAATTACCACATTAGTTTATGCTTAATTTAACCATCATGAACTCATGATATGTTAATATATAATTATGTTGTGACTTTACTTGGAGGCGCACATCATCATTAACCCATTCTTAACTACTCATGAACTCCTTATACACGTCCAACTAGTCAGTTTACACTGAATAACAATAGAAAAGTGTTCTGTCTACATCAGCATGAGTTAATGGTGTTGTGCCCCTCCAAGTGCAATTATGACATACTTTTACATTTACAGTAGCTTAAACTTGAATGTTAATTAATACCCCCCCCCCCCCCCAAAAAAAAAAAAAATATATATATATATATATATATATATATATATATGTGTGTTCATCTGGAGCTGTTTCGTTGTAAATAAGCTGCTAAAACGATCAGTAATGCGTTTTTATTATTATTTACAAAGGATATAATAATTAGTATACATTAGAAAAGCGGCAAATAAATTAGCAAACAGTTCAGCTCATTAAACCTATTAGCTGTTATATAGAAATAGAATCAAGTTATCAAATCTCATCTTTTCTTCGCTGTATAATTGAAACATTCTGATTAAAGTGAATGAATGAATGAATCTCTCATTTAGATTTTTTTGGTTTGATTACAGTAAATAACAGAGCTGTCACTTTAAAACTGCACAGATCTATAATGAAAGCATTTGACTGTTTTCCTAACTGTTTATGCTCATTTAAGACAAAATTTGTTGTGTTTAAAAGAAAACCCAACAAGATCGACATGTCTAGATGTTAATATTATTATTATTATTATTATTCATTCATTCATTTATTTTCTTTTCGGCTTAGTCCCTTTATTAATCTGGGGTGGCCACAGCGGAATGAACCGCCATTATTATTATTATCATTATAATTGTTATGATGATGTGTATATGTCTGTTTAAACACGCACCCAAAACCCAGTGTCCACTTGAGCTCAGCATCAAATCGCGTCCGTACAGAATCCGCTTGGGAAACAGCGTCTATTATCACTATGGAGCGCATCAGCTGACAGTCATGCATCTTTATATGAACTGACTGTTTTGAGGATTGCATAGGGGCAATGGCGCCTGTAATGAAAAGGAAATGAATTGCGCCGTTTTTAAAGTTATTTCAAAGTGTTTCCATGCTTAAATAAAGTGAAAGCACAGAACAGATTCACATTTAAGAGCAAGGGCGGCCCCTGGTGGTTCGGTGGTATGGGTTGCATACAGGGAGGATCGGATCTTCTCAGAAAGATTAAAAATATGGGAGAAATATGGGAAAATACCTTTACGGGATGACAGCGGGATAGAACTGTAAAATACGGGAGAATCCCGGGAAAAACGGGAGGGTTGACAGGTATGATAATTATATATTATGGCGACGCTAACTCTTTGTTAATGAATGCTCCAGCATACTGTAGCATTACCTAAAGTGAAATGATAAACTGTAACCAATGCTGTACTACAGTATACTGTGGTGTATCATAGTATAATTTACCCTATAGTTATTAAAATACAGTGTTAGGACATTTGTTCATATTACCAAAGAGCTTAGAATCACCAAGAGGCGACACTCAATAGATTCCATAGCAACAGCAGCGCCCAGCAACAGCCCGTCATTTTGGAGTGAAAGCGATCGGCCGTGCATTGGATCTTATTGCAGTTGCGATGGCAAGCAGCTGCTTTGTTTTTTATTTATTTAATTAAAAAGCGCATTAAAGCTGAAATACATCCTGAAAGACGACAATACAACACTTATCACAATCATCAGCACTTTTAATAGTTTATTTTACAGACAGATAGTGTATATATACTTATTTTATTGGCACTGGGGTATACTCATTTGTGCATCTCCCTAATTTAAGTAAAACTAAATAAAATTAGTAATTAATAATTAACGATTATGATGCTCCCGTCTTTAATGAAGATTTGGAACCATTTACTAATTTCTACACCCAATTCTGCTGCAGTGTTAAGTCAAGTAAGAAAGACGAATGACTCAAACCCGATAGAGGACTCGAGAGATGAACGGATCAAATCTCTTTCTGGCTCTAAACGTTTATGATTGGCTTCTGCCTTTCCATGATGAATGACTCAAAAGACTTGAAAAATGAACGAAACCACCTGCACAAATGTGTTGTACGCGCGGATGAACGAATCACTCCCTGAGAGGACTCGTAGTTTCCGAGTCATATTGAAGATTCGTTCAAAATGAATGAATCGTTCAAGATTGACCCATCACTACTGGCCAGTTAACTGTTAATATTCGGTTAACGAACGGTGGTTGTCGGTTGGCAAAATTAACTGACATGAGCGTCCCTACTGGTGACGCAGTGGTGCAGTAGGTAATGCTGTCGCCTCACAGCAAAAAGGTCACTAGTTTGAGCCTCGGCTGGGTCAGTTGGCATTTCTGTGTGGAGTTTGCATGTTCTCCCTGCGTTCGTGTGGGGTTTTCCTCCGGGTGCTCCGGTTTCCCCCACAGTCCAAACACATGCAGTACAGGTGAATTGGGTAGGCTAAATTGTCTGTAGTGTATGAGTGTGAATGAGTGTGTGTGGATGTTTCACAGTAATGGGTTGCGGCTGGAAGGGCATCCGCTGCGTAAAACATGTGCTGGATAAGTTAGCGGTTCATTCCGTTGTGGCGACCCTGGATTAATAAAGGGACTAAGCCGAAAAGAAAATGAATGAATGAATGAGCATCCCTACCTTTTACACAATGTAAAATCAACCAAATATCAACGTCATTTGACGTCATTTTGGACATCAAAATAACGTTGTCCTTAGTTGCTGGCTACACATTGAATTTTGGTCACCTGACATCAGGCACGTGCAGAGGTGGGGGCTTTGGGTGCTTGAGCCCCTGCCCTTTTTTCTCCTGGAGAGAATTTTTTTCCTGGGGATAATAATTATTTTTTAAATACTACCAATAATATAATATATGTACGTTAATGCGTGTTCTATTTAAGGACTGCTTTCCCTGTCAAACAATAAAAAAACGAAATTTTAAAGTATATCTTGGGTTTAGTCTAGCCACTCCAAGCGAGCCTCGAACCGGCGATTTGGAAAGAAAAGCCACATGCGAGGCGAACGCTCTAACGAGGACTCTATTTACATTGGTACTCTTGCCTCAAAAGTAAGGTGTCAACAGTGGAGTAACGTCTATCAGCGCCTATGCCAACTCCTGCATCCGCATTGCACACGGACTGCATCTGGGCCATAGCTTTACAGTCTGGCCCATACACACACTGCAGACGGAGAACATATATTACTAGCTGACCTCCGTTACGGCAGCGCGATATGATCGACAGAACCGCCGATGTAAATTCATCCGTCATTCATCTATATTGTGTGGAGGTGAGTAACGGTTAACAAAACACTACCCGAGGCTCAAATTTAACGTCAGCTATTCATGCAAAAGTTCAAAAGGCTATTTTGTCTTGCTAACACTTCTGATTAACAACCATGTAATAAGTTAGCTAAAGTTCAGCCAGGGCAACATCATAGGCATACAGGCTAATGTGATGGAGAAACGACAGCTGGATAGTGAAAATATTGGCCTCTTGTTTTTGCAGTCACACAGAATATATAATGTCAATTGAAGCTATAAAACATGTACATATAGGCTATGGAAGTCAGTGGCTATCAGTGTGTCCCACATTCTTCAACATATTTTTATTTTGTTCAACAGAAAAAAAAAAAACTCAAACAAAAATAATAGATTGAAAAGGGAGAGTTCACACAAACATTTAAATTTACTCACCCTCAAGTGGTTCCATTTCTTTGTTTCTTTATTTTGTTGAACACTAATGAATAAAAGATTAAAAAAGATATTTTAAAGAAAGCTATAAACTTGAAATCATTGACTTCCAGACTAGGAAAAACAAATATCATGAAAGTCAATGGTTACAGGTTTCCTGCTTTCTTCAAAATATTATATTGTGTTAAAGGGCCACGAAACCCCCTGTCTCAGCAGGGTGTTTTCACACCTCTGTTTTGAAAAAAGTCAGGAAAGTTGGGCGTGTCCAGCTCTGGGAGTGTGGGAGTGTCGGGGGAGGGAAAGAGGATAAGATTTTGCATAGAAGGGAGTTAACATTTGGGCACGCGCTAAGTTTGACAGGAAAAACAAACACACAGAGGCTGATTTGATACGGCGAATAAGAGAAAAAAAATCCTCCGCATTTCTCTGTAACTTATCTACTCGGTAGGTAGCGTCAGAAAGCCGTGTGTGTCTAGACTATCCTGTCACAAAATGCGGCGAAAATCCTGCACGACGGGAATAGTTTGTGTTTACATGTTTACACTCGGAGAGCAGCATTTAAACAAAGGGCAGTCCACTGCCAACACTTACCAAATCTGTAGACAGACAATCACACTGGAGCTGTGTCTTTTTATTAAAAGTAGACGAGCGGCAAATCCGGATTTCACCATTTCCAGATGAGAAAAAGCTCTCGGGGAAAAATGTTCCTTACAAACGCATTTCTGTCGCGTGTCGCGTGCACTGTAATCCACACGTGAGTCCAGCTGCTCTCTCATAAAGGGAAAATGAAAACAAAACCTTCGTTGCAACACACTAATAACACCTACGACTCTTGTCTTGAAATTCTTGTACTTTCACTTGTTTTGGCAACACAACGTGGCGTCTCTCTGCCGTCTGAACAGTGTAAACTGGTAAACAGTCTCCGGAGCTATCATGCATATTAATGAAGTTTCACGTCATACACAATAGAGCGCGCTGATTGGTTTGAAGCACGTCTTTGTCATGAATTAATGCTGCACACTCAGATACGTAAGAACGTCCTAGAAAAGACAGACAGCCACTCTCCGGCTGGATTTACACCTAAATATCTCATGGCCGTGACGCAGCTTCAAAAATTTGTTTCAAACCGGAAGAACGAATTTGCTCAAAATAATGCAAAAACAACCAATTTTCACTTTTTAGTGCAATATATGTGTCCTAATAGTGTTCATAGCAGCGTGGGACACATATATGACTGTCAACAGCTCAACACATGTGTTTTGGTGTTTCGTGACTCTTTAAACAGGAGAAGAAAAAAGTCAAATGGGTTTGGAACAAGTAAAAGGTGAGTAAATGGTGACAGAATTTTCAGTTTTGAATTATCTATCCTTTTAAGGGTGAGTATATGGTGCATTTAGGGTGAAATCTCCTTAATAATCTCATTATAATATATTTTATTTATTAAAGTACAATTATTACTATTATTTAATAAAAAGTGCCCTTTTTCCATTTGAGCCCCTGCCCCTTAAAAGGTCTCTGCACGTGCCTGCCTGACATCACAACCTAAATCTAACCTAATATTAACGTCTTATGATGTTGTGTGCCTGCTTGACAATAACTAGATGCACTACAGAATGTTACGTTTACACACATTCACAAATTACATGTAATTACATGTAACAGTGTAATACTCATTACTCTTGAGTACTTTTAAAATGGCTACTTTTTACTCATACTTTGAGTAATATTTACAGCAGATACTTTTACTTGCACTACATTTTTAGGCAAGTAATGGTACTTTTACTCGAGTATGATTTTTCAGTACTCTTTCACCACTGCTAGAGTGTGAAGTGAAGTTTCAGCTCAAAACAGCACACATATAGGCCCAGTTTCACAAACAGGGCTTAGATTAAGCCAGGACTAAGCCTTAGTTAAATTAAGCTATTTAAGCCACATTTATAAAAATGGCCTCAGAAAAATATATTACTGGTGTGCAACTGAAGACAAAAAAATGACACTGACGTATTTTAAGACATCTCACCGCAAGTTGTTTTAATTTGAGACAGCTCAAACATGCAAATTAATCTCGACTAGCCTTAAACCTTGTTTGTGAAACCGGGGGATAATGTTTTCCATCTCTCTGAACCTGACCCTTTATGCTTTGATCCTTATTGTGGCATTTTGTGACTGTCGCTTTAAATTCAAATGAGATTGTGCTCAATGACTGTGTGTCATAATAGTGATATTTTTTATGCTGACATTATCTTCAGCAGCTCAAACACTCTAATGGCTAATGGACAGACGGCTGCTTCTCACTCAGGGCTGCTGCTTATGCTAATGAGGGAGAGTTGGGCACTAATGGGCGGGGCTTTCCCCCTCTGATGACACGTACAAAGGGAGAATGTCAACCAAAGTGTTTCTGCAGACTGTTTTTATTATTAAAAATACTATTAATTAATCGTAACCACTAGAGACTGGAGATATTCACACACTGCTGACACACAACTGGGTTTAAACCCCGCATAAAAGTGATTTTTGCATAATAGCTCCACTTTAAAACAAATCTGCAGTGGCTCCACATCTGGTCTTACGCTCTGCTTGATATCCCACAGTCGCTAATCCTGTAAAGTTACAGTACGATCACACCGCGAGTCTGAAGACGAGAAAACATCGCTCACAGTCCCTACAGTCCCGTTTTCCCCCAAAAACACTCCTCTGCTTCTGATTTACGAGCAGTAGAGAGCAAGAAATTCACAGGACCTGCAGACAGATGTTTCTTCTCAATTACATCAGTGTCAATTCAGCCACCGCCGGCTTATCAGTCTGCTTTACTTCACAAACCCTGACCTTTCCACAGTCAGAAAGCACATTTCCATGAACACTCGCTCAAAGCAAGATCAATTACACACTTTAAGTGCATTTCATCATATTAGGCACAAGATGTTTTGACAGATTAAAATCAAATATAAACCAAGTTTGAAGATCTTTACTGGGAAAATCCTACAACAGACTCCTTCAGTGTCAAAGTGCACACGAGGAACAAGTATGTTTTTACACACTCATCAGTTTGGGGATTTTAATTTGGCTAAACATGTCTGCATTCAGAATAGAAAGTAAACTTTTTAAAATACGTCAGCACTTGTTATATTGCACTTTGTTTCCATATATACATATAAATCCCAATACAAATCTTTGAAGGCAGTGAGTTTAAAGAGTCACGAAACACCAAAGCACCAAGCTGTTGACACTCATATGTGTCTCACGCTGCTATAAACACTATGAGGACACGTATATCTCACTAACAAGTGAAATTTGGTTGTTTTTGCGTTATTTTGAGCAAATTTGTTCTTCCTGTTTGAAACTAATTTTTGAAGATGCGTCACGCGATTAGATACTGGTGTGTATTCCAGCGTGGAGAGTGGATGTCTGTACCTGAGTGCATCGTGACGTCTCTGAGGCCCCGTTTACATGAATGCGTTTTCGTTTTAAAACGCATAAGTTTTGCTACGGTTACGCCATCCGTCCACACTACGCCGGAGTTTTCGAGCCCCAAAAACGAAGCGTTTAGAAAACGCTGGAATGGCCATTTTCATTCTAAAACGCTGCTGCTCCGTCTCAGTGTGGATGGGGGAAAACGGAGACATCTGAAAACGGAGGCGTGACTGCTGAGATTCGGTACCTGATTGGGGCTTTTGGATCATTGCGTATCCTTCCCTTATTCGTCAAGCCCCTATCACATGACTAACGCTACCGGAAGACGGCAGACCAGCCTTCACTGTAAACAACAACATGGACACAGAAATGGGAGCGTTGTTTGCACTATTGTCCGTTTTAGGCACCATTGTGCAGTTAAACTCTGCCTTTTTTACTACAGCAGCTGCATATATTCGCAAGAGGCAAGCTATTCTTCGAGCACTCGCTAATCGCTCACGTTCATCGTTCAACCAGCGTTTGTTGACTAACAATAACCAAATGCCAAGCGAGACACATGCTTCCTGTTTATACTTGAACACGCATGCCCAGAGTGCACGAATGGTCACGTGATATACGTTTTTGGTGGAGTAGTGTGGACGGAGATAAGTTTAGAAACGCTAGATGAAACGCTAGTGTGGACGCGAATCGTTTTTGATCTAAAACGTCGTTTCAAAACGAAAACGCATTAACGTAAACGGGGCCTGAGTGTGCAGCATTAATTCATGAGAAAGACTTGGTTCAAACCAATCAGTGCGCTCTATTGTGTATGTGGTGCAACTTCATTAATATGCAGGATAGCTTCAAGACTGTTGACTGTTTTGTGTTGCCAAAACAAGTGGAAGAAGAATTTGGAGACATGGGTCGTCAGTGTTGTTTATTAATGTGCTGCAGCGAAGGTTTTGTTTTCATTTCCCCACTATGAGAGAGCAGCTGGACTCACGTGTGGATTACAGTGCACGCGACAGAAATACGTTTGTAAGGAACATTTTTTTACCCGAGAGCTTTTCGCATCTGGAAATAGTGAAATCCGGATTTGCCGCTCGTCTCCTTTTAAAAAAGACACAGCTCCAGTTGGTGTTGATTGTCCTGTCTCTACAGATTTGGTAAGTGTGTGTGATCAGTGCTCTTTGTTTGTTCATTCAGATGGCAAAGTTAGTTGGTATCGTCAGCAGTGCTCTTTCAGTGTTTAAAGACAGACCTTAGTCAAAATGATTTAGTTACTAAGTTTACAGCATGTGTATATCACTGCAATATTACAGTACAATATTATAGACTGAAAGATCCGCTGTAAATGCTGCTCTCCGAATGTAAACATGTAAACACCACAATCAAACTATTACCGTCGTGTAGGATTATCGCCGCATTTTGTGACAGGATAGTCTATACACACACGGCTTTCTGACGCTACCTACCTAGTGCATCTAAGTTACAGAGAAATGCGGAGGATTTTTTCTCCCATTCGCCGTGCGGGATCAAACACTCCATTAAAACTCCACTCTCCAGCAGTTCCTCTCGTTTGTCACGGGCGACATGCAGGAAATGTTCCTGAATTAAAAGTGAAAGTGCCAAACTGCAGTTAAAGTCACTGTCTTTCTCCCCTGCGTCTGTGTGTTTGTTTTGCCTGTGAAACTCAGCGCGTGCCCAAAGAAAAACTCCCATTTTTGCAAAAACTTCCCTCTTTCCCTCCCCCGACACTCCGGCCGGAACAGAGCTGGACACGCCCACCAGTGTTGCCAGATTGGAAATGTGAAAGTATCGTACAAGAACCTCAAAATTATCATATTTGGAGGAAAATTATAGTATTTGGAGGAAAATTATCGTACAAGAGTCAAACGGAGAGTATACAGCTATTATCTAGACAAATAGAGTTTTGACACAACGTGAAAATTACCACAATAAGTAAAAAAATTAAAATAAAAGAACATAGGCGTACCTTAGTGGAAAGGTTCATTGAAAACCTGCATGTGTTGCCAGATGTTGAGGGATTCATTTTGTGGTACAAATATGATATAGAGGTATAGTTGGTTTTATATTCGCACATTCGGACTTTCCCCTTAATAATATAATTTCATAAAAGTATTATTTGAAAACTCTAAATAGCAAAATCATATTAGCAGCCAATGACTATCAATTACAACATTGTTCACAGTCAAATAAACAGTGTTCATGTTGTTTTCAAGTCATACTTGCATGCTAATTTCGATCGAATATTTAAAGTAACATGGTAAACAATATAGAGACTTCTAAATGAACGAATGTGCGAATATAAAACCAACTTTACCTCTATAAATATGATGCCTACATGGAGCGCAACATAGTGCTGGTTGGCTTGAAAGCAGTGCACCCTCCCGAATTTTTAACAGTCTGAGGGTGTGCACGAGCCAATCCAGAGGATCTGTAATGAGCCGATCTCGTGGCTTTGTTTTGATGAGATTAACTTTGGAAAAACACGTTTCCATGATGCATTTGAATGGGGAAAAAGCGAGAACATCAAGGGCAAACTCCCCTGTACTTCTCACCTTCCTTTTCAGCACTACTTTTTAAAACTTGACCGACCTCAACCGGAAAACGACTGACTGAACCACGACCGCGCGCAGCAGGAATGTTAACTCGTGAGAGAGAGCTATTCTCCACGTTGATTGGCTGAGAAGATGTAACGTTAGACGAGATAGAAACTAGTCATTGGATAGAAAACGTGTCTAACTCCACCTTCTCCTCACAGACATCAGACACAAGATGCAGCTATCAATAAGTATTGAAGCCCTAAGATTACAATGAAACTCATTTTAAATGCCATAAAATTCTGAAATTATCGTACATTATAGGATTTTTTACATTATTGATCGTACAGAGGTCGAAATTATCGTACAAATACGATAATTATCGTACGTCTGGCAACACTGACGCTCACTTTCCTGACTTTTTTCAAACTAGAGGTGTGAAAACACCCTGCTGGGACAGGGGGGGTTTAGTGGCCCTTTAAGTCAGAATCTCCATCTCTACAGCATTTACACACACCAAACTTTACACTTTTATTAGTATCCATATTTTCACTACACACACCAAACTTTACACTTTATTCCAATATATTCTGATTGCACGTACAAAAAAAAAAAAAAAAAAGGTGTGAAACAATTTACAAACAACTTAGTTCTGTGGAAATCTGTTTAAAAATAGTCTCCAAAGACAATTACGGGAGTGTTTTATAACTGTAAACTCAGTACATGAATCAGTCAGCAGTGTTAAATGTGAATCTTTCCTTCCTCACCAAGTATGAAGCTTTTCCTGTCAATTCAGGAGAGAACAATCCAACTACAGAAAGATGAAATCCCTCAAACTCCTGCCAACTGATTATGAGCCAAAACACATAATAACCCATCAGACGCTCTTTAAAAATCAAACAAGCATACGCAACACACATATAAACCATAATAAATGCAAATGTCTACATTAATGTTTAATTCATCCATTCATTCTAGTTCAGATTAGTCCCTTACTCATCAGGGGAGTCAGGAAGTCACCGGGCAGACAGAAGCCCTGCCAATGATGTGAATCCACGTCTGTTCTGAAGAGATTTTGACGCGCGAGTGAATCGGAGTTTGATGCGTGAATGAAGCGAGTAAACTCAAATGTTCACGCGGCTATTTGTGCGTGAATATCGCGATTTATCCGCGCATTCCGCATCTGGTGTGAACACAGCATTAGACATTCGTGTTGCCCTTTCAAGGAAATGGGAGGAGTAGGGGTGGAAGGGGGGATTCTTCAAGACGAAGAAGGCTAAGGTAAGATACTCTGGTTATTTATAGTGATTTAGGAATCGTCTGATTGGTGAATCCTGCATTAGCTAATGAGGACCAGCTGCTATCAATCATAAGCGCTTGCTCCTCTCGAAATTAGTACATAAATAAACTTCCCTCATACAGTCTTATTGGTGCGTCTCGCGAGTGATGGGCTGCGTCCAAAACCGCCTACTACTCAGTAGGTACTGCGTTTGAATTTAAACGTACTACTCGGCCGTTAGAAAAGTATGTTATATACAGTATGAATGGAAGAAGTATGAATGGAATTCGGACGTACTACATCCGCCATTTTGTCATGGTCACGTGACCTACCTGCGTCAGTTACGTCGCTTCACTTCCATTCATGAATTCTCTCGCGGGGCATCATGGGATAGCGCAGCGTGCATGGGATGCGCACTTCAGAATCTCGCCGGAAGTAGTAGGTCATCCGGGTACTTCTCGCATACTGATTTTCGAATTCTATGAATTCGGACATACTACTCGGCTCGCATACTGATTTTAGCATACTGTATAGTATGGAAGTATGCGGTTTCGGACGCAGCCATGGTCTCTTTGTTGCAAGTGCAACCATTTTATTTACTGTGTTTTAAGCTGCTGTGACGCGAGTATTCAATTCAATTCAATTCACCATTATTTGTATAGCGTTTTTACAATGTAGATTGTGTCAAAGCAGCTTCACATGGAAGATTATAGTGAATTGAAACAGAGTCAGTTTAGTTTTCAGAGTTTAAGTTCAGTTCAGTTTATCTCAGTTCAGTGTGGGTTAATAATCACTACTGAGAGTCCAAACACTGAAGAGCAAATCCATCGATGCGCAGCTCTACAGATCCCGAACCATGCAAGCCAGAGGCGACAGCGGCGAGGAAAAAACTTCACCAATTGGCGAAAGTGAAGAATAAAAAACCTTGAGAGAAACCAGGCTCAGTTGGGCACGACCATTTCTCCTCTGGCCAAACGTCTTGTGCAGAGCTGCAGTCTAGGCGCAGGAAGCTGGAGAATGCTGGACCTCAGCGAAGACTCGTCTGTCCCTGGAGCGTCACAGGAGTCTCATGCTCTAGACTCCTCCATGACCACCACAGCAGCTGCTCAGGATACGGCCTGGTCCAGGATTATTTTTCTTACCAATTTTTATATCTGTGTTATGTTATTTTCTGTAAAGCCATGATATGTCTACACCTAAATGGTAAAAAGAAATGTGTTTAGGGATTATATAATACATTATTCATTTATTCACTTTGGAAAGGCGAGATCTCCACTTAAGTATCATACTTTGTGCGTAAAATTGTGCGTAATGCATTATAAAGCTTGCATCAGAATCAGTACTCAGTATCGGCTGATCACCATGACAAGGAATCGGTCCTCGGTATTAGCTGCAAAGCATCCCTAATTGCTCGTTTCCACTGAGTGGTACAGTACGGTACGGTTCGGGTCGTTACGATCACCATTATCAGGCTTGCGTTTCCACTACAAAGGGGTACCCTTTTGGTGGGCGTGGTGTACTACAGAGAGTTTCAGTCGACGTCATTCTCGCTTGAATAATTGTTTACAGTAAAGCTGTACAGGTCATTCACATTATATGAGAAGCTCTTCTAACAAAACAGATGCTTTAAACATATCAATACTTGTTTATAAATGTTTATTACTAACATTTCTATGAACATGATTTGATTATAACTGCAGATCAATGACAGTGTTACAGTCTACTGTAACGTCAGCAATTATATAAAATAAATAAAAATGCAACACATATAAACACATACAGCCCCTTACAGTCTCCGATATGTTACCACTTACAGATAAACTACACACAGCAGACATTAAGTCCTTATTTGAGTTCAAAAACAACACACAACATATACAGTAGCCCACAGTCAGAGCTAACCTCTCATCTGTGTCTGTAAACTTCACCAGCACATGTAGCCTCTGTTAGAGAGTCATTCTGTCATTCCGAGTACATAACAGTCCAAAAGGTGATGATAAACATGGCAGTGTGTTCATGATTTGTTCATGGCAGATTGTTCAGGTTGCTGAAACTATTTGCTCCTGTGTTTTGTTGGGCTTCTCCTTTTTTCCGCGCTTCACTCTCGCGTTTGTCCTTTTCTTTCTGAATGGATCAGATGTCGATGACGCTTCATTAATCACAAACGTTATTGTCATCAGCTCAAGAAGTTCGTTATATCAAATCTAGACACGATCACGAGAAAGCGAAACCGCTAGCACTTTTAGACTTTTAGACGACCTCGTTAAACAACAACAGGACAGATTCTTGGCTTTGTGGCTGTTCATCAAGACAACAACAAGGTTTGTTTTGAGCGCCGGGTCATCCATGGATCGTTATTATATGCATATAGTTGTCTCGGCTGTGTATTTAAAAACATGGCGGCTCCATTGTTTTGATTCTGGCTAGCTCCATGAGATTGTGACGTATCTCTGTAAACCAATCAGCGTTCAGCTGCGCGTGTAGCTCCACCTTTTGGTACCCTTTCGAAAGGGTGCCGAAAAAGTGGTACGGTACGGTTCGGTTCGGTATGCTTTGACTGTGGAAACGGCCATAAAAGCGTACCGAACCGTACCGTACCACTCAGTGGAAACGGGTCAATAGACCAGTGGTTCTCAAACTTTTTTCATCAAGTACCACTTCAGACAAAAATTGTCTCTCCAAGTACCATCATAATGAGCAGTAATGAAATACAGTAGTGTAGTAGGCCTAATGAAGCAGCTGCAGCACTGCACAGTTACAAAACGAGGCAGATTAATTCCTATTATTAAGAATATGTATTATGGTCAGCCACTTTAAACATTATAAACAGTTTAAACATTAACTGTGCTTACAGACAAAAACAAAACAAAAAAAACTTCACTATTTAAACTAGAATGTGCTTTTAAAAGTTAATTAAAAATGGCGCTGTTCTTAAAAAGTCAAAAGAAAACTGAGGTATTGTAAAGTATTAATGTATAGCTTATTCATCAAAACCTGGAAATGTTGCTTGGACCTGATAACAGGCTATATATATATATATAATTTTTATATTTTATACATGTTGAAAGTTTTGCAAGTTGTAATTTTGAAGTTGCATGTACATATGACATATTTGTATATCTTTAAAATCTAAACTTGTATTTTAAATATATGATTTGGAATTTCTTAAATTAGAAATGAGATCTGCAGGTCATTTACAGTCGGCCTGTGTGTGTCAGAATGTGAGTGATTAAATGCATACAGTGCTTTACCAATTCATATGTGCAGTATTTCTGCGATCTGGTGCGAATGAGATCACATAAGTGAACCGTGAAGTTCGCCTTAACCGTGCACCGACCACTGTTTTCAAGCAGACTCGGGTACGGTTTGCGGTCCCTCCGTCTGTGCACACGAAGAATAACTTTAATTATATTCTGCTACCTCTAAGCTTCAAGCATGGCAAAGTTGCTTGAGTCTACTGTACGTTCTGTGTCTCGCGCCATATGAATCAGATCCAAATTAAATCTGAGGTAACAAACTAAACAGAAAGCCGCGGACGCTGCTTTACAAAACAAAAACTTTATATATTGAAAACACGCATTATTTTACACAACACGAGCACACATTCAACACATTTGTAATAATTATTTTACCAGTGATGCAGCATGGGGAAAATCCTGAGTTTGCAGCAACTGAAACGGCAACACAACAGCACCGGTCTGCAGAAGGGCTTTTTTTCGGCGGGTTTTGGATAGCTTTTGGGCTGGAATCAGTCAGCTACATCTGGCAACACTGACCACCAAATGCGGAAGTTTTTTTCTTTCTATTTGTCGTGCGCTATCAAATCCCATTAAAACATCTTCCACCAGTCCTTACTAAATATTCGCGTCTAATAACCCAGTTTGTCATGGGGGCATGAAGGAAATATTCATGAGTGAAAGTGCCGAACTGCAGTTAAAGTCGAAAAATTAAAGATGAAACACCTGAAATGACATGAGACTCTGCAGGAAACGTGGATATCCTGGTGACGCAATATTCAAAAAGCACTTCAGGTAACACATTAATCATATTATTGTCTTATTCAGATGAAGGCAAATAACTATTACTGATGTCCATGTAAAGGTAGTCTGTATATCTTCATGTCTTCAAAGTAAGTGAAAGATCCAGAAGGGCATCCCGCTGACTTGATTCAGAAGGGCACTGTTTTGTCAGACGCTCACCGATTTGACTTTCATTCACCGTTAAAAAGCACCCGCTCCATTTTATTTGCATATATTTTACTGGAACTCATAAACTCTACAGGTGCCTGATAGTTAGATGTGAAACTAACATTAATCCGATTCACTCTAGTGAATGCATAAAAATCGTCATCTTAATTTACTCGCGTGCACGCCTCAAATTCTCGCGGCCCCCCTTAATAGGTGTTGCCCCCCCCCCCCTCCCCCACAGTTTGAAAACATCTGATGACGCGATGCACTAAAGTAAACATTAAAAGCACACTAGCATAATCGTACACTTCAGGGAACAGCCAATGCTGTCTGATCACGAGTCTCTGTGTTATCGTACGCGTCAAAGGGTTAAAAGTGTGTTCATTTTATTCTTTTACTATTCAGCGATACCACGTACCACAATTTGAGAACCACTGCCTTAGACTACAATTTAACAAGTGTCTTCATTAAAACAAGAACAAGCTTAAATCTGTGCACCAAAGCTTTGAAGATTTACAACAATTAGAGTTGAACATGTCATTTTTACATCTATGCTAAAGAAAGCCCTGCTGAAAAATCCAGCTTAAACCAGCCTAAGCTGGTTGGCTGGTTTTAGCTGGTTGACCAGCCTGGTTTTAGAGGGGTTTTGGCCATTTCCAGGCTGGTTTCCAGCTATTTCCAGCCTGGTCTTAGCTGGTCAGGCTGGGAGTTGACCAGCTAAAACCAGCTTGACCAGCCAAAACCAGCTATGTCCAGCTTAAGCCAGGCTGGTCAAGCTGGTTTTAGCTGGTTTAAGCTGGTCATTTTCCAGCCTGACCAGCTAAGACCAGGCTGGAAATAGCTGGAAACCAACCTGGAAATGGCCAAAACCCCTCTAAAACCAGGCTGGTTGACCAGCTAAAACCAGCCAACCAGCTTAGGCTGGTTTAAGATGGATTTTTCAGCAGGGAGCAGGGTCAAAAGTTAAATTATTTTTAAACGACACTTTTTAACCAAACGGTTCGGACCCTAACATTGGAATAATACGACCCAGAGTACTTTGACTGACACAGTGCAATGTATGGAAAATTATTTTATAAATAAATCTGCAACTAAGCTTGAATAAGGGAATGGTGGTGTGGAAGTGGCCTTTGCTCTTCTCTAAGCTCTTCCTGCAGATGTTGAAAAAAAAAATCAACCCATTTCACCTGAACTATATTGACTCTGACACACACACACAGCAGGAAACACAGGAAACAGACTCTGGCCTTACAGCAACAACACACACTGCTGGGACTCTTAAGATACAAGCTGTGCGG